>OX596250.1:11016707-11336778 GCA_951394255.1 Polyploca ridens
AGCGAAAATAATCCTGTTCGTCATTATGGGTACGGGTTATTTTTTTTAAATAGGTATGCCATATTACATTTTAGTGGTGTAGCCTACTTTGTTCTTATTTATTTATTTAGGCACATAGAACAGAATAAAAATATGTCTGAGAAAATTTTGTCGTTACATACATAGTATCATATAGACAACTAACTTTCCGCATCGTAGTTAAACTTTGTAACGGAGATGAATTTAGTTAAACGTTTATTAGTTTTACATTATGCGAAAAGTTGTGCGTTGATACGTTAATCAGTCAGTTTCTCCTATATATTAATTACACAGATAAATATTTAAATAACTATTTAATCATCCCATGGAACTATGTTCCAAATTCCATGCCGTTCGCGATATCTATAACCTATATAGAGTGAACGGGCACGAAATACTCCGAGTTGACCTTTTAGTCTAAATATTGATGTGTAGTTGTTGTTGTTTTGAAGTTTTGATTATGCAATGAAAGGAAATAAATTATTCCACTAATATATTCATAGCTTTTACAAGAATAGGGATGTTGCCTGGGTAAAAATATAATAATTCTAATTAGTCCGTCATTTAGATTATCAAAAAATATTGGACACGTATTTTTTGCTTCACCAAATCATTAACAATTGACGAAGATAAAGCGCGACTAAGTTTGGGAGTGGGGGCTCGTGACGTCACTTGTTCATAAAAAGTGTACCACACCGTGACGTCACGCGGAACTTCAACACACGATATCTTCGTATTTTTTTGTTTAATTGACAAAAGAAAAAATACGTGTCTAATATTTTTTGATAATGTAAATGACGGACTAATTAGTTTTTTTCAGGAAAGTAGCCTATTGTGTTGTAAGCTTGTCGCTTCTTTAAAGCCCATCACAGACGTAGCATAAATCATAGCAAGGCATATTACGATATGTTTTCAATACTAATCACACGCAGCTGAAATATATATTTCTGTTTCTTCGCCAACCAGTACTGTAATTTATATTATAGCTACGTCTGTGATGGGCTTAACAAAAAGTAACGAAACATTCTTACTTATACTATATAACAGAACTTGCCAAATATATATTTAAATAAACCTCAGTCTAAACCTCAATGTTAATACCCAACCATAGATCGGGACAGTTATCTATACGCCTACCATGAGTTTTCTACGCTTAACGTAATCTACAGTCGTTAGCGACTACGGTGAAACATTTTGTATGAAATGCTTTCAAAAGTATCCACTAGAGGCGGTGCTCGTCATACAAAATATTCACCGTAGACGCTAGCGAATGTAGATTACGTTAGCGTAGAAAACTCATGGTAGAGGTACTGCTGAAAAATTACCACCGCTCCTAATAAACGACCATAATTTTATCTTTATTTTGATCCACTATTAGGCTTTATACCTTGTAATTTTTTCTTTCACCTTTGATCTATAGTTGACCTTAGATTCCCTATTCTAGCGCTTTCCATGACTACCTGAGCTATAAGAATTTACACATAAAAGTCAATGATTAATGCCTAAAGTTGCATCATGATGATTAGCCGTAAAATTACTTCTTACACGCTACAATTCACCTTGTAAACTGATATTATCGAATCAATTACTGTTATTGATATAAATACGTACCAAAGTTTAATTAAAAAAGGTCATACAATTATTATTTCTTACTTTGTTTAGTAAAAAAAATTTGGTTGACAATTTAAGTGAAAGATTATAGATTGGCTTTCGCGTAATCCAAACACATCCAATTTATCTTTCTTTGTAATCCCGGAATTGGGACACGACAGGTTATTCGATCCAGATTTTAATAACCGCTTGTTTTTATCAAATTAAGTTCCAAAGATCGCTTAATTAACTATCCTTGATGCACTTTAAAAAGGTTCTTCAAAAAGGGTGTGAAGCGGTTTCTTCAGGGTCGGCAACGCGCGAGTGATACCCCTGGTGTTGCAAGCGTCCATAGGCTACGGTAACTGCTTACCATCAGGTGGGCCGTAAGCTAGTTTACCACCTAATGGTATAAAAAAAAAAACTTTAGCTGTATTTTATTCTCTTTTAAAGAGTAACGAGTTAAGGTACTTAATTTTTTATATTGGTAAAGAGAAACGTGCTTAACCATAATGCTATTTAACTAATATGCAGATTAAGGGGTCACGTAAATAACGTCCCATTGTTTGACAATGACAGCATGATGATCGATAAATATGTGACAACGTTTTAGTTAATAAATAGCATTTTGTGTGTAAGGCCATAACACTTTAAAGTGATTAAACAATTTAATAAATCAGATGTTCTTTTCGTTAACTTTATAGCAATCATTCTAGAGTTTGGTCCAAGAACGTGTTACTAATTGGTATTTCTATCGGATGGTAGACTGATTAAAAACTTTATGTAATCTGGCAACCCAGACGGTGTTCGTTCTTGCGTGGTCAGATAGGGAATGAATAGACACGCACGTTCGTTGGGTCTTCCGTTACGGCTTAGTGACTAGGGGGTGATAGGGCAGGCTGGTTCCATTTAGAATGCAATGAGTTTCGTCCGGATTAGTCACGAGAATTTGATTTTAATTCCAAAGTGGAACTTGTGCTATAGAATCAGTAACGGACTTTATTGTACTGCCCATTTCGCTTGCGGCTGAAAACAAGATTGGAAGCAACGACGCGAGCATACAATTTTGTGAATTTCTTGTTGTGTTTCTTCTTTTTCGCTTCATGCTTTACTTAAACTTGGGAAAGATAGGTTTTATGTAACTAAGCCTCATTTAAGAAACGCTTCCATCAGAATTCTATCTGTTTTTACAAATATCAATTCTTAAAGAAAATTATCTCTTAAAGTTACCTAAATATCATCTGATCTGTAAAAAATATGATACATATAATATGAATAAGTTAATGTCAAAGTTTAATTTAGGCTCGTCTCGACCCCGTCTCGTAAGCACATAAATTTAGCCGAGGGGAGGTTTAATTAGGTGGTAGATAGGCATCGGCCGGGACGGATGGCGCTACCTTCGCGTGCCTGCATTATTGTGCCATGGTGCACTATGGTCTTTATGCTTTCCAGTTTACTAAAGGTCTTGTCGGTACGAAAGGTCACGCTCTATAAATAACCCAGCATTATTAAACGGTGCTATCACTTAAAGTTATACAAGATTTTCTACATAAGATTGAACGTAGTAGGTATATAACAGATATCTGCGGTTTCCATAGTACACGCTCTACTTAGTTTGGAATCAGGTGGCCGTGTGTGTAGAATATCTCACGATATTATTATTAGTTCTGCTAGCGTAGAATTGTTGAATAACATTTCTACTAACATCTGAAGCAGACTGTTGTCATGTAGATTTCTTACACCGCCCCGTCGAGACAAGTTACAGCCATGTCTTAGTTCAAAGGGTACCCGTAAGGGCCGTAACCTATAAACAACTGCTTTACTATTACGTGTGGAAATAATTTTCTTATTTCTTATTACGTTATATAAATAGTCAAGGGAGAGTCAGGCTTCGTTTACTTGAGGTGGTGAGATCTCACTTTTCAACGAGTGCTTAAGGTATTTCTGTATGGTACAATTTTGTCATCCAACGCAAAAAACTTTATGAAATGGCTGATTTTCTTTCAGTCGGTTAACTTGTTATTTATCAATGTATTAGATATAACTTAAAATCACTTTTGCTGAAATTCTTAAATAAACGACGAAAGCGATCCCAAAAGTAAAAAGTACGTCGACACGATGTTAATTATTTTATCCACAAAAACCTAACCTGTAAGCCTGTGTTAATAATAATTCGTACTACTGTCCCGCGCGTAATGTTATAAAGTTCAACTTTATAACATTATTAGCTGTCCCGCGCGATTTCAACGCATTCCCGAGGGATCGTATATTTTCCCCGGATATAAAGTATCCAGAACATATTCTATCTGTGTGCCAAATTTCATCCAAATCCGTTTAGTAGTTTTTGCGTGAAAGAGTAACAAACATACATTCATACTCCCAAAGTTTCGCATTTATAATATTAGTAGGATTTAATAAAATTACAGTTTTATACCCAATTTCATAAAATGTTAACATCAATCAATTTATATGTAGCTTCTTGTCAGAATTGTGATAATAAACATACTTACTTACTTAGAGTTTCAAATTCATTACAGCTTACAAAGTTTTACCTACGTATTTATTTGTACATAAATATATTTCTACTGAAATAATATCTTCGTTTTTATTCCGTCCAAGTTATGTATTTATGCTTCCATCACCTGCCCGTTAAATATTTCACACTGAGTTTTCCTCTTCGAACATGAAAAACAAAGTGTATCTTCTTCATATATAAAATTCTACTGCACGTGTGTATGTCACTGAACCTCCTAAACGGCTGGGCCGATTTGAATGTTTTTTTGTATGCGTTTGGGTGGCGCCCTGGATGGTTTAGATTCACAAATCAGCCGGCAGATGGCGCTGCAGTCGATAATATAACCTAGATATAGGAGTTTAGTGACATACACACGTACAGTAGAATTAACTCCCTGGATGGTTTAGATAGGGTAGGGTAGGGTAGCACCACGCGACCGAAGTCGCGCCGGGCAGCTAGTTGTGATATAAATTTCCTTATTTTATCTGTGTTCCTTTTCCAATAATAATAAACTACTGATTTTGTAAGCTGCAGACCTCGCGATAGTTTTTTGATCGTTTTTGGAATTCCATATAATTATCGAACCTGCTCACGAAAATTCACGAGAATCGGTTGAAAAATGCAACTTGTAGAGGGGAACAGCTGGACATCCACCTGACTCCAAACAGACTTTTATCCAAGCTGAAACGGAGACGCTTGGCGCTCTCTCGATCAATTAAAATTAATTCTATAACAAACTTCTCATTACTTATTCACGCAGTAAGTTGACGCTTTTCTCGATTTTCCTCCATAAACAATGATTCATGAAATTCCGTTGTTTGCGTGTATCAGTAGTTTTCAGAAATGACGTGGGCATTCAATTTAATGCAGTAGTGATAAAGTTTCTCACAGGGAGCTTTGCCAATCATTATTCATAGCGCCGTGTTCTGTGTATCGCCCCCTTCATTTTCACGAGGAGTCATCGCCTTATGATTCTGTCCGTCTCGTGACGCATATGGCTATTTTGGGCAGGCACCAACAGTTCAACTGTCGTGAATTGGAACAATTCATCACTTAAAAGGTTTTATTTTGACATGTACAGCAATATGTTACTAATGCAGACGCAATTATAATTTTGAAATTATGATCGAGGAAGATGGTACAGGGTCATCCTGAAGAATTATGACATCAAATTCCAATCTTGACAAACATAGAAATGTATCATTGTTTCCGAAGTCAAAATTAATTACCGAGTTTGGTTAAAATGCCAAGACAGATGTAGTTAGTGTCAGTCGTTATTTCAGCCAAGTCACCGCGCTCGATGCGCAGACGCAGCGCCACGTTGTAGAGTCGCCGCCGCCGCCGCGCACCGCCCACGCAAAGCTCCGCATGCGACGAAACAAAGCGCGACGCGGCATCCCCGCCCCAGTCAGTTCAGACGCGAGCTTGCTTAAGGAAACAACTCTAATCCACACTATTTATAATAGAATCATTTCTTTCTGAAAAGTGCTTGTATCGTTTAAACGCAACAGGATTTATTTTATCGGACACTAAGGTATTTATCTGTTATTATTCGTTACACGTATTTCTTCTTTTAGGTTTAATATCATCTGTATAAAATTCGCTTCTTGCGTACTTTGATTCTATTTATGACCGTTGTTATGCTCGTGTAATTATAAAATTTTCTCCTGTACGAATACGATGCTGTATGGAAACCATTAAGTTCTGTTATTTTAGACTAATATTAACTATATATTTTTACGCGTCAGGATTTTCAATTTTTTTGTAATGTTACCTGGTAATTAATAAACAATAAACTCAACGTTGTTTAATTATTCAACGTTGTTTAATTTTTTATGGAGATTTGTAGGACAAGACATTTTTAACATAATTCGTATATAAATAAAAAGGTAGAATCATACGAAGAGGTAAATCCTATTATCAAAGAAAAAAGTTCAAAAGAAACATGAAACCACACCTTTTGAATGAATTCTTAAAACTGAAATAGGTCACGTAAACCCGGCCAGGTATTCGCACGTTTTTAATAGACACGAATTCTATTGTCATGTTTGACCTAGGCCTGTCATTTCAAAACGAAATCGCGAGCCAGGTTAAAAATACTGAATGATTTTACAAGCTGTGGCTAGAAACTTTAAACAGTATTTAAAATCTAAGAAATAATTATTAAATATTAATTTTGTTGCCATAGTATCCACAATAGGAGCATTTGTATGAATCAATAAACCAAATTATCAAGAAATATTAATTACGAAGGCTCAAATATTGAATTCTATTCAATCAATTAATTTTCTGCGAAATCATAATATTTCCTTACGCTATTCAAAACTCTTTAGGAACTAATCAAAGTTGGTGAAAAAATTCAAATATCTAGCGATTTGTTGAACCTTCCCTGAAATTCTTTAACAGAGTGAATATAAATGCGGTCCAAACATTCGTTCTTGGCGTGTTGCCAGCTTACGTACCATTTCCATCAAACTGGGAATTCTGCTTTTATGCACCATGTTGACTAATGTATGGTTAACTTTTTTGAGAAAAGAATAATATTGTTTCCGATTTTCAGTTCTTCGTAAACAAAGCAAGGATACTAATACAATGAATATAAGAGAACTAGCTTGTGCCCGCGACTTCGTCCGCGTAGAGTATTTCTTTTTTCTAGATATAAATCATTGTAACAATATAGAGCTTTGTTCATGGCAATTGCCCGCCACTAAGTGTGATATTTAACAAAAGTTCATTGTAGATTGAGAGCTCACACGTTGGTAAGCATGCTACATAAAACTGGCCGTGGGAGTAACAGTCCTACCGCAAATTAACTCCATCATATTTTAGAGTTTGTCGCTGTGATTTTTTAATAGTCATCGCGAAAAAAACCTTGATTGGGAACTGCAATCTTTTAAATTCAAACGGAAGGTCATTTGGGATCAATGGCATACGTGGCACGAATACTGTTTCTCCTTGATTCCTCCTGTTGCGGCGGAGAACTGAAACTTGGAGTCTAGTTCTATTGCACAATTTTGGAGGCCGTATATTTCTAAGCAACATGACAGGGGCACCTACACGTAACATAAGCCTATGATACGGAAGACCCGGCGGATTTAGAGAGTTTAAAAATTCAACAGGATAGATAGTTTACTGACTCGTCCATATTGACCATGGTGTCAACAGAATTATAAACTATTTCATCACCTTCGAATGAATTTATCAACATTTCGTTGATGGCAGCGGCTTGGTCGTTTTTGGAGTCGGTTTGTGTTTAATATTTTTAACATCAGGATAAATTTTGTCCATAAGTTCCTCAACTGTTGATACCACAGTACATAACTCATCTGGTATTTCTATCTATTTGTGGAAAGTTTCCGTTCCCGATTTTTAGAAGAAGATTTAAAAATCTACCGGCAGAAACTTCACCTCTGAGATGTACTTCATGTTTGGAGTAAGCTAATGCCATAAGACAGATCTCTTGATGCATGCTTTGATCTCATCTGCGCGCATTCCCTTGGGCACTACCGGTAAAGTCTGGCGAAAATCACCGGCCAGCAACACCGTTACACCACCCATAATATTTTTAGTATTGCGTATGTCGTTATTTCGTCCCATACTATTAGTTTAGATATACATTCATAGTAAAAGTGATGTTTACTTTGAAAATGAAGAACTTCGATACATAACTTTAGCCCCCTTTTCACCGCTTCGGGTGTGGAATTATAAAAAACACTAAGACACCTACAAATTAATTTTCAATCTTCAGCCTAAACACAAAATTTGAAGATCCTAACTTCAAAACTGACGGAATTGCATACAAACTTTCATCCCTTATAGGGGTGGAATTTCCAAAAATCCTTCCTTTTTTGGATGCCTACACCGTATAATAATAAATTTAGTGAAGTTTACTTTGAAATCGAAGGACTTGCATACACAACTTCATCCCCCTTTTCCTCCTTTCGGTGGTGGAATTACCACAAACGATGAGATACATTAATTTTCAATTGTCAGCCTAAACACAAAATTTGAAGATCCTAACTTCAAAACTGACGGATTTGCATACAAACTGTCATCCCCTATTTTACCCTCTTAGGGGTGGAATTTCCAAAAATCCTTCCTTATTGGATGCCTCCACTGTATAAGGTATCTTTGTGCAAAATTTCAAATCTCGAGGTCCAGCGGTTTGGGCTATGCGTTGATATATTGCATACAAACTTTCATCCCTTATTTTACCTTTTTAGGGGTGGAATTTCCAAAAATCCTTCCTTAGTGGATGCCTACACTGTATAGTAATACATTTAGTAAAGTTTATTTTGAAATTGAAGGACTTACATACACAACTTCATCCTCCATTTCCTCCCTTCGGTGGTGGAATTATCACAAACGCTGAGATAACTATACATTAATTTTCAATCGTCAGCTTAAACACAAAGTTTGAAGATCCTAACTTCAAAACTGACGGACTTGCATACAAACTTTTATCCCCTATTTTACCCTCTTAGGGGTGGAATTTCCAAAAATCCTTCCTTAGTGGATGCCTACACTATATAATAATAAATTTAGTGATGTTTACCGTGGAATTGAAGGACTTGCATACACAACTTCATCCCCCGTTTCTCCCTTTTAGGGGTAGAATTATTACAAACGCTGACACAACTATACATTAATTTTCAATCGTCAGCTTAAACACAAAATTTTAAGATCCTAACTTCAAAACTGACGAACTTGCATACAAACTGAAATCCCCTATTTTACCCACTTAGGGGTGGAATTTCCAAAAATCCTTCCTTAGTGGATGCCTCCACTGTATAAGGTATCTTTGTGCAAAATTTCAAATCTCTAGGTCCAGCGGTTTGGGCTGTGGGCTGATATATCAACAATCAGTTTATCATTTTATATATTAAGATATAGCACCATACATTGAAATATTTTAACAATTATAAAATGTATTCTCAATAAATCTTTTCGAAATATGGCGTTGTTATAGGCATATCCAAAATTTTAAGACATTAATTAAAATTGCTCGAATATTTATAATAAATAATAATACTTATTTATAGATTACATCTACCGAAATGTCTCAACAACTCGAAGCCGGTCAGCAACTCGTGAAGAAGACCATGGATGAATTGATCCAACAGAAAACGCAGACCACAGAAAAAGTGACCATTCAGGCGAGACAAGAGTTCCGTGAACAGTATCAAGAGAGTTACGAAGAGGAATTTGAGGAGGAAACTTTCACTGACCAGTTTGGAAATGAAACGACAAAGAGAGTGGAGTCCAGCAGCGAGAGCAAGGAACATTCTAGAAGTGCTGATGTCAAAGTAAAAGCTACAGGTCTTAACGCAGAACAAGTCAAAGCCCTCACCGACTGCGCCAACGAAGCGGGACAACTGGCGCTCGACTCTAAACCTGCACATTAAGCCATGTAATTAAAACTGCCACAATATTATACTCTACACATATAATCCTGTCTACACATTAATATATATTTAATTATATTTTACGATACTGTAACACACTATTCTAACTTTCATCGACACGTGGCGCACAAGTTTAGTTCGATCGTAAAATATTTTCAGTCTAATTATAACCACTACCTAGTTCATTGTTCGAGCTTCACGAAATTCCTTGCGGTTCTCCTCTTTATCCTTTATTCCTTTATCCTTGACTTACTTTAATATTGATATTCAACTCAATTTAGTAACGCAGTGTACCCTAATGAAAATATTTTGTTTCAGGTGTTCCAAAAAAAGCGTGTGGTGGTCTCAAAGAGTGATAAAGACTGTGTCCAGTGTTCCTTAATATTATTATGTTATATATTTACATGATATAAGCTAAATTCTATGAATATGCAATAAATCAATTGAAATGCAAAAAGGGTGTCTTGAATAGTGTTGTGCTAGTTTAAATGTGTCGGAAATAGTTGATTTTAGGAAAAAGTTATAATGGAGGAAGAAGACGACGAGAGAAAGAGTCGCAGGCCGAAACTGGCGGCCTTTGGCTCGTTGAATGCACGTGTCGTTCATTCCTCATTAGAGGAAGGCTACGTACGTCAACAAGCGTCATCGGAGTCCGGAGATGCGAATACTTCGAGTATTTCTGCAACTCAGTTTAGCGACACGAGTTTTGTGTCGAAAACGAGTACTTTTTCCCGAAGCGGTACTTCGAGCTCGAGTCAAGAGGAATGTGAGGTCGCACAGACTACCGTCACGAGCGGCCAGTTTTTATGTGCAACGCGAGTCGAAACGGCCCGTTCTATGGAGAGTCTCCGTCCATGTAAGGAATCTTCACCGGCGCGGCCCTCAAGCTCGTGCACATCTGTTCGCACCCATCGGAGCTCATTTTTAACGGCAAGCGAACGAGATGTGCGGGAGTCGCGAGGTGCACCGGCCAGACGAGCGTTGTCCGGTGAGGATATGGGAAATGCAGAAAAAAGACGAGGGTTATTTGCTAGCACTGATAGACGAGCTTTACAACAACTTAGCCTACCACCACCCGAACGGAGATTGACAATACTCAGCCCCCACAGCCCCATGGCGATCACAGAACTACAATGGCCTTCTCCTTCTGGAATCCGAGGAAGGCGGAAGAAAGGCATGGTGCTGCCGAAACTAATACTTCCACGTAGCGATTCTGACGCTTCGGAAGTTTTTATTGAAAGGTTAAGAAATTTACTTATTTATAGTAATATATTTATTATTATATACATTATTTATTTTATTATTTTGTACGAAATGTCCTCAAAATGCCGAATAAAATCTCTTTCATATTTGCTAAACAAATATCGTGCTCAAAACATTTATATCCTCATATATAAAGATGAATAATTCCCAAAAATTTGATTCAACATTGTTCTGTGTACTGTTTACTTGCCAAGAAATACATGACGATGTGCGTCATCAACGAAGTAAAAGTACACTCTTATAACTGCTCCTGTCAGAGCAAAAGTTTTATTTGTCTTGAAACCACTAAAGTTAAAATTATGATGAAACAATATTCAATTAAAGGATTTGTATAACTCAAAACCGATTCCTTCACCGGAAAATTTAAAGTACCTAAGATACGAAACAAAATTACTAACTTTCTATATAGGTTAAGCCATATTTCTCTATCGTACTAAATTATATGCTAACGGTCTACAATATCAAATATAGTACCTACTGGACTAGACGAGTATTTCAACAATCTGTTAATAAGGGAACACGAGCCGTAAGTAAAAATTTGTATACATAAACCTACCTAAAATATAGGTGCAAACTTAAAGATATGATGCCTTCGAAGCCTATGTTGGGATTATTATCCTGAACTACATTTACTAAGAGACCAATCAAATCACGTAAACATTTGAAAACTTTTCTAACGAATGAATCAACCAATTAAGTTTCATAAATCATCAACATTTCGGGATTTCTAAATAGTCCCAACGCAAATTTGTACGACGTATTTTGTATTATGTAGAAGTTTACAAATGAAATACATTCACAGTCAGCTTTGTTCTATTTCGTGACGATAACTAATAAAATATATTTGACGTTGAAAAAATTTTATGGTTTTATTGGTAACATATGTAATGTACTTCCTTTCTTATGACTGAATCTAAATATTTATTCCGTGAATTTCATTCAATCCTTTCAGCCAGTACGTAATTGTCTAATAACCTCAAAATTTCAATATTAGTAAAGTACCGCCAATATACTGATTACTGATACATTATTTCATGATATATTTTTCAGTCTTTATAAGATAAAATAAAAGCTCTTCCTCGGTTGTGACGCTCAGATTTGGCAGAGGGGTGGCTTAAGATGACCGATTACGACCTAATTGCCTACTCAAATCCCTTTTCAGTGTTATCAAGAGATAAGTATCCGACCTAAATGACTGCCATCATCTAATGCGAGTCGTGAACGATGACATAAAATTCAATAACCAGTTAGGTATAAAATAACAGTTTATTGGACAGATCAATAGGTACTAAACTAAACCATCCAGTATTTGGCAACCAAAACTAACTAATCAGAACCTTCACGGCAGGAATTAAACGATGAATATCTGATTCTTGAATCCCGAATTCTTTAAAACTCACGATTTTAATTTATAACCAATGAATAAGTACTTTGAACTAAAAATAATCCAGTTTATTACAAACAACACTTCATGTACCGTGTGTTTGTATAAAATTGGAAAACATCCAAATTTACAACAAAATTTGAGACTGGTAATTTGGTATCATTACAACTATTTATTAGCAAGACAAAAGAAACGCAGAGTAAAAATAAAACTAAATACTCAACATAAAGGGTCGACTCGTGTTTCGTTTCAACTGAAACAAAATTAAATACGACACTGCGGTGAAGCATCTTCAGGGATTAATTTTGTAAAATTTTCCTCTGCCAAACCAAATGAGAATAAAATTGACTAAGACCTTCCTGTTCAAATTAGTAATTTGAATGTGGTAATATTATTATGCGATCATGTGGAAAATACAAGCTAAATAATTTGATAATACCTAGTAATACGTGATGTTTTATATGTATACATAATTGCTGAAAAATTAAAGAATTCCTCGCAAAAATAATTTTACAAGAAACTTCAATGAGAATCTCTTCATATTCTTAGTATCAGGGAAGTTTGAACATTTTCATGTGCTTGTTGTAAACAGTAGAGATTTTTTGTCTTCCATACGTTCGTTTAAATAACTATATAAAACACTAGATATCGTGTATTATTCGTTTTGACATTGGATTACTAATACAAAAAGAGCAACGGGAGGTTCAGTCTGCGGTCCGATCGGAAAGTGATCAGAAAAGATTAACGTCCCAAATAAATATTTAGCCCAAATTTAGCAACAATATGCCACGCCTGCACAGTCCTACGGCCGTTCTACACCGCTGGTCCCCACACACTGCCAGCACAGCGCCTCCTCATGGAGCTCTGGCGACCTTACTCACCGCAGGAACACAACAACACATTAAAATGATGTTATTTGGCTGCGATCTTCTGTAAGGTGGAGGTACTTCCCCAGTTGGGCTGCTCCGAATTTTGAACGGGAAATTAAACCCGTTTGCCCTACCTCTCAAATATGTCATCAAATATGTCATCAAACTACAGTTTATTATTAAAACAGCTGCGTCTAATCGTCGATTGTGGATTATGAGGTGATGAAAATATTGAATGAACGGACATGCAAGTATATGTCGCTATAACACAGAATCTTGATTTACAACACCGATGTGTTTATCCATAACAAACAGAGATAATATGCACGCTATCGCAACTGTAATTGATATGATTACGATATCATTATTGTACTCTGACATGTTATCAATTTTATGATTGCGATTAGTCTCGTTACTACCAGATTATGATGAGCCAAAATTGAACTAAGTTATCCTTTTATCTATCCACAATAATGGACGTGAACATTGGCTTGTATTCAAAATGTACGGACAAAAAATTTGATCCGAAAATTTGACATGGCATATTATAATTTATTGTGGTGTTGAAAAATGTGCCCGCTTCACTAGCTTATAATTTTTATTTACTTTGTCCTGATTTACATTGAGATTCTGAATTATCTGATTTAAATTATGTTATGTGTTGAAGATTTTTGATAAATTAAAAAACCAATTTAAAATAATTGAAACGTCATGTAACAGAGTACATTCCACAAAATTATATCTCTCCGTTTCTTTTTACTCTGACAGGTAATTCAAACAACAATCTGAAATATCTACTATTATTTGTTACGAAAGACGTCATACGACTCCTGAAAAAATGAGGTTTCGTCTGTTCAACACGTAACTTTTTCGACAATAATAAAACCAATGGTATAGGCAGACAGGGCATAAATTTTATTTTTATCGTGATCTTTTCTTTCTTCAGTTTAGATAGCTCTTGTGGTCGGCAAGTTGTGCTTATAAAGGACTATTAAAATGACTTTATTCTTCTCACAATATTTGGCAGTTACACCTGGTAGTTATATAGGGTGTATCTAAATTGCTTCTTTCATAGGCCGGTAAGTATGCGGGCACTATTCTGTATGCACAGGTGTATCGCTTGTAAACACAGATCGACTTCACAGCTATATACAACTGCTGAAATAATGATGATGTCGTAATGCCAGAAATATGCGGTATTGTTACTGCACATTCGTTATAATATTCCTATCCATATCTCTTCTCTTAACAACAACTTTATTTCAATGACTTAGGTGAAAATAACATCAGGATCTTAAACAGAGTCTGACTTTGTATACAACGTTAAACAGTGACCTCAATCATTGTATCAGCCATGAAAAAAATCTTAAATGTTTACACAAAACCCAAAAACTATTAACTATTGCCCAACATTATTTAACATAAAACCCAAGAGTTTTTTGTAATATAGGTAGCACAACTTTTTCTGCGATATAATGCATTTTGTAACCCTAATGATCCCTAAGGAATGTGATCAACTGGGCTATTGACGTTCACTACCGGTGTATTTTTTTTTTATGTCATTAGGTTGACTAACAGGCAGGCGGTCCACCTGATGGTAAGTGGTCACCGCCGCCTATGGACATTTGCAATACCAGGGGGATTGCCGATGTGTTGCCGACCTTGAAGAGCTCTTTTTATACCATTTTTGAAGAACCCCATATCGTAGCGCTGAGGGAAAACCGTAATGGGGAGCTCATTCCACATCCTAATGGTCCGCAGTAGGAACGTCCGACTGAACCGTTGTGTGGACGATCGAGGCGGCTCGAGGATATGAGGATGAACTCCACATCGCCGGCGAGCGGTGCGGTGGTAAGAAGGTGATGATGGCACCAGGTCTAAAAGTTCTTGAGAACACTCCCCATTATATAGACGGTAGAACACACAGAGAGAGCCAATGTCTCTCCGAAGGCTGTGAGGTTCCAAACCGCCAGTGAGTTCGGGATCGCCAACTATACGAGTGGCCCTCCCTACTAGAGTGTATACTAGGGTGGAGCGAAATTTTTTTTTTCGGTTGTGCGTTTTCTAATAGTGAAAAATTGGTGCCTTTTAGACTCAAATTAATCTATGCAAAATATTATTTGATTTGATTTAGAGTAATAGCCTCCGCAACGACATTGAATTTTTGAAAAAAGTTGTTTTGTAGACTTCATTTTGATGACATGTAAATGTATGAAATTTTAATAAATAGAACTATTTTATTCCAGAAATTATTGCAAGTACAGTTTATTTTCAATAAAAAATAAAAATAATGCATAATACTATGTTTATAATTAAAATAATAAATAATTTATTAATGACGTTGGTTCAGCAAAAATAATAGAAACTGCGATGACAGGGTTTCTATCACAATAAGGAATTTCTCAACATCATCTTATGGGAATAGGTTTTGATGGACTAATGTGAATACTGGCAAGTATGGGGGTGTTATAAAACTGCCTGAAAAAAAGCCACTTTAGTGGATAATTTGTTTACTTCATCTACATAAACGAACTTCCTTTTAGTCACAAGTTTCTTTATCTGACGTGGGTACTTCGGGGCCGAAGTCTTACACTGGATCATTGGTAAAAGCACTCGAAGGTTTGTGAACTATTTCCTGTAAAAAACATCACCGCATTGAAGGACAATTGTTTCCAGAAATGGCTTAAGATTAGTACAGATCATCAGTACTTGCACAAGATAGTCTCAGCGGTACTTTCAGGTGATTTCCCAGAAGATCTTGCAAACAAATCACCAGGTAAAACGTCACATGTCCCACGTGTTAACCGAATACTACATTTGAATGTAAAAACAGAGACACCATCAGAAAACTTGACAACTTTGGCTACATTTGTTGTAAAAGTTTACGCACCATCTTTGTTCGACATTAAAAATAAACCATCATGTAAAGATGGCAAGCGATACTTTTTTAACATGATTAAAACCTCCTGGTACCTGCCAGAGAATCTAAAAAAGGTTTATCGATCCTGTCATTCAATGCAATAGCTATTTTACACATCCCGAGAGCATTCTCCTTACAATGATAACTGATGACAGGAAGCACATTAGAGGACTGATAGCCCGGCACATATTAAAGGCACGCAGGGTGCCTCGACCTTCAACACCTAGAATGTTTATAAATTTCAATGTTTCAATATATATTGATTTAATAAATTGGCAGGAAATATTAAATGAACCACCGATTATAACAAATTTGTCTGACCAAGAAATTCAGTCCATTGTTGAATCAGGTGGTAAGGGTGAAGTGTTGTTTTTAACTCTTCCATGCCATAATCAAGCTATTTAACGGGCTGTAAAAGTGATGATAGAAGCTGCCACTTAAAAATATACAAAATAGTCACGATCAGGTGCAATAATAGCCAGATTGGTATCACGGAACGTAATCCCAAAATTAGAGACAAAAAGAGATTTTCGAGAAAATTAATTGTTTTTTTTTAAATAATATAATTATATAAAAATGAAATATTTTTGATTGAAAATGATTAATAAATATCTGAATTATATATTGTGTATCATTTATCACCCATTTACCATTAATTTCAGCTTAATAATTGGCCATAACTAAACTAGACTTTTTCCATTCAATAAAGAATTTTGAGGTCAATGCGGAGGCAGAAGATATTAATCAAATTGATTGAAAATTTATATTTATATTAACTTTAATAAAAGGCACCAATCCCCCTCTATTACAAATCAAAATTAAAACAAAAAAAATTTTTCATACATCTGCGCTCCACCCTAGTGTATACCTGAAGGAAGAAAAACGAAGGGTTAAATATGCAAGTTTGTAATTAAAACTATGATGCTGTTTTTCTCCGAAACTGTTAGTTTAAATACGTGCTCTCCGTTACTATGCTCTGAAATTATTGTTTCACCTTTCTGTTCAACGTTATATGTGTTTGTATAGGTACTCGAAACGATGATAATAAAATAAATATAGGTGAGTAGGTACGCGTATTTTTTATTCAGTCAGTAACCTGAATATTCCAGGTTTTTTAAACCTATTGAAAAAGCTGTCTTGTCAGTACATATATATGTTTTACATGTAATATTAAATGTGGCTTGTAAAACGAAACCTTTTATTTTTCGCACGCTTATTCTCATTCGTATTTTTCTTCCTCGATTTAGCTGGGATTTCTTACTAAAATAAAAATAATGCCTATTCGGATAGAAATAATTACTTGGCATCGTTTGATGAGTTTTGAAATGATTTTCAAGATAGACGAGATTTTTAAAATTATCCTGAATTCGTCACGTAATTGTTTGCACGACTCTGGAACGACTACAGAGATATAATATAATTAATTGCCGGTATAGCAATAATATAATCTCTTTGATTTTTTCCCGTGAATCTGGCGACGTCAGTCTTTTTGTGACTGACTTTCGCATAACTACTTAATAATTGTACATGCCAATCTCTTCGGTTCTATAAAGTCATTACTGCAAATGTCTCAGACATGCCAGCCAATCAAAACGATAGTACAAATCATCATCAACATATTAGCGATCGATCTCTGATTGTGGCACGCATAATTTCACTTGAGAGATAAATTGTGAGAGGATTTTCAAATAAGTGGTTTATTCATTAAATTTTACCCGTTTGGGACGCTTTTCCTATAACTACATATAAATACAAATATTCCTGGAACTGCGTGTTAACTGAGTCCAGTCTTTAAACACAATGTCTGACAGACCTTTTATTTAAACGTGTTTTCATGACTCATCAAGGGATAACGATAAGAGGCAAAACAACACTATATGATAATACCATTGAGCTATTATTACTACGTATAGGCAATCTATCATAAGCAAAGGCTATGTCCCATTTTTTTAGAGTCAACTAATGTTCTCTTTAGCGCTGAAACAATAATTTGTCGTCTAAGCAGCCAGTAAAACCACGTAGCCCGATGAACATTCTTTATACGTTAGTGGGTACAAGTACAGATTGGTGCAATGGTGTCATGGAACACCTGGTTTTGTACCCTTGTGTTCCCTTCAACGGCCAAGTCACACAACATTAACTATAATAATAAAGAAATCGCAGTAAGGAACCTTAGACTTGGCACGACTTTGTCTAGATTTCATTACTTTTTAGAGATAAACAAGCAGCTCCATCGAGACTTGGCTAGTTTTTTACAGAATGTTTTTGATGGGATTTCACTTCTTTTTGTAGAAAATGAAGCGGCCCACCAAGTTGAATATTTTTTGTAAAGGCGGTATATGCCGATCTCTAATAGTTTGGTTGGGCTCTTGTGTTTTCTAATCAGGGTCACCAGGTACTCCAGATCTTCGATTATCCTAGTTTTCCCTTTATGTGGTCATTAAACCCTAACTCTGTACCAAATTTCAGCTCTCTGAGTTTATGGGAAGTACTAGTTCTATTTTGATGATCATAAGTGAGTGAGTGAGTTTCATAAATGGGAAACTTTGCTTTCGCTTAACTTCGGAACTAAATGACCTACAGACTTGAAATTTTGGATTTTAAGTATGTGATTATAGCGTACTGGATGACGAAAATATCTGCGTTCGGGTCTTATCCAGAGGTTCTCAAATAGGGGCCTGAAAATGCGGCGAAATGGTTCCAGTAAAGGATGGTACGGCAGTGTTTGTTTCGCGCTCGACTCGGCGTGGGCACTACCGTGCCCCCCGATTAGCAAGTGACGTGAAAAGATAGTTCTCGTATTCCGGTGACACATTGGTTATGATTTAAATTCAATAAACTTAAGGAACCAAAAATTTGGTATGAATTATTTGAGTAATTTAAGTTGCAATTTGATAGAGTCTATGCCTGATGAAATCTTCACCCCTTTCCGTTACACATTGTATAAACTGACATAATCAATTTACTAACCCTCCTTATTCATATTAAAGTTATCAAACGTTGATTCGCTAAAATTCTGAAGTCTTTATCTGACAGGTGACATTTGTTGATCGAAAGAGTGAGACGGGGCACACTATTACACTGATTTAGTTTAAAAGCGATTATGAATAAGGGGGTTAGACTTCTACCAATAAATAGTTCTAAAATTGAACATTTATTAGTCGCTCTTAAAATGTATACTACGCTTATCCTTCATGTAGATAATAGTAATATAAATACCCATTGATGCAAATATGAATTCAGGGAACGCCAATAGTCCGTATAGTAAGCGGGTTAGTGCACGGTGCTTGCCTCGGATAATCTCTCCATCAACTACAGTAGCAGGCGTGCTACTACACCCTTTGTGCCTTGCAAATGCACCGTGAATTAATTAACTACACGTTTACCTACTGTCAACGCTTGCTATGGATAAAACAGCTATAGTCTGGCATACGAAAGTAGAACCTGAAAAAGCGCGGCAAATTTAAAAAAACTAGATGTGGTATCACTAAGTATAGTAGGAATAAATTGTTTCGATACTTTACAAAAAAAAAAAAAAAGATTATGTCGCATTTTCCTAAGTCATATTTGCATGTAAATGAGTTAAAATTTTACATAAACTCGTTATATTCTATTTTTATAGAGTCCTTTTAAATAAAAAAATAAATATCCTGGGATATTCCTCACAAACGGTTATCTGATCCCAAACTAAGCATACTATAATATACATATATGTATTCAAATTCAAAAATTGTGGTGATTTTATTTTTTTCTATTTTCTATTTATTTTACCTTCGTAAAACAATATGGATAGATGTTTCAGTGATTAGCGACCGTAGAAGTTCATTTAACATATTGTAGAACATAAAGGTGATCGAAAGAATGAGAAGGTGGACACTATAACACTGATTTAGCTATAAAGCCATTATGAATAAGGAATTAGTATCAAAACTGGTTGTGGTAAACTAGTTGACACTTTTTATGCCGGGTGACGAAATAGAATGTTGCCATGTAAAGAGTTTCAATTTCAGCCAGGCTCAACTTTCGTTTGCCAGACTCTATGCTGGTATGAAGCCAGACTAAAAGAATGACAGTCAGTTTGTGAAACTTTGAATGTGATGCCGATTCTTTCTTTTTCTTTGCTATAAAACAAAACACTGGTATTGAGCTATGATTAATATGTAATTTTTATAAAGTGTACATATAAATGAAGCTCATGCTCACGCAACTGAATGAAGTAATTAATAACTTGCACCTGGGAGCCATTTCTTTCTACGCTATATGTATGTGCCTTTCTAATATATCCGCACTTCACCACTTACCGTGATGAGATTATAGACAAGTCTTTTTTTACTGTAAATCTATATTTACAGTAAAAAAAAAGAAAAGTAAGTATAGACCTATGTCTATACTTACTTTTCTTACTTTAACTACATACATATAATTAAGTATATTTCTCTCCAAGTAAGGGTTACTTGGCCCTTCGGCATTCTAAGTTCTGATAAAAGCCAAGTGCTAAAACTGAGAACAAGTTTTGGGTTTCTTTAGAAAATAGTTTTATTCGAAACTAGCTAAAGCCCAGCGTGCTTAGCAACGCCATTTTTTATGATAAAAACTTTCGCTCTGAGATAACAACTAACTAATATAGTATCGGAATCTGATGAATGGTATGGAAATGCATACGTTATAAACAGATAAACATTACCTAATTCTTATTGAAGATATAGATTTTTTGAAATATGAATATGACTATTATATTTAGTTAGAGACTAATCTTGCTTTAAATGAAGAATATAATTTAAGTCCTGTAAGTTAAAAGTCGATACAGTTCAATACACAAGAATAGAGACACTACAGTAAAAGAGACATTTTAAAAGTTAAGCAACCAAGAGTATAACGTAGCTACACCATGATATAGCTGTAAAGTGGAGGCATTCGTCTAGCGGACATGCCTCGTAAATATTTCACCGCGCTCGTTCTACCGGCGCGGCGCGGCAGGGCGGCGGCCGAGGTAGAAAGGTAAGTACCTATACGCCACTGCATAATACTCTGCCCTCAGCTCCCTCAGTGGCTAACTTTGACAAGGCTTGCGGCAAAACGCTACAAAAGGAGGCTTTAATAGAATTTATTAACAATGGATATTGTTATTATGCTACTATATTTTTCTATGACGAAATCTTCTGTTGTTTTTTTTTTAACTCTGTATAGGCCTGTGTTTGACCGCAATCTTACCATGATAAGTGATGATGTGGCCTAAGGTGGCAAGCACACAAAGCTTAGAAGGAACTGGCTCTAGAGTGCAGCTGTCGGAACTAGGGTTTCGTTTTTCCCGACCTTTTTCCGTTCCCGGGACCCGAGAATGAAAAAAATGATTTCCCGGGAATTCCCGTTTCCCGGGAATTCCCGTTTCCCGGGAAAAGTTGATTGTTTTATTTTTATCGATCAAAAGTCAATTAAAACACGTAATTTAATTTAATTGGTTATTTATTTGTCTCAAAAGAATTGGTGGCAAACAAGCATACGGCCCGCCTGATGGAAAGCAGTTACCGTAGCCTATGGACGCTTGCAACACCAGGGATATCACTCGCGCGTTGCCGACCCTAAAAGATTATGTAGATTGATATGATATGATATTTTAAATCTCACACTCCTAAGTGTAGCCTAATAGGCTAAAAAAAGGAGCGAAAGTATAAATTAGTATAATGAAAGCCCTTTTTATATAATAATTACGTGTTTTACTACCCTTTTGATAGGTAAAAATAATAACTTATTTTTTTATCAAAAACACACAAAATAGAATTTCTCCTAAATGAAGCTAAATCAGTGTTTTCCTCTAAAACCTGCAGTTCAGAAAGTGCAAATCGAACTTGCAAACGAAGGGTTCCGTTAAGACATTTCATGGCGGCCCCAAGTTTTTAATTTTATTTAATTTTAATACACATTTTGTGAAAACTTCAAATGTCTATCTTATACGGTTCTTGAGATACAGCCCACTGACAGACAGACGGATGGACAGTGAGGCTTATTAATAGTGTCCCGCTAAAATATTACGTGTACACGTTTTACAGGTAAAAACAACAAAACTTATTTTTATTTAAAAAATGTGTACGCTGATTCACTTTATCTCCAAGGTACTATAATGTTATTTTCTTCAAAATCTGTTCATGGTTCCTTTCAGCTTTTATCTGTAGTTCAGAAAAAACCTATCGTTGGTCGCGAAATTTACCGTTACAGAAAATGTACGTTCGATTTCAGTGGATGTAGACATTTGTTTTATGCTTTTATGCAACATTTTCGTGTATCAAAGATTTTTCGTTAATTATGATCAAGATTTGCAGGTGTTTTAAAGCATTCTATCTAATAAAGAAATTCCCGGGAATTCCCGGGAAACCGCAAAAAAAAACCCGACTTCGGGAACGACGTATTTCCCGGGAATTCCCGATTCCCGGGAACCGCGAACGAAACCCTAGTCGGAACACACCGACAGGTGCTTGGCGACAGATTTTCAACTTTTAAATAGTTAAGGCTCGGTACTAGCCAAACATGTTGCCGTATTGTCATAAGTTTATATAGAAAACGTAAAGTAGTAGCCACGAAAAAAAACATCTGCCTAGCTGAAGAGTTTAACTAGCCGCCAAAAAAAACCGATTCAAGAAAAACTTTCTAGATTCCTGTAAAAAAAATATAGAATATCGCTAAAAACGTGAAAAAGGGACTCCCGTACTGTCATAACTTTGGCGTAATTAAGAACTTAAACCTAATACACTGTACGTAATCATGGAGAATAAAGAACAGAGAAGCCGCCGAATATTTTTGTTTTATACAGTACCATACTTATATTTTGAGTAAAAAATTTGCAAACTTTTCGCCCGAAATCTCCATACAAAATTACTATGGCGGCGCGCTTTCCCGATATATAGCCGCTCGGTGAACTCCGCAGCTCAGTCCACCCCACGTCTTCAAAGTGACAGCACGTCACATTATGCAAAAAAATAAGCCGTAGGTGACGGCGTGTACATACACAACATCCACGCACAGTGGTCGGCTTTAGGTAAACGTTGGTAATGAATAGAAACAAGGTAGTTGAGTAATTCTATAATTTTATTTCAATGATTTTTGAAACTTGAAGTATTTTTTACTTCATACATATTTACAACTTATGTGTTTTTGTTTATAATGATAATTTTAATGAATAACTATTTTTATACATAATATAATAATTATTTTTTGTGGAATATTTTATGTATATACCTACCTACTTTCTAATGCTTTTTCAGTCTTACGAAATAATAATTGTTTTTTGTAAATATGTATGTAATAAAAATAAAATGATAATGTATAAGAATTTAATGATGAGGTATTTTTCATCATAGGTGTTTTTCATCATAGGATGGTATACCTCTACTAAACATGTTGATTTTTTAACACCTCTATTATAGCTTTGGTTGTATGTATAAGTAGAATAATCAAATATAGTAAGACGATGTACTCATTTGAATCTTTGCAATAATGTAGTTTCCGGCATGCAAAATGGTCTCCGTACAATACTATAATTTTGTACCATCGAGCTGATCTGATGATGGAACCGGAAGGTTGGGTTTCTTCAAAAGGGTTTGCAGAGATTTCTTCTGGGTCTGCAACACGCGAGTGATAGGGGACTGATAGTGCCTGGTGTTGCAAGCGTCCATAGGCTACGGTAACTGCTTACCATCAGGCGGACCTTATGCTTGTTTGCCACCTTAGTGGGATAAAAAAAAGGAATGCACTGGAACCACATAACGGCACAACGTATCCTAGTCGTGTTTGGGCTTATTGGAATCGTCTCGAAACGTTCTTTGGCCATAATCAGTTGTCAGGGTCTGATGATGAAGTCGGAAGGTCTGCACTGGAACTCCTTAACGGCACTTTGTATCCTACTCGTGTTTGGGCTTGTTGGAATCATCTCGAAACTTCCTTTGGCCATAATCAGTTTTAAGGGTCTGATGATGGAGTCGAAATGTAGGCACTAGATCTTCTTAACGGCACAACGTGTCCTAGTCGTGTTTGGTCTTGTTGGGATGGTCTTGATATGTACTTTGGCCATAATTAATTTGTGTGTAAGTTGTGTTCGCCATGTTGAACTTTTTAGATATCGGTCTGATTGCTATCAAAATCGATATTTGAGAAACCTTGGGGTCACAAAACAAGACTCTTCTCAAAATTTTTAAAAAGTGTCCGCCATTTTGAACTTTTTAGATATTAGTCCGATTGTTCTCAAAATCGATATTTGAAAGACCTTGGGGTCACAAAACAAGAGACTTTTCTCAGAATGTTGAAAAAGTGTCCGCCATGTTGAACTTTTTAGATAAAGGTCCGATTGCTCTCAAAATCGATATTTGAGAGACCTTGGGGTCACAAAACAAGAGTCTTTTCTCAGAATTAGGGATTGCAAAATCCGGATTTTTTTCAAATCCGGATTCCAAGTTTATCATCACATATAAATCCGGATTATCCGGATTTTTCGAATTTCGTTTTTTTTTTTGCAATCTTTTGTAATTTTAAACTGTACGCGTACTTTTCCGCTAAACTATTAGTAGTTTGAAGATGGGTGTTCTATTTTATTGTTTTTCGATTGTTTTTGAATAAAAATGAAATAAAATTGGAAATATCCTAAAAAATAAATATGCACTTGCGTTTGGCCACTGAGCCGTCATTAAGGATATTCACGAAACCTAAGTTGGAGCACGCTTACCCAGATGAAACCTATTCACCATGGCTTTGAAAGTGCCTAGATTGTAAGAGTCAGGTAACACAGACGCCGCCGCGCCGGCCGGAAGCAAGTTCCACTCCCTTGCTGTCCGCATGATAGGTATGTCAACAACGTACGGGTGAAAATTTTCCCGGCTTCTTGTGGTACGGAGTAAAAATGGGGATGGTGGTTGGAATAAGGTTGAACAATTCCTGCACACACTCTCCAAATATATCCTGTAGAAAACCGATAAGGCAAGCAACCTTTCTTCGAACGTCGAGGCTCGTGAGTTACGTCCTAATTAAAGTCTCATCTCCGATGAGTGAGATGAGATGATCTCTTGGTGGCATTATAAGTGACCAGATTGGCATTGCCCCAATCGGAGACTGCCTGTAAGGTCACGTTCAAACGCTCTACCATGGCCTCTCGCAACAATTCGTTCTAGTCACTGGTGGATCGCGCGCTGGAAATATAGACAACGATGCTATCTTCTGCGTAACCAAAAATACCAAGCTTCACCAGATCGTTAATATGCAGCAGAAATAAGGTTGCAGAGAGAACTGAACTCTGAAGCATTGATTACCAAAAGGTCTGACGAACACCCGTCTATGACCACATGAATAAACCATTCGCTCAGGAAATTGGAAACCCAAGCGTACAGACCACCAGAGACTCCATATCAAGGAAGCTTACTTAGAAGTTTGAATTTTTTGAATTTTTTAGATATTTTTTTTACCTTCGTAGAACAATATGGATAGATGTTTCTGTGATTAGCGACAGTAGAAGTTCATTTGGCACATTGTGTTATGAATGTTTTTTGTATAAAATGAGCCATATTTGAACATTTCTTGCGGTTTCTCTAAAAACCGTAAAACTTACTATTTTGGGAAATGTACAAAAATAGTTAATCTTAAACAAAAAGTATCAATTCTACAATATGCTAAATGAACTACTGGTCGCGAATCACTGAAATATCTATCCATATTGTTCTATCAAGGTAACAAAAAAAACTCGAAATAAAACAAATTTCCCGCCTCGTAACTGATGTTAACCTTAAATTCGAAAAAACCGGATTTGATTCTGAATATTCGGATTTATAAATAGGCCCAAAAATCCGGATTTTTCAGTCATTTTCGAATTTCGAAGTATCCGGATTGCAATCCCTACTCAGAATGTTGAAAAAGTGTCCGCCATGTTGAACTTTTTAGATACAGGTCCGATTGCTCTCAAAATCGATATTTGAGAGTCCTTGGAGTCACAAAACAAGAATCTTCTCTCAGAATTTTTAAAGTGTCCGCCATATTGAACTTTTTAGATAACAGTCCGAATGTTCTCAAAATCGATATTTGAGAGACCTTGGGGTCACAAAACAAGGATCTATTCTCAAAATTTAGAAAAAAGTGTCCGCCATATTGAACTTTTTAGATACAGGTCTAGGGCATGTAATATCGGAAGATTTTTCAATTCCGATATTGATTTCCGATATTGGATCTCAATATCGGAATTCCGATATTAATATCGGAATTAGAAATTTTTATTATAAATTGCACATATTCTTTATAAATTGCCCATATTCCTTATAATTATCTATCTATACTAATATTATAAAGTGGAAGAGTGTTATTGTTTGGTTAAACTGGCTAATCTGTGGAACTACCGGTCGGATTCGTTTTTTTTTTTTTTCACTTATAGGAAGCTACATTATCCCCGAGTACTATAGGCCCGTGGCTGAAGTGCTCGTGGTGTAGCATGATAAGCCGTTCTTAATCGATCGGCAAATTAAGCTACCAACGTCGTGGTCGGTACCTAGGTGGGTGTGGTATTTCAAATCGAGCGTTTCCGTGCTTCGGAAGGCACGTCAAGCCGTTGGTCCCGGTTATCACTTAATTGTGATAGTCGTGAAGCTAGCTGGAGGCCTTTTAGGCGGCTTGAAAACTCCAACAGAAGGTTGACCATTAGCCTACCTCCACCGATCCGCAGTGGGCACGCGTGGTGGAGTCTCTGATCTGAGATCTGCCCATTCCCTTTCACCCTCACACGCCTATAATGTCCCAGCACTGGGACATTATAGGCTACTTTTAATCCCGGAAACGCGAGGAAACCTCGGGGGCAACTAGTTCGTTATAAAGTTGGATTGAAAAGGTCTTCTGCTCAGTCGAGCACTCTTGTCAGAGGGGTCGTGGTTGCAATAGATAGTGTACATGGTGGGTCTTCTACGCCAGTATTCTTCTTGTCTAGGGTTACAGCTTTCGCAATGCTTTTCCGCAAAATATGTGCGGTTCATAGCGTTGCGAGTACACCCTCCCACCCTGGACAACAAGTCTCTTCATCGAGTGTGCGGTTCTGCAGATGTAACCAAAGAACTTAAGATTTCGAAGCTGCACAGTCGACGAAAGCCTATCTGTTATTCAAAGCTTTTTTTTTGTATTCTACTTAGGTAGCAAACAAGCATACGGCCCGCCTGATGGTAAGCGTTTACCACAGCCTATGGACGCTTGGGGGTTACCAGGGGTGTTACTCGCGCGTTGCTGATCCTGCAGAAATCTCTTCAAATCCTTTTTGAAGAACCCCATGCTGTACTCTATTGGGAAAACCACGGCGGGGAGCTCATTCCACAATCTGAGCGGCCGCGAAAGGAAGCACCTTTGAGATCGCACAGTTCGAAACAATTCTGGTTCCAATATGTGAGGATGGACTCCCCGTCGATGGCGAGAGTTGCGATGGTAGAATGTAGCCGTGGGCATCATCTTAAATAATTCTTCAGAACACTGTCCGTTGTACAAGCGGTAGAACACACATAAGGAGGCAAAGTCTCTCCTCAGACTGAGGGGCTCTAAACCGCTTGTGAGCTCGGGATCGTCGACAATTCTAGCAGCACGTCGCTGAACCGAGTCTAAAGGCCCAAGCTGGTATCCAGATGCCCCCGCCCACAGATGACAGCAGTACTCCATATGAGGCCGGACTTGCGACTTATAAAGTTGCAGTCTTTGCCCCGATGTGAAGTACTGCTTCGCTTTGTTGAGCACTCCGAAGCTTTTTGAATGCCAGCTTAACCTTGTCTTCTAAGTGACTACGGAACAAAACATCGCTAGAAATGTCGACGCCAAGGATCCCAATGCTTTTACGTGTTCTGGAATTGCGGAGCTACAGCAAATGGGGTTTTCTTAGCGGTGAACATCCCATCACAACTCTTTCTTACAAACATTATTAAAAAGATAGAACATATTTAAAGCGGTCAAATTAGTCTGCCATCTTCATTTGTGTGTATTTAGAATTAACCGCGATAGATGACGACTAAATTTATGTTGAAAACAAGTATTGAATTAATTTGACAGGACTTATTTTCTTACAGCCTTTTCTTATGTTGTTTGTTAGAAAGAGATATAGTGAGACTGAATCCCCCTTATTACAAAACATAGTTTAAAGCAAAACCAGGTTTTAAAATAGCCTCGTCTCTTTTTATTATATGACGTTAGAAAGTGACCGAGTGACAGGTGAGTGACCAGGTTTTACCTGGGTTTGCTTTAAACCATGATTTGTAATAAGGGGGAATAAGTTTAGTTGTAAACAACAGGATAAGCACCATTGTATGTTTATTTTTTAAACATACAATGGTTTGTTTTAAACAAACATAAACGTTTTTCTTGCTTATTTTCCTAAAAACAAAGCATCAAGCATTTTTATGGATAATGAACTTCGTATTTTGTTGAAAAAATACGCTCACTTTCAACACTAGTAGGCAAAATTGATGTACGATACGTTAATTTTATAGCTCTAGACGACCATACCTTGTGGAGTGCTTAAAATCTTTATTTAAAAACTCATTAGATAAAAATATCTGATTCCGATATTACGATATTGGATCACTCAATTCCGATATTGTAATATCGGAAAAAACGTTCCGAGATTCCGATATTACGATATTCCGAGATTCCGAGATTTGCCCTATACAGGTCCGATTGCTCTCAAAATCGATATTTGAGAGTCCTTGGAGTTACAAAACAAGAATCTTCTCTCAACATTTTGAAAAAGTGTCCGCCATTTTGAACTTTTTAGATATTAGTCTGATTGTTCTCAAAATCAATATTTGAGAGACCTTGGGGTCACAAAACAAGGATCTTTTCTCAAAATTTAGAAAAAAGTGTCCGCCATGTTGAACTTTTTATATACCGGTCTGATTGCTATCAAAATCGATATTTGAGAAACCTTGGGGTCACAAAACAAGAATCTCTTCTCAAAATTTAAAAAAAGTGTCCGCCATGTTGAACTCTTTAGATACCGGTCCGATTGCTATCAAAATCGATATTTGAGAATCCTTGGGGTCACAAAACAAGAATCTCTTCTCAAAATTTTAAAAAAGTGTCCGCCATTTTGAACTTTTTAGATAATAGTCCGATTGTTCTCAAAATCGATATTTGAGAGACCTTGGGGTCACAAAACAAGGATCTTTTCTCAAAATTTAGAAAAAAGTGTCCGCCATGTTGAACTTTTAAGATACCGGTCCGATTGCTATCAAATTCGATATTTGAAAAACCTTGGGGTCACAAAACAAGAATCTCTTCTCAAAATTTAAAAAAAGTGTCCGCCATATTGAACTTTTTAGATAATAGTCAGATTGTTCTCAAAATCGATATTTGAGAGACCTTGGGGTCACAAAACTAGGATCTTTTCTCAAAATTTAGAAAAAAGTGTCCGCCATGTTGAACTTTTTAGATACCGGTCTTATTGCTATCAAAATCGATATTTGAGAAACCTTGGGGTCACAAAACAAGAATCTCTTCACAAAATTTTGAAAAAGTGTCCGCCATTTTGAACTTTTTAGATATTAGTCCGATTGTTCTCAAAATCGATATTTGAAAGACCTTGGGGTCACAAAACAAGAATCTCTTCTCAAAATTTTGAAAAAGTGTCCGCCATGTTGAACTCTTTAGATACCGGTCCGATTGCTATCAAAATCGATATTTGAGAAACCTTGGGGTCACAAAACAAGAATCTCTTCTCAAAATTTTAAAAAAGTGTCCGCCATTTTGAACTTTTTAGATAATAGTCCGATTGTTCTCAAAATCGATATTTGAGAGACTTTGGGGTCACAAAACAAGGATCTTTTCCCAAAATTTAGAAAAAAGCGTCCGCCATGTTGAACTTTTTAGATACTGGTCCGATTGCTATCAAATTCGATATTTGAGAAACCCCAGTCACAAAACAAGAAACTCTTCTCAAAATTAAAAAAAAGTGTCCGCCATATTGAACTTTTTAGATAATAGTCAGATTGTTCTCAAAATCGATATTTGAGAGACCTTGGGGTCACAAAACAAGAATCTCTTCTCAAAATTTTGAAAAAGTGTCCGCCACTTTGAACTTTTTAGATATTAGTCCGATTGTTCTCAAAATCGATATTTGAGAGACCTTGGGGTCACAAAACAAGAGACTTTTCTCAGAATGTTGAAAAAGTGTCCGCCATGTTGAACTTTTTAGATAAAGGTCCGATTGCTCTCAAAATCGATATTTGAGAAACCTTGGGGTCACAAAACAAGAATCTTCTCTCAGAATTTTTAAAGTGTCCGCCATCTTGAACTTTTTAGGTACTGGTCCGATTGCTCTCAAAATCGATATTTAAGAAACCTTGGGGTCACAAAACAAGAATCTCTTCTCAAAATTTAAAAAAAGTGTCCGCCATATTGAACTTTTTAGATAATAGTCCGAATGTTCTCAAAATCGATATTTGAGAAACCTTGGGGTCACAAAACAAGAATCTCTTCTCAAAATTTAAAAAAAGTGTCCGCCATATTGAACTTTTAAGATAATGGTCCGATTGTTCTCAAAATCGATATTTGAGAGACCTTGGGGTCACAAAACAAGAAACTCTTCTCAAAATTTTGAAAAAGTGTCCGCCATTTTGAACTTTTTAGATATTAGTCCGATTGTTCTCAAAATCGATATTTGAGAGACCTTGGGGTCACAAAACTAGGATCTTTTCTCAAAATTTAGAAAAAAGTGTCCGCCATGGTGAAACTTTTTAGATACCGGTCTTATTGCTATCAAAATCGATATTTGAGAAACCTTGGGGTCACAAAACAAGAATCTCTTCACAAAATTTTGAAAAAGTGTCCGCCATTTTGAACTTTTTAGATATTAGTCCGATTGTTCTCAAAATCGATATTTGAAAGACCTTGGGGTCACAAAACAAGAATCTCTTCTCAAAATTTTGAAAAAGTGTCCGCCATGTTGAACTCTTTAGATACCGGTCCGATTGCTATCAAAATCGATATTTGAGAAACCTTGGGGTCACAAAACAAGAATCTCTTCTCAAAATTTTAAAAAAGTGTCCGCCATTTTGAACTTTTTAGATAATAGTCCGATTGTTCTCAAAATCGATATTTGAGAGACTTTGGGGTCACAAAACAAGGATCTTTTCCCAAAATTTAGAAAAAAGCGTCCGCCATGTTGAACTTTTTAGATACTGGTCCGATTGCTATCAAATTCGATATTTGAGAAACCCCAGTCACAAAACAAGAAACTCTTCTCAAAATTAAAAAAAAGTGTCCGCCATATTGAACTTTTTAGATAATAGTCAGATTGTTCTCAAAATCGATATTTGAGAGACCTTGGGGTCACAAAACAAGAATCTCTTCTCAAAATTTTGAAAAAGTGTCCGCCACTTTGAACTTTTTAGATATTAGTCCGATTGTTCTCAAAATCGATATTTGAGAGACCTTGGGGTCACAAAACAAGAGACTTTTCTCAGAATGTTGAAAAAGTGTCCGCCATGTTGAACTTTTTAGATAAAGGTCCGATTGCTCTCAAAATCGATATTTGAGAAACCTTGGGGTCACAAAACAAGAATCTTCTCTCAGAATTTTTAAAGTGTCCGCCATCTTGAACTTTTTAGGTACTGGTCCGATTGCTCTCAAAATCGATATTTAAGAAACCTTGGGGTCACAAAACAAGAATCTCTTCTCAAAATTTTAAAAAAGTGTCCGCCATATTGAACTTTTTAGATAATAGTCCGAATGTTCTCAAAATCGATATTTGAGAAACCTTGGGGTCACAAAACAAGAATCTCTTCTCAAAATTTAAAAAAAGTGTCCGCCATATTGAACTTTTAAGATAATGGTCCGATTGTTCTCAAAATCGATATTTGAGAGACCTTGGGGTCACAAAACAAGAAACTCTTCTCAAAATTTTGAAAAAGTGTCCGCCATTTTGAACTTTTTAGATATTAGTCCGATTGTTCTCAAAATCGATATTTGAGAGACCTTGGGGTCACAAAACATGAGACTTTTCTCAGAATGTTGAAAAAGTGTCCGCCATGTTGAACTTTTTAGATAAAGGTCCGATTGCTCTCAAAATCGATATTTGAGAGACCTTGGGGTCACAAAACAAGGATTTTATCTCAAAATTTTGAAAAAAGTGTCCGCCATATTGAACTTTTTAGATATTAGTCCGATTGTTCTCAAAATCGATATTTGAGAGACCTTGGGGTCACAAAACAAGAGACTTTTCTCGGAATGATGAAAAAGTGTCCGCCATGTTGAACTTTTTAGATACAGGTCCGATTGCTCTCAAAATCGATATTTGAGAGACCTTGGGGTCACAAAACAAGAATCTTTTCTCAGAATTTTGAAAAAGTGTCCGCCATGTTGAACTTTTTAGACACTGGTCCGATTGCTCTCAAAATCGATATTTGAGAGTCGTTGGGGTCACAAAACAAGAATCTTTTCGAGAGTGCAGACACAACACTAACCCGCAGTAAATACCTATTTGCCACGCATTGCTTTCGTTGCGTAGTTGCGTAGTTTAGTTCGTTCGATTTCGGTGGATGTAGACATTTGTTGTAAGAATTTATGCAACATATTTGTTTCAAAGGTTTTTCGTTTATTTTCTCCAAGATTTGCAAGTGTTTTAGAGCATTAAATCTCATAAAGACATTCCCGGGCAATCGCAAAAAAAAAAAACTCAACTTCGGGAACGACGTATTTTCCGGGAATTCACTATGCTATGGTTTCCTCACGATATTTTCCTTCACCGAAAACTCAAGCTCATTGTAGATGATCCGATGTCACGTCCAAAGTGTTTGTAGTAGTAAGTAATCTGTCTATTGGTCAAAGCCAACTGACCAAGCTGAAGACCGATACCGGCAGCATCATCACGTCAAAGCCAGAGATCTTGAGAGAGATCTTCTATGTACAGCTGTACACCTCGTCACAGAAACCAGATCCCATATCGGTAAGTGACGCAAGAGCCAAGTTGACCCGACATTATACCGAAGATATTCCGGATGTCAGCCTGTACGAGATTAGAATGGCTCTGAAACAGCCTAAAAATAACAAGGCAGCGGGTTAAGACGGAATTACAACAAAGCTTCTGAAAGCGGGTGGAAAACCGGTACATGTAGTCCTTCCGAAGCTATTTAATTCTGTCATACATGAAGGTACAACGCCACAAGTATGGAGTGGAAGCATGGTAGGGCTCTTCTTCAAGAGAGGCGATAAGGCCCTATTGAAGAATTACCGCCCGATATCCCTCCTAAGCCACGTTTATAAGCTGTTTTCGAGAGTCATTACAAATCGTCTTGCACGCAGGTTTGACGAATTCCAGCCTCCTGAACAAGCCGGTTTCCGTAAAGGCTTTAGTACCATAGACCACATACATACACTCCTACAGATTATACAGAAGACTGAGGAGTATAATCGGCCATTATGCCTGGCGTATGTGGACTATGAGAAAGCCTTCGATTCAGTCGAGACATGGGCGGTGTTACAGAGTCTACAGTGATGCCAAATCGACCATCGAAGTGTTGAAGTGTTTGTGCAGCAAAGCCACCATGTCAATCCGAGTCCAAGACGAGAGTACGGAATCGATTCAGTTGCAGAAAGGTGTAAGACAGGGTGACGTAATTTCCCCGAAACTCTTCACCAATACAATGGAGGATGTCTTCAAGCTCTTGAATTGGAAGGATTATGGCATTAACATCAATGGTGAACACCTTACACACCTTCGATTTGCTGAACACCTTCGATTTGCTGACGATATAGTTATAATGGCGGAATCGCTGGAAGCTTTGAACCCCATATTCAATGACCTCAACAAAGTTTTCCTACAGGTAGGCCTCAAAATGAATATGGACAAGACAAAAATTATGTCTAATGTTCATATTCCACCAATACCGGTGATTGTTGGGAACACTGTTCTCGAAGTTGTAGACGAGTATGTTTAACTAGGACAAATTTTAATTGTCCAACTAGGTAGGTCAAACTTCGACAATGAGGTCTATCGAAGAATCCAACTCGGCTGAGCAGCGTTCGGGAAGCTACGGCATATCTTTACGTCCAGAATACCTCAGAGTGACAAAGGTCTTATATCAGTGCGTGTTACCAGTTATAACATACGGAACAGAGACGTGGTCTTTTACTGCTGGCCACATAAATAAGCTCAGAGTCACTCAGCGAGCAATGGAACGAGCTATGCTCGGAATTTCTCTACGTGACAGACAGGGTCCGAAACGAGGACATTCGTAGAAGAACAAAAATTACCGATATAGCTCGTAGAGTTAGCAAGCTGAAGTGGTAATGCCACATCGCTTGAAGAAACGATAACCGATGGAGAAGAAAGGTTTTCGAGTGGCGGGCGACCATGTACTGGAAAGCGCCGAGCGGGACGACCTCCCACCAGGTCGACCGACGACCTGGTCAGAGTTGCTGGTCATCGCTGGATGCAAGCGGCCCAAAACCGTTCCAGGTGGAAGTTAATGGGGGAGGCCTATGTTCAGCAGTGGACATCCTTCGGCTCACTCACGACAACTCTAACAACCCCAAACACGGCTAGGATAGGATGCTCCACTATGGTGTTTCAGTACCTACTCCCTTACTCCATCATCAGATCCTGTAAACAATATATAGTCAAAGTTCGTCTCACGACAATTCCAATAACCTCAAACACGATTTGGATACGTTGGTCTGCTATAGAGAGCCAGTTCCTACCTTCGGATCCATTATCAGATCAGCGCGATGGTACCAAATCATTGTCGATCAAACGAACTAATACACTTGCAAAGTTTAAAATTGTCTTCCTAGATTTTATTTACATAGTTATAACATACTGCCATACTACATAGTTATAACCGTAGCTGCCCGGTGCGACTTCGTTCGCGTGGTGCCCTACCCTACCCTAAATATATTAGAAAAACCAAAAAAAAATTAAATCAGTCCAGCCGATCTCGAGTTTTACTACTTTTTAGGATCCCGTACCTCAAAAGGTAAAAAAGGAACCCTTATAAGATCACTCTCTTGTCCGTCTGTCTGTCTGTCCGTGTGTCACCACTGATTTTCTCAGGAACGGGTGGACCTAGCAGTTGAAATTTATACCAGATACTGAGGTCTTCTAATAGTCCCTATTAGGTGAATAAAAATCAAGGTCCTCAGTCAACACGACAAAGAGGGGCAAATTTAGATTTTCGCGAAAACTTGTAAGTACCAAGATTTTAATTTTCAACTTTTTTATTTTTCGGAATTTTTCCTTTACTTGTGCTGTAACACCTTACCGAAGACAATTCTAGGTCAACAGGAAGTACCTTATAGGTTTTGGGTCGAAAACCTATATAGTAGTTCCCGTTGACCTAGAATCACGAAATTTGGCAAAAAGCAAAAAGCACAAGTAAAGGGAAAAGTCTGAAAAATAAAAAAGTTGAAAATTAATGTAAATTTTGGTACTTTTAAAGTTTGCGCCTACTATTCATTTCACAGTCAATTTGAGTAACATTATGATTATTATTGTACGGAACTCTCCGTGTGCAAGTCCGACTCGTACTTGGCCGGTTTTTATTTTATTTCTGAAACAGAACCGTTTTATATTTCTTAAAAGACAAAAGACAACGAATGTTTCACAGCTAGGAACATATTGTATTGGAAAATTAAATTGTTGTTTTTAGTATTTTCCGTTACTTATTATCTATGTTTCTCACTGTTTAAACCTTCCCTGGACTTGCACAAATATTTCATAACCAAAGTTAGCCAAAACGGTCCGGCCGTTCTCGAGTTTTATCGAGACTAACGAACATCAATTAATTTTTATATAGATTTTATAATAGATAGATACGTGAAGTTTATACAAGGCGTGTTCAAAATGTATTCCTTTTAATTTTGTCGATTTGAACACGTAGTTCCAAAAAATAATTCTAAACAAAGTTAATGCATTACCAGACGACCGAACGTAATAATAATTTACGTATGGCGCGCTGTACGTACATCGATGCACCGCTCTATCTTAAGACTGCGTATAAAGCAAAATAACAATCTTAGAATTGAAATTTAACCAAGTAAATAGTATTTAAATGAAAAAATATTTTTATATGGGTATTTTCATTATATACGCGAGGGTTCTGCCTGAGCAAAAACATAATGGAATGAAATTTCCTCGATAGAAAAAAATCACAAAGCTACCTCTAATAATAATGAATTTTCGGTTTTATTCGTTCATGGTGTATCTAATTAAGACAAAAATTCGATAAATAATATCACTAACATATGACCTAGGGCTACTACTAACGATTTTTTAAAATATTCTATACTTTACGAGTTATTTAGATAAAAAGCGCTTAGTTCATTTTTGTTCCGCGGAACACGCTATCTCCATCTCATCTGCACGCGAAGATTAGACATAAGTTTGTTTCATCTGACATTGCCATATTTTTCTGGCTTGGTACGCACTCTTAAGTTCGCGCTTTCTGTCAGTAGAACCACTGTGTTAAGCGACTGTAGTGTGCGTGATCGCGATCGCTGTATGAGTAGTGGCGATCGCGCTTCAATACCTAATTTTCTCCCGCGCCCGAGCCGTAGCCGCCCCTTAAGGGGACCGATGACATAAATACATAAAAAAACCCACGTATATAAAAAACTCATAGAACACGAAAAAACCTCTTCATATTTTAACCCGTTGGTTCTCGTGAGGGACGCGCGTCCTATTATAACAATTGATGTCATATATTTTTAACAGCGAGCCAACGAATTAACAAGCTTTTATTTTTGCAATGTATGTAAGTATGTAACCACTATGTAACTTTGTTCGGGTGGAATCTTACGAATGCAAGTCGAATTTCACCCACTTCCAGTGGTCGGATTAACTTGATATTTGGTATACATTAGAATATTGGATGACAATGCAAGTACAGTCAACAAAAAGTACAGTCACAAAAAAAAGCTTGTGTTATTTTTTTACAAAAACTTGTCCATTGGGTATGATATAGGTACATGTTTTACACGTTTATTGTTCCGTTATATTATGTCACAAATAACGCTGATGCGCGACATAACAAATAAAGTAGGTTTAAACATCTAAAAAGATTTATGTTGTGGTTTTAAGTCAATCAAGTTCACATACTTCAAGGCCCTCAAGCTAGTGGGGTAGTAAGTGATAGTTTTAACTCACAACCTCTTACCCCAAACGAGATGAGAATGCTAAGATAACAAGAATTTACAGGATTAGGAATGATTTATTTATGATAAAGTTTTATTGCCAGTGACCATTGAAAAACCATTAGTGCCAGTGAGTTGAGAGGGCACGGTTTGTATTACACCGACCCTAAATGATATACCCTAAAATTGTTCAATAATTAGCTTTTTTCTTTTTTTTTATACCACTAAGGTGGCAAATAAGCATACGGCCCGCCTGATGGTAAGCAGTTACCGTAGCCTATGGACGCTTGCAACACCAGGGGTATCACTCGCGCGTTGCCTATAACTATATTTTTGACTAGCATTATATCTACATGCAACGTGTTCCTTTTGATGTCCCATAACTTTAGGGCATTAATGAGACCATGTCAAAAAATCAACAGGCATAATGAATTATAAAACTTGGAAAAAAAATCATAAGCAATTTACAAAAAGAAGTTAAATCCCACCAAAACATTTTTATGTAAAAGGGCTCGCACTGTCAAAAGTTTATCAGATCTAATGTAGAGCCAAGCTTACAACTCTACATGCCCTTACTCTACAAGCCCTAACTTCACAAACTCTACACCTTAGTCACCTTAGTAAACTGTCTAACTGGGAGCTGCCAATTTATTATGCTTGTATTTTGTTCGCTAATACGAAATGTATTTTTCCTACCTAGTCCAAAAACCTATGCACGCCACTGATATAAATATTACAGTTGTAAATGTTGACTATAATAACATAACATCAATGATAAATATAATAAATAGAACCCGGTTGCTCGGTTGCGGTGCTTGCTCGCCGATTTGTCCATGTGAGAATGATAAGGCTAACCTTCTAATCAATAAAAAAAAATAGAATTGCGTATTTTCTTGAACTTCAATCATTTTATCTTCGTATTCGCACTTAGCTAGAAGCAGAGACGATTCAATATCTACCTTACTTTTTTGAGGTTTTTCTCGTGATATTTTATGAAGCAGACGACAGGCACCGGGTGGATCGACTGAGAATATCACCAAATTTTTCAACCATTGCTATAATAAACAAAAATATCCTTGAAATCGCTTTTATTCAGAATTTTATTAATTTCTCTCCAACCAAATGGAATAAAGTGGGAACGGGGTTCTATGTAACGTTTTAATATAGCCGTGTTTCTCTTAATCCTATTAATTTTATAATATTTATTTACGAAAAATGGGTGAGTAAATAGCAGAAAGACTGAGTGACCACCTTTTCACTTGTAGGTATTAGAATTAAAACCATAGTAAAGTAAGCTTTAGCCTTTCGAATTAAAAGACAGAATAGTAATAGACAAAAGCACCGTCACTAGTAAGTACATATTATTAGTTGCGCATTCTAAGCTCGATCGATTTTAAGCTTTGCAATATTATGCTAATATGTTTATTTATTCATTTATTGCATCACATGTGTGTAGTAAGGTCTTAAACAATATGTAATGGTTCACATGCACCCTGTAGAGCACAGCAATTAGATATAGACACTTAGTACTAATAATATAAGCTTAAGAAGTAATAACTAGCCTAGTTTTAAAAGTTACACTAAAAACAATCCAATAAAATAGCTATAATTATTAAAAAAATACCTAACTCTAAGTCATGTCACATTTGAAAAAGATGAATCTATATATCGTCAATAAAAATCAAATTAAAATAAAAAAATTAAATTAAATATCAATAAATTTGGAACAACATAATCGTCAATAAATTTATAATCATACCCTATCTATTATTAAATTACATATCATTATTCATTTAGAAAATCATTTAATGTATAATTACATTTATCTATATTTACATTACTACATTTATCTATATTATATTTATCAGTACTTTAGGCGTTTATTAAATATATTTTCCCGTTCCTCGTTTTTTATATCGTCCGGTATTTTATTATATATTTTATTATGGAACACTATTTCTAGTTCTCACCTATATCAAGTAATTTTGTAATAAATATCTGTTGCTTTTCTTCAGCATAGCAGTTTTCTATTTGTCGACTCTTTACAAAATCACAATTTACGAAATATGTACCCATGTTTAAATATACAATGCAGAACTGAACCAAACATTAATGCTTCTCCTTTCCTAAAATAACCTGCGGCCATCCTTTTTTACGATTTGACAGTGCCATTCAGGATGTCGTTTATAAGACGGATGCTTCTTGATTAGGGTACGAAAATTATATGTCCCTTTTATAGGAAAGCGGTGTTTATGACACCGTGTCAAAGGATCACATTTACCTTTGTTTTTTTTACACAAACAGAATGCTAATTTCCGTAATTCATAAATATTTGAAAATCATACAAATTAAAACTAAACATAACATAGAACGGCAATCTAAAGTATAAATAAATATTTAATCTGGGCATATCGGAAGAAAAAGGTCGCTGACTCAGCCTAATGTTACGATACCCCTCCACGTTGATATTCTGTCGTCACCTCGCGAGTGTGCGTCATAAATTTCAGTGGGAAATGACAATCCCACCAAAAACATTTTTATGTAAAATGTTGCCGCCAAGACATATGGCTCGTACTATTAAAAAGTTATCAGATCTCATGTGGAGCCAAGCTTATAACTCTACATGCACTTACTCTAAAGCCCTAACTTCACAAACTCTACACACCGTAGTCAAAATATGTGGCTTGGCCGTTTCGCTACCGTCACATGGGAGTAAGGTGAAAAATGTATTCACTGTTCATTACTTTTTTGTTATTCAATAGTTCTTGTAGTATTGAAACGGCCAAGCAACATATTTTGACTACGGTGTGTAGAGTTTGTGAAGTTAGAGCTTATAGAGTAAGTGCATGTAGAGTTATAAGCTTGGCTCTACATGAGATCTGATAACTTTTTAATAGTACGAGCCATATGTCTTGGCGGCAACATTTTACATAAAAATGTTTTTGGTGGGATTTCACTTCTTTTTGTAAGTTGCTTATGTTTTTTTTTTTTTAAGGAAATTTCCAAGTTTTATATTTTTTTTGTTGTTTGTGTACTAATACAAGCTTACATCCCAAATTTCAGCTTTCTAGGACTTCAGGAAGTACCCTATGAGTTTTGATGATCATCAGTGAGTCAGTGACGAAATCGGGGTTTTTTAGATATCAATAAAATCTAAAGTATAAGAGCTATGTTATTGAAACTTAATATGTTTAATAAGTTTACTATTGACATCATGTCCTGAGAATTTTGTTTATCTGGTATAATCCAAACCCAAGGTATGAAGGTTCAAAAAAACGACGAAGCGCTTCGAGAAAAGGTAGGTAGTGCCCTTTCGCTTCGCTTGGCTGTCTTGGCGGGGGGCACTTCCGTGCCCCCAGATTGATAGTGTTTTTAGATTTATAATTTTTGTGATTTCTGTCTCAATAAAATATTTTGTAGGAAAGGCACAGCATTAACCCCCTCCGTCGTTTCCATTTATATAAATGTTGGCATAAAAAACGTAACAGGTTAATATTGTAAATAAGATAAGATAGCAAGCAAACTAAGCCTATAATGGAGCTGCTGGAACACACCGTCACGTCATCAGCTACTGCACAGCACACATCAGTCGCCATTGCTAAACATATTTCCTAATAGTTGCCACATCCTCTTGCGGAAAGCCGCAAACAATCTGCCAGGTTTGGCTGGTAATCGGACCACCAAGCGTTACCAACATGGACCAACATTGATTATTTTATAGGGTAAGATGAAGCTGAGATACCCTTGCACGGCAAAAATTTATAAATAAGCAGATTATAAAAATACCGGTTAACTTTTCAATGTCAGTAGCCAGGGAAGATGTTTCTACATGGTATACCCTACCAAAGGGTTTTCACCACGTTTCCTCACGATATAAGGGGATTTTTCCTTCAACACCGTCAACCGTCGAAAACCATATAAACCGTCTCTTAAAATATATTTTTTAGAAAAGAAGCTCATATTTCCAGTAAGTTATATAGGTATTTTTTCAGGAAAGTCTATTATTTTCAATTGCAAAAATAAACATGTGTCATTTGATAAGACTACATACGAGTATATCAGATAATCTCAAATTAGTCTGATAATCCAATTAAAATCTAAAAGTACCTATAAATTCCCTATCGTATTTAATCATCGACCAATAATATGTTATCAAAACAGATACATGCTTAGGACGAGCTGATAATAATTTTATTCAGACGTGCTTAAGCTAAAAATAGTTTGTCAACACACTAGCTCGTAAAGTGACTTTTATTGCACCGATTTTAGTTTCATAATGCAGCTTATTACGCACTAGTGAAATGAAATGAAATGAAATATTTTATTCATTCAAATAGGCCTTCACAGGCACTTATGAATAGTCAAACTCTAATACTCTAATGCACTAATGCACGGTTCGGTGCTTTCTACTTTACATTACCGTACAGTCTTGTAATAGGTAGGTATAATCCCGATTATGTTATGTTTGTACCTCACTGCAAGTGATGTGTTTAGACGAAGCTTCTTAATTTAAACGGGTAAAACTGTTTAACAACGCATCGCTGACAAAAAAAACCTGCGCGCCATATTTGTTAACGTTCTCATTGTGTGGTTGATGAAAAAAACTACTTAAAAAAAAAATACAAGTCATTTGTTCCTCGCAAGTGTGTTGTATGACACGAGTGTGCATTGATCATTACACTCTCGGCTCCCTTATCGCTCAATACCGTCTCGTGTGTAATGACCAACTTTGCACACATGTATCATAATTTACTATTATCTCAGAGTATATAAATACTACGTACAATTATGTTTTTAGTAAGCCCTGGCTCTAAAGAGCTCAACTCACACTCGTAAAAAATACGAGTACATACTTGTATTGTACTCTTCATCTTCTTAGTACCGCAGGGGGAACTATAAAATGGTCTGACTATGACCTTTTTCAAGACCTTTTAAAAGAGAGACACATAGAATTGCGTGGTGAACTTCATAGCTTAAAATAGCGCATGTTTTTCCTGAAAATTCGTTTCACAGTTGCGGGTAACACCGTACTAATTTTCTTGAATTGTCATTCATTACATTACATTTTAGTGTTAAAATATGGATTAATATTTTTTCTAAATATTATTTTCTGCCAACATAAAAAATAGATGTAAAATTTCAATCCAACGTTACAGTAGCTGTGGTGGCTTTTTCAGGCTACCTGTCGCGTGAACAACTTATCATTAATTCTATCAATTTACGTGTAAATAACATTGGTCGATTGAAAAGCCCTATGGAAATTTTTCTGCTTATAGCGTCTAAGAAAGTTTCGTATTTCCGCTATAGAAAACTAGCAATATAACTTTACGACCTTAACTGTACTATAGATTTTGTTACTTTGCTCACTAATATTTGAAAACCGCAAACAACGAATAAAGTGAAACATATGTTGGAGACAGATTTGTAGAGGTCCCTTCGCATTGAAATATGTAGGTAATACAAAGAACTTTTCCGGGAACAACGCTGGAAACAATCTATAAATCTTCTGATAAAGCGTAACACCCATGGGCAATTTAAAATGTCACAGAAAAGAAAGCTGCATTAAAAAATTTACACAACAAAGAATTTTTTGAGAATTATTTATATTTAGTATGGACCATAATTTTTCATAAACGCGTCGAGAATTATTTTATATCTCTTAGAAATTAAATTCTTTACATTTTATCTCCTAAATTGTTTTATGACTTTTGGCACAGTTGGAAAGCGAATGTCGTTAATACTACAAACAAAGTTTTAATGAGATTTTCATGTACATAACTCCTGTGAAATGGCAAAACACTTTCAACAAAGAGATTCGTAGTGTTGTGATTCACAGAATAATTCCTAAGACTACATTCAAGATATTACAAATTGATTAATTTGACATTATTAATTTTTCCAATAAGTAGACATATTTAAGATACCGACAGGGAGAGATAATCAGATCATAAATTTTATATACTAAAAATATAATTTTGATGATTAATGCATTTCTTTAAAAAAAAATTAGTCATGAATCAGTCAGAATATGAGTAATTAATTTTTAACAAATAATGGGTACACACTTTTTTTTTATATACCTCTAAGGTAGCAAACAAGCATACGGCCCGCCTGATGGTAAGCAGTTACCGTAGCCTATGGACGCTTGCAACACCAGGTGTATCACTCGCGCGTTGCCGACCCTAAGCTTTTACCTTTATTACCTTATTTGACTTGGTCTTTCGATATTATATTAAATAACAACTAAAGGTTATATATAAAGTTTATGTTCTTAGCAAATATATATCAAAAATTAAAACGGATATTTTGTATGATAAAGAATGGAATAAAATTAACGTTTTTCCATTTACGAAAATCTTATTTTTAGAGTGGTAAGGTAATCATCATACTTTTTGATCTCTATTTGCTGACCAGTTATAAATCAAACTTCAGAAGTCTCATTAATAAAACATTACATGAATTATTTATCATGATTAATTTACTTTTAGAACAAAGTTTGACGTATCAAACTAATAACGTTTATACAAGCGATGTTTTATGTAAAATATCTGTCACGAGTAGCCTACAGGGTGTTGAAATTCTCGCAAAGCAAATTCAATTTATTGGCAAAAGTTGGTACGGCATCTGTCCTCAGAAGCACAAAGTGGTTTCTACTCATTCTATTGGACGCCATTTTTATTTTATAAGTGGCGTCATATTTTTGAAATTAGTAATCCTCCTTTAATAAACAATTGGTAGAGCCATGATTTGATCTACGCTATTTTACAAGCTTTTATTTAACTTGCAATGTATGTATGTATGTTTGTTCGTTCGGGTGAAATATTGCAAGTCGAATTTCACCCGCTTTCAGTGGTCGGATTGACTTGATATTTGGTGTACATTAGTATATTGGAAGACAATGCAAGTACAGTCAACAAAAAGTACAGTCACCAAAAAAAGCTTATATTAAAAATGAAATTTTTAACAAGAACGTATATGTACTATTAAATAACCTAGCTATAGACCATGAGCTATACTTATGTACACATAAAAACCTATTTGTGGCCTAATACAGGTCAAGAATAAGAGTAAAGATGCAACCATCTGTGCTATTATTTTCTGCCTTCTATATGATTTGAGATTTATATGTGCAATTTTAGTATTTTTCATGTATGTATATGACATTTAATATTGTTTATTCTTTGCAGGTAAGTCCCATGTACAACGTGTACAGAAGATAAACAGCATATTCTGGCTATTGCGAGGTATTTATATCAAGCTCAAAGAAAATATGCTAAAAACAACTGTACGTTTAAAATATAATCAAGTCGGCCAATTAGAAAAGGAAAATAAGTGTTTATATTTTGTATGGAGCAAAGAACTCATGAAGTGAGAAAATACCACAGACATAAATCTAAACAGATACCGCAAGTCCCTCCTGCCAAGTTGGCATTAGATTGTTAACGTGAAAATGAAGCTATCCTATTTGTTAACTAAACATATCCCTCGCTACACATCTCTGGTGGACATGCAACCTTATGCGAGTTCCCTGTACGCGAAACAGTTTCAAAAGAAGAACATTCGGCCCCATTTTTGCACAGATTATGACACGCGAAGTACATACACTTGCGGCATCTATTTAGATGTATATCTGTGGAGAATACGTATATGCGGCCAAAGTCATTTGTATGAGGTGAGCTCGAGGTCGTTTGTCACACGATTTATAATCGCTATATCGAAATAATTTTTAACAAAAATCACAAGATTTCATAAACGATTCTAGCACCAAAAATAAGTTATATAAGCTAAAGATAACATCATACGCATTTCGCCGCCTTTGCTAAAGCGAACAAAAATCTTATTTATATACATAACCTCCTTCGCTTATTTTACACGTAACTAAACCCCAAATCGTTTTATGTGGGGGTACTTTAGGTGCCTATAAGAAGATTAAATCTGGAAATCCCAAGGACATTCGAATATGACGTCAAACGGCAGCCAGGTATAATTTTCCTCTACGCGACTATTACGTGCTATTTGGAAATGAAAAATCGAGGCTGTAGTAAAAACTGGTTTCTCGATTATGAACATGAAATGATTTTAGTTCGATAATTGGAAAAACGCTGATTTAATAGTAATTGTGATGTCAGAATGGTAATTGGGTGTAATTTACAATCGAGTTGACCGTCGTCACGACTTTGGTAATAACCGTAACACCCGTATTGGCATACAAAAATATAGGTTAATAAAATAGAAAATAAAATATTATTCAAATTTTAAAGTAAATTCATTTTTGTCGACATAATTATATTCTTTAATATCATTCTATAAAACTTCTCTTTCTAGTAAACTTTTAAATTGGAGTCGTGGAAATTTAAAAAACGATTAGAGGTAAATAAAAATTTTAATTGGACTCGTGGAAATTTAAAAAACGATTAGAGATAAAATAACCTTATATTAACTTTCAAGCAATGTTATTAAAATTGTATTGAAAAAAATAATTAGGTATACTCCGCCTTTCAACAGAGGTATTTTTTTTGTTGAGGTATTGCAACTGCCCTGACTGCAATTCTGCCAGCATAATGTGTGGTAAATACGCAGGAAAATTTAAAAAACAACAAAGATAACTTAATATAACTGTTGACAAACTAAGCTTGACAATGACAAATTGTCATATTTCTAAGCACACGGAGCGCAGGTGCTCTGCGAACCGACAAGGGTCTATCTATTGCTTGTCTTGTTCTCCAGACAAGCGGTAAGATACCAGTTTAAATTATGAGGCCTACCCTTATTCATTATATTGTTGTCCTCACAATACCCAGGAAAGACGAAAGGTTCAACGAAAAGTCAGCTAATGGAAACAACAATGGATTCTGTGAAAATTAATGTCCAAATATACAATTGTATTATTAAAATACATTGAATGAAACGCTGTGTCCCTCTCTAACTTAAAGGATATCAGATATGTTGAAGTGGCATTAGTCTAATTTCTTATTTTTAAGATGAATTTAGTCGCTACCATCAAAAATGGTATCTAAATTCCCGTAAATTACAATGGCATAGACATGTTTGACACCTTTAAATCAAGGAAGTGCCCCCCGCCAAGAAAGCCAAGTGAAGCGAAAAAGCACTACCTACCTTTTCTCGAAGCACTTCGTCGTTTTTTGAACCCTCATAACTTGGATTTGGATTATACCAGATAAGCCAAATTCTCAGGATATGTCAATAGTGAACTTATTAAACATATTAAGTTTCAATAACACAGCTCTTATACTTTAGATTTTATTGATATCTAAAAAGCTTATAACTCTACATGCACTTACTCTACAAGCCCTAACTTCACAAACTATACAACTTAGTCAAAATATGTGGCTTGGCCGTTCCACTACTACAAGAACAACAACAAAAAAGTAACAATGAATACATTTTTCACCTTACTCTCATGTGACAGTAGCGAAACGGCCAAGCCACATATTTTGACTACGGTGTGTAGAATTTGTGAAGTTAGGGCTTGTAGAGTAAGGGCAAGTAGAGTTATAAGCTTGGCTCTACTGAAATCTGATAACTTTTTGACAGTGCAAGCTATATGTCTTGGCGGCAACATTTTACATAAAAATGTTTTTGGTGGGATCAGCATTTCAGCAACAATACAAGTATATTCTTCGCATATTATTGGATCGATATTTAATTGAATAGCGTTTTCATCATGAATGCATGGGCTATTAACTTAACGAGCAACTCGGACGCTACAATTCAATCGATAAGTGAGTGCAGTTATCCTACTAATATTATAATAATGCAAATGTTTGTATATGTTTTATAAGTGAACACAAAAACATCATCATCATCATCAGCCTATAATGTCCCACTGCTGAGCACAGACCTCCTTTCACAAATGCGAGTGAAAGGGAATGGGCAATACTCCACCACGCATTCCCACTACGGATCGGTGGAGGTAGGCTAGTGGTCAACCTACTGTTGGAATTTTTCAAGCCGCCTAGGAGGCATCCAACTACCTTAACGACTATCACAATTAAGTGATAATCGGGACCAACGGCTTTACATGCCTTCCGAAGCACGGAATCGCTCGATTTGAATACCACTAGGCGGTCACCCAGCCAGGTACCGACCACAACGGTGGTAGCTTAACTTTTCCGTCCGCCGGTTCGGCATAGTGGGAACTCTGCCTTAGTGACCGCATAATACTTTCATATTTATAAGGCGCCGATCTCATAGAGAGAGTTCTAGAGTTCTGAGTTAGAGTTCTGCGTTCAGCATTCACTATTGTGCACACAGCCAGCAGTCTAGAGCTCTAGAGTTATGCAATATTCACTACCGATCACACATTTTTTACTTTGAAAGCCGCCGCATGGATTACAGTGTACGCGAAACTCAGAACTCTGAAAGCAGAACTCTAGAATTTTCTCTGTGGCATCGGGCGCCTAACACGTCACAATAGTTTATTTTGTTATATAACCTTTTTTTAGTAAAGTTTCAGCTCTTTCAAGAAGAGCCATATTGGGGCAAATAAAGATAAAGATAAAGATAAAGATAATTTATTTGCTTGAAACACGGTGAATACATAGATCTTAATATAAGTTTTTAGTTCTACATGTTTCGCCATAACGGCGTGCAAAATTAAGTAGGTATTTATATCATTTTATTATAATCAAATTATCCAATAATCAAAGTATATAAAACATAATAATAAATCAAAGAGAAATTAATATAATCAAAAATATAAATACCAAATGTCGTTAAAATTAAATTAAAATGAAATACAAAAAAATAAATTAAAAATACACACAACACAATAAAAATCATTAAAAACAACAAATTCCTTACTTGCTTAATGATTTCAGTATTTATTTTATTAATATAAGCAAAGAGTAATTAAAAAGTAGAGATGACAATACCTACATGTTTATTTCCCCTATGGAAAGATCATACACAATAATGATTATTCTCATATGTATATTGTATTATTGTACGATTGAATTGATGTGTATTTTTTTTATTTCAAAAACAGCAGCTAAAGGGCGAAAGCTACAGGAAAAAATTGGTTTGTTATTTAATTAAATTTCAATCTTGGTTTTCTTTTTGTTGTAAGGAAAACAGAGCTGTTATCATTACCATAGTTTATATGTAACGGGCTTATGTTGCCTAAATTCGAATTAAACACACGTAGCAATAATCCTTGAGTTTTGTCGTGTAATAATAGGTACGAATTCTCAGAGCGGAAAACAGGAACCGAATGATTGAAAGGCCTATTGAGCGAGCACGTGATTCGATTCGACTGAAACTATTCGGTGAAACAGCGAGCTATTTTATCAGTATATTCCAAAGTTTTTAATACATACTTATATACTATTAATTGACCAGTTTCATACGCGCAAAAGTAACATATGTCCAGGGTCCAAAGTAGGAAAAATATTAATTAGAAATATATAATTACTTTTCCTTTACCCCACTTTTTTAAAGAGTATTTTATTTACTTCTCCAGGGTTCAATCACCAATGAAGTACCGTCAAGCAAACAGCCATATATGTAGAAATATACATGACGATGACTATGTGTGTGTGTAAATGTTTGTGTAGAAAATTATATGCATTCTGGATACTCAACTTCTGAAGTGGTGGTAAATTTAGAAGTGAGTGCCCTCCTATTGCTTAAAATAAATAAAAGGCTTCAACTTTGAATGGATGATGGAATTCGAATGAAATAAATAACGTACCTATACATAGAATAGAATATTTCATTGATAATGATATATGTTATTACAGTAAATGATATGAAGCCTCTGGCTCCCAAACTAGACTTATCTGTGATTCAGGAGCCAGCGTCCTCTCCCAGCTTGTGCAACTTAAATAACGTCAAAAACAAAAGAAAATCAGAAAAAAAAATTAACAATGAAATAAAATAAAATGGTATAAATAAAATTATAAACTAGACATCTACCTTGCGAAGGAATGTGATCTTGTGTGTATGTATATGGGTGTGTGTGTATGTGTGTGTGTAGTATACATACTATATGTATTTAAATTTACACTCTTTTGACTAAATATTAATTATCAACTTTCTATTTACTTCACTATATTAAGTCCGCACTGGGATCTCTTGTCCCTAGTTCTCAAACTTTTTCAGCTTGCACTCTCTTGAAACATTTGGACTTTAGGAATCGTATGCTAACATAATTTAACATATTGAAAGGATATTCTAAGATCTGACATTTTACAAAAATCTTTAAACTAATTGGTCGTAAAGCGATGAAACTTATCCCTTAAAAGGAAAGGGATTCTAATTACCTTTCCATTTACCATTGTTACCTTGGAAGCATTTGTTGACTTTAAGAACCGTTTGTTATGCTATCAGCTTTTGGTTCACAAAATTCGATTAGGTACTAACTAAAACTATGATGTTTATGTTTATTGTAATTCAATTAATGCTCTTAGAGAGTGTAAGGGACTTTGTGCCTACTTATTATACCTACATACTATTTTCTGTGGATGAGATATTTTGTCGAATAACATTTACTGCAGGATGGTGGAGAAATTCTTTTTAGGTTTCTGCTAAAGTTTCTGGGCCACTAACGAATAAAGTCCTAAAGTTTAGTTTTCTATTAGAAAGGTCTTCGTAGAAGGTTCTTACGGATTTTTTTAAAAAAAGTTGAGTAGAAAATTAGAATACTTAATTAAACTTAACGGTAGGATAGGGTAGGGTAAGTTATAGGTTAGGACACCACGCAAACTAAGTCGTGCCGGGCAGCTAATAATTGATAATAACCAAATAAATTAAATATTGATTATTCCTCATGTGTGTCCTGTTTTATTCCGAGAAAAAAGGAAAAATACATACAATACAATACAATACAAAAATTCTTTATTGTTTAAACGATTATAAAAACAGAGTACAAAAATAACAAATAATAAACAAAAGTCCGAACAATTCAAGCGGCCTTATCGCTGAAGCGATTAGGAAAAATACGTTTCTGAAAGATAAAACTCGCCTAAAACAGTGGTTGGTAAAGATTCGCAGATATGTCCGCACTTAATTAATCAGGAATGGCATAATATTCATATATATTTACAACAATCATGAATAATTAGTGAAAATTCGTGATGAAAAGCTAAACATGAAAAGTAAACGTTCAGTAGGAACATTTGACGTTTGAAAGAGTAAGACGGAGCACAGTATAATAATAATAATAAGGTAGTACCCTGGTAGCTTGGGCCCTGCCCCGCTGCCGGCGGCACACTAGAATTAGGTTTTTTTGTAACATTCTTAGATTTTGTAAAGATATTGTAAAAAAGTTAAAAGTTAGTTATAGGATTAGGTTTTTTATAATATTTTTGATTTTTTAATACTAATGTTATAAAAAAAATAGTTTTAGGAAACAAAACAAATAAAGTGAAAATAATAATAATCTCCCTATTAATTCTATTATGACCATACAAAAGCCGCTATTTTAAACACATGTCGTATAGTCCGTAAGTTTTTACAAGAATGACTTTCAAACCACTACTAATATTTATCCCGGATTTTCACTTGGTCTTAGACCCGTGAATTTTCGCAGAAATACCAAAATTCTTAAAATATTGAGAAATCCAAAAGACTATAAAATAATAATAATAATATTTATTTGCACTCTAAACATTTCGAGTTACAAAGGTACATACAGATTACTTCGATGTCACCATTTAGTACAAACTACTACCTAAACTAGGATAAGCCCGTATTCTAGGCAGCAGCCCCCATAGCTGAAGTTATTCATGTTCTTTTCTTTTATCACATTTTGTAACTACTTAAGTAGTTACAAAATATTATAATTCTAAAATAAGCCAAAGGTAAAAACAATAATTAATATAACATATATAAGTTGTAGGCCATTTAAGTATTACACTGATTTAGTTAAAAGGCGATTATGAATGAGGGGGATAAGTGTTTAAATTATTTTAATGAGGTTAAACACATTTGTATATTTACATATCAATTGAGATCGATTAACTCCAGTAACAAACTTTACAAAGTAGGTTCAGAATTCCACTACCTCCAATTCCTAAGTTTTTAATGTTTCTGAATCATTAATTTCTATATTAGTTACGGTTTTTTAGTATTTCAATTAACAAAACTTATAAAATTTAAAACATAATTAAATGGATATTAGCTATAGAAATTATGGGGTATCCCAACGTGTTGCAGACCTTTTAAAACTAGAAAACAACTGGCTCTCATGTGCAACTACCGGCACTCACCGGTAGGTAACCAGCCAGGCGGGTACTAAAAAGCGCCCTACCACCACGCTATGAGTTCCCCTACGAAAATTCAAGCTCATTGTACTATGCGAACCCACGACCTTCGTCAAAAAACAAATGTAATAAACATCACAAAATAAAGCATATACTTAACAGCACTAAACTAAATTATATTCCACCTACTGTTTTAAATATACTGTAGTAATTTAGATAAAATCAACACTGATTGATCGACCTTTACATTCGTGACCCCACTCAGCTTAACCATCCCCGTACTCTATGGGTATCCAATTTTTTAAACAATTTACTCGAAGGATCGGACGTATCAATTCTTTAAAAAGGTCGCATTTGTTTGAACAAAGCTTTTAAAAAGCATTGAAGGCTTCTCGTTCGCTGATGTAGATAATGGCTTGTTCGTGAGAAACCCCTATCGTAGACCCATCGGCTCTGTCGGCGTTCGTATCAAACGCGAGTACACAACCTTTGTGTCTATTTTTTCAGCTATTTCTTTTACCATCACGTTTCAAACATGCTATGACATGCATTGAAGCGATCATAGTAGAGCTTGATTAGCCGTTCTTAATCGATCGGTAAAGTTAAGCAATCACCGGTGTGGACGGTATCCGGAAGAGTGACCGCCTAGTAGTATTTTAACTAAGGCGTTTTCCGTGCTTCGGAAGACACCCCAAGCCGTTGGTACCGGTTATCACTTAATTGTGATAGTCGTTAAGATAGATGGACGCCTCTTAGGCGGCTTGAAATTGACCACTAGCCCTCCTCCTCCAATCCGCAGTGAGCATGCGTGGCGAAGTATCTGCCCATTCCCTTTCACTCCTATTTATGAGAGGAGGCCCGTGCTAAACAGTGGGACATTATGGGCTGATGATGACATGCATACTTTCTTGTTTTTCTCTCTCGTATCCAAGCTCGTAGTTTTTTTTTTAATTGTATGGGCTTGCATTTGGCCCCTGACCCGCCCATAAGGGACGATGACGAAGCCTAAGATTCAACACGCTAACCCAGAAGAAACCTATTCACTCTGGCTTTGAAAGTTCCTAGATTTTAAGAGACAAAACACAGACGCCGGAAGCAAGTTCCACTCCCTTGCTGTCCGCATTATAAATGAGGATGCAAAACGCTGTGTCCGTATTTTCGGTATATGTATTTTAGGTTTGTTTATTTGTTACGCTTTCACGCCTAAGCCGCTGAACCGATCGCGATGGAAATGGCATGCAGATAGCCTATGGTATGGAGAACGTCATAGGCTACTTTTTATCCCATGAACTAATGTCATATAAAAAAAGAGCTAGAGCTAGGGGCTACCTCAAAACCTGGGTTTTACAAGACTCGACTTAAACCTTATTTTGTAAAAAGGGGAAAATATTTTAAACTAAGACTTGCAATCAACCGACATTTCATATTCACATTGACATATATTTAAGGATTGTCTCATAACAGCTATGTAATTTTACTAAACAAGTGCCTATTTAAACATGACAAATAATAAAATATTGAGCAGCACCCGTAAATGCGAGGAAAAACTCAAAATCAACTCAATCAATCAATAAAACAAAAATACCTTTGAATTCACCAAGGAAATTGAAACACAAATGAAAGGTAATGTCCCAAGACCCAATCTTATTTTATTCCAACTTATGTTATTTAGTTTACCTCTCTGGTTAACTGAGAAGTCAAAATAAATTTTTGGTTTAAATATTAGAGATGTACCCGGTATGATACTTGCTTTAATGGCAATTTCAAAAAGGCTTCTTCATTAAGAAATTAATTAATTTAATATTCCGTTTCGTCGGTAAATGTACTCGTTTTCAAAGGAAGACTGAAGAAACCAGCTGAACGTTTTTTGAACACACTTTTAATTTTAACGATTTTTATTTATCCAAGAAACGTTAAAAAACTATTCAAGAGTTTTTAGTTTAGTGGAAAAAATTACGCGTTATACGGTGGTGAACTTTATAAAATTAGGTTTATGTATTAGCCTCGGGATTTATTTAACACTACTACTGAACTATGTATACAAAATAAGTGCATATGCCTACATGTATTTATTATTGTAAATGCATGTATGTATGTATATAACTAATAATGTATTTGCCATGCCATCTCGGATGAAAGATAAATAATATTGCGTCATGACAACAAAACGTCACGTGTTTTTACATAAAAAAATACACATTGTTGTTTTCCGGAAGAGCGGTAGAATTGCATACAAAATAATCGCAAAGAAGAGTTTTCTTTTTTATCTACCGGGCTCGTAGAATTCTGACTCTACGTGAGCGCCATCTATGAACTAAAGTCAGCACTATTTTTACTTTGCTTCATCGTTGGTGAAAATGTCTGCTTTCAGTAGCCAATGCTACGATGTCGTTCTGAAGTTTCACTGTTTTCCCACTCAGTTGCGGGGGCGCCACGCCGAGTGTAAATCAGACTAGCAGCATTATTGTTATATTATATGATAACACAGTTAAATTTGTTTCCTATTAGCTATCATTCTGATCAATCCCGATCAAGAAATCCCGATCATGGCTTCCATAAACAAAACCATGAAAGTGACAAAGTCACAGTGACATATTTCATTGTCCCTAGTCACCGAAACTGGCACACATAATCAGTTGCATCAGGTTTTAATAGATGGCGCTACAGCATCTATAGTGGATATTCTGAGCTGATATAATTTTATTATACATATCATAATTCAGATTATTAGGTGAAATTGTACTTGTGCATATTTGTATAATTTTTGAACTCTAGCTAGTACATTAATGTTGCAAATTATTAAAATATAAGTATGTGTGGTACAACGCAATTTCAGGTTTAAAATGATCTTACTAATATAAATTACTTACCACGTTTTCATCTGAAATTATGGCTATTGAAGACTTCACTCTACAATAGTGATTTTGTAATGAATTGAGGGGATTGATAATTGTTACTCTTGCTATGGAAAATAAGCATTTTATATTAGATAAAATATATTACATCCAATTAATAGTTTATTTTAGTATTTCTATCAAAAAAAAACTTTTAACCGTACCGAAATAAACTAATTCAAGCTTGCATTTCAAATAAAAATTCAATACTCCACATATTAATGTGCTGACTTATTTCATACCTTGTATAAATGAAGTAGAGTATATTTTTGAAGAAAATGCATTTCCCGGCTTTTGCTGAAGTTTTAGGTCGTCGTCCGCTGCGCCCCGCCCCCGTCACTGACGTCACACGTGTGACGTCAGAAGCCCACCTGCTTCCGCCTCCCACTTCTTCCTGCCACCCTATGTCCGAGAGTTAAGCCCCTTCAGTGAATTTATTTCACGGGTATCAATTTTATAACACAATTATAAAATCAATTTGATACTTTAATTAACAATGTTATTAAGTTTAGGTTACATAACTCTAATATGACTGTAATTCATTTAAATATTTCCAAAGTATTAATTTATGTAGATACATTATTGAATCTTTTATTAAATACAATTGAGTTTGTTAAAAGATCTCAAAACACTTTTTTATACGACGAAATCGGTAAACAAGCGTACGGCCCGCCAGATGGTAAGCGGTTACCGTAGCCATATGGACGCTTGCAACACACGGGTTACCGACACTTCCCCCTCCCCAATGAGCTCTGGCTGCCTAAATCACGCGCAGGATTGCAACATCTTCTCCAGTCGAGCTGCTTTTTGAGCGAGTAAACCCTACGCTCTATTATATACTACAACTCTCAAAACCCTTGCCGTCTTATTAATAAATAGGGTGTAAGTCAAGTATAGTTAAACCTAGGATTAAAATATATCCGTCACTTTTCAATGTCATATAAACAAAAAGGGATGAGGCTATCTTAATACCTCGTTATTACAAGACTGACTTACACCTTATTTATTAATAAGGGGGTTGATGTTTTATTTTTAATTGCATTACGTTTAGCCGTCGATTAATGCTTGAAGGAGTTATTCTCTCTGGAAACAGAATGCTATAGTCAAACGATACGCTTAAATACCAACTTATAAATTAAATGAATTTTTTAAACTAAATAATTGACATGTATAATAAATTGACATTAATTTAATAATTTAATTTTCATCTGTAAAATGTAATTCTATTCGTATTTCGTATTATATTGTTTGCCCGACATGGGTAGACACTGTACCTATTTGCTGTATACTGTGTACAATAAATTTCTATTATATTATATAATACTTGTAATATACATATAAATTATATTGATGGGCTGGATGGCGGTTTTGACAAGATACCGTTCCTCTCACGTCACAGTTTGTGGGTTCGACTATACCCCGGACAGACATTTGTGTGCAAGAAGAACTTTTCAGTTTATCCTGAATCTGAGTATACTTCTCTACCTATATATTTAAAACCGGCCAAGTGCGAGTCAGACTCGCAAACGGAGGTTCCGTACAATATAAACTAACTCATTGTGAAAACAAAACACCAAAAAAATTTGTTTGTAGTATGGGCGCCACCTTTAATTTAGATTTTTTTTTATACCACTAAGTTGGCAAACAAGCATACGTAAGCAGTTACCGTAGCCTATGGACGCTTGCAACACCAGGGGTATCACTCGCGCGTTGCCGACTCTGAAGAAATCTCTTCACACTGTTTTTGAAAAACCCCATGCTGTACTCCATTGGGAAAAAAAACCATTGTTGTTATACTTAGAGGCAATAGAAATACAAATTCTCTGAAAATTTCAGCTGTCTACCTATGACCGTTCATGAGATACAGCCCGCTGACAGACAGACGGACGGACGGACAGCGGAACCTTAGTAATAGGGTCCCGTTCAGCACCCTTCGGTTTAGTTGTCTGGGTTCACATAGTACAAGCTCTGCTTAGTTTGGGATCAGATGGCCGTGTGTGAAGAATTCCCCCGGAGATGATTTTTATAATTCAATACTGTGATGGAGGAGGTGAAAATAAAAAGAATTAATAAGTACATTAAACATAGTTATTTGCCAAAATATGCGCGTAAATAAAATATATCTTTTTTGGTGGTCATGTTAATACTAGCTGACCATCGCGGTTTGACCTGCGTACGGTTGGTTCTAATTTTTTCACGCGGATCCTTAATTCTTATTCTAAAAAAAGTAGCCTAAGTTACTCCTTATAATATTAGCTATTGCCGTCCTGTCAAAATTGGTCGAGCCATTTCGGAGATTAGCCGAAATAAATAGACAAACAAACAAACATTTTTAAGATGTTTTTTTTGTATAAACAGTGGATAATACTTTTATATGCATTTAGTATAAAGCTATTACTATAACATTACACATAGACAGACACTTCCATTTTATTTAATCGTATAGATGAATAAATATAATAATAATATCTTAGATATGGTCTGGTCACTTATTCCAAATTACAGATAAATATATACATTATACACAAATTGTTGCATAAGTTGCGTAATGAGATACTTAAGATTCAAGCATCTCTTGCAATCATAAATCTGAATTACGTCAGTATTTTCTACGTCATTGGTATAATAATGTAATATCTTTTCTTAGAGAAAAAAACTATTCAACAAAAAAGATGCAAATAACCTACTTTTAGTTCACCCTCAAGTTGAAAATCTGTCGCCAAGCACCTATCGGTATGTTCCGACAGCTGCATTTGAGAACCAGTTCCTTCTAGACTTTGTGTGCTTACCAACTTCGGCCACATCATCACTTACCATGGTGAGATTGTGGTCAAACACAGGCCTATACACAGTAAAAAAAATGTTTATGTATTATTTATACGACTAAGTCCGTAAACAAGCTTTCGGCCCGCCTGATGGTAAGCAGTTACCGCAACCATATAGACGCTTGCAACACACGAACGCGTTAGCGACCTTTCCCCCCTCCCCTATGAGCTCTGGCGACCTTACTCATGCGCAGGACTGAACACCACTTTACACAACATAAATTTATTTGACTGCGGTATTCTGTAAGGTGGAGGTACTTCCCCAGTCGAGCAGATCTTAAATTATTTTGAAATAAGAAACTATCCCAGTCGATTTTTGCATTTTTATCCACCTTATTTTTACTAATATTTCGAATTATTTCTTCGTTCCATAAGGTTCCATTTAGACCACGAAATTATTCAATCGACAAACAAAACTTTTATCTACCGCTTGTACAACGGAGAGTGTTCTAAAGAATTGTTCAACTTGATGCCCACGGCTACCTTCCACCATCGCAACTTTCGCCATCTACGGGGAGTCCATCTTCACACATCGAAACTAAAATTGTTATAACGGAGCGGGCTCAAAGGAGTTTTCTTCCGCGGACGCTCGGACTGTGGAATGAGCTCCCCGCCGTGGTTTTCCCAATAGAGTACAGCATGGGGTTCTTCAAAAAGGGTGTAAAGAGATTTCTTCAGGGTGATACCCTTGGTGTTGCAGCAGTTACTGCGGTAACTGCTAACCATCAGACGGGACGTATGCTTGTTTGCCACCTTAAAGGTATAAAAAATTAATGAACGTACCCATAACAGCACATAAGCGATTTAGAGCCCCTTAATCTGAGGAGAGACTTTGCCTCTTTATGTTGCAAGGTACCCCTGGTGTTGCAAGCGTCCATAGGCTACGCTACCCGGTTTCCATCCACTTACTAAGAGGGACCGAATGCTTGTTTGCTACCTTAGTGGTAATAAAAAACGGCAACACAAGGCACAGATTAGGTATATCCACTATTTGATAATAATAATAATAATAATTTAATAATAATAATAATAATCGTTTCAGGGTTCCGTAAATAAGGAACCCTTTAGGCTTATAGTTTCTTTATGTGCATTTATCTTTGCATGTCTATCCCCCTTCCAATAGCCATACTAAATATTTGTGATATAAAGCAATAGTTTTACATACATATGCAAAAAAGTTAGCATACCCAGCTTTTTTGGGGCCAGTTTGTCTTTGTGCTTCACATATCTTTAGAACATTATATCACTAATAATGTCGATGAACTGTGGCGTTACTATAAATATTTTTCTGCGGAGAACGCGCTGTCTTTGATGAATTTAATTGGCCAAATTAAGTTTCCCCCATTCCGAGACCCGCTGCAGGGACTGACTTCAAACACAAGTCATTTTCGACTTTCCCCCACCATGAACTGAAACGAAATTGCTGTCATCCGGAAAGCAGTCATTTATGCAGTCTGATAGGTGGAGATAAAACTGTGTAGGCTATAACGTGCCGCGTTGCGGTACACCAGCATTAATACGCTCAAGTATCAATCAAAGAAATGATGAAACAACAATGTTTGTTTGCCATCAGCAAGAAAACTGAACGCCCTAGCTTGTGGATGATCCCTTGTATGATAGTAGTTTTAATATAAGAACCATGTGCTGTGCCTTATTAATGTCTAAGCTCATTGCCAAGCCAATAATATAGCATAGTATTGCGAATGCCTATTCTTAGCGCTCTAGGACACCACACAATCCATGCGTCAAATAATCAGCGGTTAACATATTTTTCCACATCACTTTTCTACATTTTTATTGCAAACTTTCTAATTTTAACTTTATTACAAATTATACATTAGAATGACCTCATTTTTATATTCCATACATCCAATTTTCCCCAATTATAAATTATTATTACAATTAAATTCGTAGAGGAACAAAGGAAGTAAATTCTCTTAAACTCTAACAATGAACCTTTTTTTTTCATGTATAATATTAACATAACCCTGTATTAATATAATTAATGAAAGGTGAATTAATATTTATATGAAAAAAAAACTTTTTGAGAAAACTAATTATTCGTAGCTTCATCTACGAATATCGAGGGGCCATTAATCTATGTTCCGCGTTGATGGTAGCAGTTATTATGTAGAAGTAAAAGGGGACATGGAAAGCAAACTTGGCGTGCGTTCATTTGTCTACCCGTTGGAATGCGGCCTATTTACATCGTTGATACGTGCGTAGCTCCGCGTAGGCCGTAGACAAAGTTCGTAGCATACGCTACGTGTGAATGTAGACAGGCTGAACTATCGCTACGAAATCATAACTTCATTTTGCATACAGTACACTAAATAACGATTTTTGTTCATGTTATGAAATAATGACCATAATTGTTTGTTTATTTGCATATATATATACTACATAATATGTATATTAACGACATAATTTATTATTATTAAAACCCTAAAAATTACTACCGTAACTCGTGAAATATACATACACCTATGTACAATGTATTGCCTTCATATTTATTGTCATACAATCATTTCATATCTATAATCGTGTAATATTTACTCCAATAATTAATTATTAATCGCTTGGCTCGCAGTTAAAAATATAACAATGACATCAATTGTTATAATAGGACGCGCGTCCCTCGCGAGAACCAACGGGTTAAGGGACTGTAGTAGTACATACATACTTTAATTAACTTACCGTCCTTCGCATTGTGGTTACCATTACTCAACAACCGTTTCAGAATTAATAACCAAAGTTCAAATAATTTGTGGTTAGAGTTATAGGGTCGATTAGGATAGAAGTGTTTCGAAATTTACAAGTTTACAACAACTTGTATCATATACCTACATAGCTGTGTTCATATTATTTACGAGTAGTGACAAGTGAGCCTCGTTTACATCTCGCATACCTGGATACTTGATTCCTTGAAAATGCAGCTCAGAAATCGATTAAGTCCCAAAGCACAGTTGAGGTCTCGAGGTGGAGGGCCCTCATGGAGACTTTTGGAGTATGCTGGAGGTCGGTGGGGGCGCATGCGCGGGGCGGAGGCGCGCGCTGACGTCACGCGTCGCGCCCGGGGCGTCGCGCCAGTGCCTCTCGCGACCGCGCGATCAGTCACGCGCGACTCCCGCCCTAAATCGTCTAATTACGATCACGAGCTTCCGATCTTAATTATATATCACAAACAAGTAGTTATTGTCGTTAATATACCCCTGGGTGACATGCAAATGCGACCGGCATGCACAGCGCCACGTGTCTGATGTGACGTGGATGTGACAGTTACCGTATACATTGTGCGGAGGCACGCTCATCTTACTTACCATATTTATATGAGTTTTTGCTGTAGATAATAGTTATAGTAGTAGAAGTAGCAAACATAGAAGTGACCGCACTGCATACCCACTGCTTCTGTTCAGTTGCATACCCTTTAAATTAGATTACGAGAGGGTTGAAGAATACTTCAAACTTGGCAACAATATGTGATAATGTGCTGCTTCGTTATTGTATTTATCCTGACAAATCAGAATTAAAAATAATCGTATAGATAGCTTATAAAATATTTTCTATGGCACAGTCCTTTCCTACAAAAAGGAAGCTAAAGACGTTCATAAATATTATTTGATATTTCCTTTTGACTTTATCTACGTGAAATACATTTTCAATGTGGTCTTGTACATTTATTATATAAAATATTAAGGTTAATCGGTAGGTGTAGGGAGAGAAAATATAAATAATACAAACCCTTGGTAGAAAAACCGACCTTAAGCCAATAGCTGTAAGACTGAATTATCATAATAAACAAATCTATACTATTCTAAGTATGGTTTCGGGAGGGATAAGAGTATCAAGATCTGACTAATGTTTCTTTGATTACAAACCATGAGTTTGTTAGGTAGTGGGCTTTGTATCAACACTATACAATAATAAGTTTTCACATGCTTCGTTCTTAATAGTATTTTTTTAAATAGCTAAACTGGCTACATTATCTTGAGCTATAATAAAAAAAATATATATATATGCTGAGTACAAGAATGAGTTTTTAAATGAAAACAGACGTAAGCTAAATCCCGAGGAACTAAAACTTAAAATATTTGACATATTCTGGATGCCTAAGGAAGGGTTTTTCAAAATTCAATCCCTATAGGGGATTCATCAAGGGATCGTTGGTAAAATTTATCCTATATAATATAAATGCAGTAATTTTAAATAACTCAAAGGATGATATTTCTAACTTCCTTTCTATTGGATTTGTTTTATGTAAGCTCGTTTATAAAAGCTTTGATTTTCAAGCAAAACAGAATTTCATAACACGATTTCCGTTCAAACTTCCGGTCTACCATTGGTCTCGAAATGGAAAAACAAAACTCCTGGAAATTATAATAAGCTATCAATGTCTGGTTAAATCCAGTTAAAGCCATCTGCTTACCTATTCCACGCAAAACTGACCGCTGTCACTTAGAACTATTCGTAACCTCGCTTGTTGTAAAACCAGGCAGCATGAAGAAGTAACCGCAGATCGATTTCCACCGGTGTATTCTAAAACTGCTGTATTATTCATGTTCACTCGGTGTCTTATTTAAATTAAGCTCCTAAGGCTTTAGCGTAGATTTAATATTCATATTATTTCACCCGACCGCTGATTACAGAATCTTGTACCATCTTAAATGGAAACCTGTCCGCTGTAGTCGAGTTCTAATAATTTGTAACTTTAGTATTTGATAACTTTGAATAGCTTGAATTAATATTTTGGTAAATACAACATCAGATTACAAGAGACGATAACGAGTTGTAAAAGTACCTACTCTAGTTTAAAAAGCCAATTCTACTTTTAAATACACAAGTCGTTGAAGTTTACAATAGCACTTGTTCTTCGTCTTCAAAACTCGCATTCTCAATTTTATTCAAACTCCACAAAGTTTCCTTTATAGCTTCTTTAAAATATGAATATTTTTCTTGGTGTATACGCCCAGCGACGACTTTCATTTCATCATTCTATCCAATTCCGTTCCTTCCACTTTGCCCTTGGGCTTATTACAGGCTGAAGAAGGGGATGTATTGTATATGTATGTGTACATGCGTAAGCGGAATGTATAGGCCGCCTTCGGCTAACAAGCGCTAAAACCATCCTCAGCCTTGCAAATTTTTCACAGAGTAGCGGTCACACGGAATGTCCTCGACCATCCCTAGCCTGAATTAAAAACTTTATTTATATTAACCTGAAAACGTATACAATACAAAAAGACCGGTATAGTCCCACAAAATTATCTGGTCCGTTGAGAAAGTCGCTGTAATCGCATTTGTTGAAGCAAACAACCAATAAACGTAGTGATTATATTCTCCTTGATCAATGGCGATTGACATTTCAAAATGGCGTCGTTAGTTCCTATTGTGATCACCGGGCCAGATAAGTTTGTGAGACTATTACTGCATAATTTTATTTATAAAAAAAAAATGTAAATCCTGAGTTATAAATTTCTAAAAGTAAAAAAAATCCTTTCATTAAGGTAAATCTACGAATCATATTATAAAAAAAAATAGAAGCATAAGGTATGTTATGTGACAGTAACTGAGTATTAAACCTCCATAAATACGTACATCAGCTTTACTTTACTTTTATGATTTGTGTTTGAAACCCTTTTCAATGTGTCAAGATTTGATATTGAATGTGTGTGTGTGTCAAGATTTGATATCTTCTTTATGGATCATTAAAGGTCAAATGGGTTTCAGTTTTGATCTCTCTAGCATAGTGGAACATACAACGGTTTTGTAATATACATGTAAATGCAACAAATTACGGTTATGGCTCGTATATAACAATTAAATTTCTCTTATTTGAAAAATTTAATATCTCACCATCAACTCTCTTTCAGGACATATATTATGTTATAAAGCTGATATATTGTTTTAAAAAGAGTAACTTCTCCTGAAACACAACTCACGCTTTCTAATATATAAATATCTATATATATAAAATTCAAAGTCCTGACTGACTTACTGACTGATATATCAACGCACAGCCTAAACTACTGGTCCTAGAGACATGAAATTTAAAGGGTATATTCTTTGTGAAGAGTAGGTATCCACTAAGAAAGGGTTTTTCGAAATTCCACCCCTAAGAGGGTAAAATAGGAGATGAAAGTTTGTATGAAAGTCCGTCAGTTTCGAAGTTAGGATCTTCAAATTTTGTGTTTAGTCAGATTTAATTTATACGTGTCTTAGCGTTTTTAATAATTCCACCCTCGAAGCGAGATAAAGTTGTTTTGTTTTGTTTTATTGTTGTAGAAAAATATGTCATTTGTTCCCTGTAGGCCACGCGGGCGAAGCCGCGAGCAGAAGCTTATAACATAATTACTTGTCCTGACTGACTGACCGATTTATCAACGCAGAGCCTAAACCACTGGGGCTACAAACTTGAAATTTTGCACACAGGTTCCTTTTATAACTTAGGCAACCACTAAGAAGGGGTTTTTGGAAATTCAACCTTTAAGGGGGTGAAAAGGGGAGATTTTTTGTTTGGTTTATAAATTTTAAACTTAGCACGATTACTTACCAAAATAAATAATAAAGTTTTTCATTATCAGTTTTTGAAAACTACCCCTAAAGGTGGTTTTAGGGGATGTTAAAGTTTGTATGGAAGAAACCTAACTCGCCGTCCGATTAACTTGAAACTCAATATTAATAATTTGGACATAAAACACGTGTCTTTGGGTTTCTCCAAAATCGACCCCTAACGGTGCAAAACGGAGTAATTATGTTTCAAGGGGAGGATTTTACTGCATGTGTCGATTATCTAAAGTTGGTATACATTGTTTCCTTTTATAGCCTAAGAAAGGAAAGGGGAAAAATTAATGGGCGCAGTTGAAACCAACGGTGCAGAATGCTAGTTTAATGCTAAAATTCTCTATGATATTAAAGAAGAAAAAAAATAGATGTTTTTTACGGACATTTTATCATATTTCTAACATGATACCCGTCATGTTAGAAATATGATAAAACAGGAAAAAATGAGTAATACTTTAATTAGAACCTTGTTTACCTGTTTATATCCATTTAATGTTGAGTATCCCGAACCTATTTTGATTAAATCAAATTAGTTAAATTCCGCATATAAAACTTGCCAATACTTACGAAATTATGAGAAAAAAATCTATATGCTTGTTTTCGTTGATTTGAAGATTTTGCAGAGCTTTGCACGATTTTGCGTGTTCAGTGAATCATTATAACTATTAAATTACTTTTTGATCTTCACTATCACTTTTTAAGACCAAGAAATACATACGTTATAAATAAATTATTGAACAAATATAAACATTGAAATACCCTCGATGAAAACAGGAGCACTCTCTTTTCACTTTAGTATTGGTCAAGTATTAAAATCTTTTATCCATTAACTGGGTAAAGTATTAAATTGTTTCTGGAAAAATTGCTTGGCAGTGTTGTTAGTTAATGGAAATCTGTAGTAAGGCAATGTAATATCAGAAATGGCGCGGCTGGGGGCCGTGTACCCGTACATCCACTTAAGAATTAAAGTCACTTGATAATCTACTGAGGTAGAACCACTCTAGTTGATCCATGTGCATGAGCTTGCGTTGACTTTTATTCACTTAAAACTAGATCAGCATCAGTTTTAAAACCAGTGTTTCGTTAAAATGTACTGAGAACGCATGTTTTACTCAAATCAATTCTTAAAATAAACATTTCATTCATTCAACTAGCACCTATTGGTATATACATGACTACTTGTTTGACGTGAACTGTAAACATTATTATAGATTCAAGTGACTAATACTAACAAATAATTCTCTTACTAAGACAAAAGTAGTAAAAAGGCAATTTTGCCTAGAATTAGTCGAATAATAGACTTAATGATGAATGCGATGTTAGCGTAAAAAAACTTTCAGCAGTATAACAAAGTATAAAAGTGTTTGAATATATAATGAAAGCAATGGTGGAAGTGTGAAACGAGCCCTGGGCGGGGGCGGCTCGCGGCGCGCGCGCTGTGATGCGATGGGGCAGGACTGGTGCTTCCGACGCAAGAGGAAGCGCAGCAGCAGTCAAGATGACACCCAACCGCATCACAACCGGTAACATATACTTAGCACTTAGACTAACTAGACCAGTCCAGAACTTTTTAATAAGCCTTACGGGTTATATTGACACTTGACTGAATGAGTAGCGTAATTATAGAGGCCTATGTTCTAGTGGGCAGAACAAGACTGATTAGATAGGACAATGAAGACATAGCTATAGTATGTAATATTCTCATGACATGTACCACCATACGTCATGCTATACTGAGTTGTGCATATAAAATCCTCTCTCAGCTATTCATAACTCAACAATACCACCATACCTTTTTCTCTACTTAGAAACAAACCGATTTGAATATTCATAAGTTCTCATAGATAGAGTATATTCTGTATATTAGTAGATTTGTTTATAAAAGTTTTGAAATAATAGAGGTCGCGCTTATTACCTAGTTGCATCCACCAATTGATGTTTATTTTTTCGGATTTGGACAAAACAGTTATTACCTACTATTAAACTATTACTAGAAAATACTATTTGTATTAAAACTTTAGTATGGCAATGAAAGTATATATATATATGTAGTAAAACATTATAAACATAAAAAAAATATGTAATTTTTTGCCTTAACATCCTATCGTTAACATTGCTACCTATCTCACTCTATCTAAGTTCCTAATCGATGAACTTAAGTGTAGATACATAATAAATGGGTACGCACTTTGGCACTTTGGTATCTATCATCATATATTATCTGTAAATAATTCCACTGATCTAGTTTTGATATTTATTTTTGATTTGCTCTACAATTTGTAAGTCTATATTTTATCTCTGACACACGAAAGTGATTTAAATCTTGTTTATAAATACGTCGTGATCATTTCGTAAGACGACTTCGATATATTCGACATGTATTTTAGATAAGGTAACATAGTATATGAGTAAATTTATCGAATTGACGAATGATATCGTTTATAAGCCATTTTCGTTTCCAAATTTTATTTGGTTGTAGAATTATTATTATTCAAAAAGTCATGGGAAATATTAAATTTATATTTTTTATACAATCTCACTAATATTATTTATATACATTATGAATGTTACAAAATGTATTTTCTCAAATAATAATTATACAATACAAAACATGTGCTCTAGGCACATTAGAATACGACCTACAAGTGTGAATTTGTAACAATCTTATCATAGAACAATAAAAACACTCCAAACACAACATAAAGCAGATAATCGAAAGAGAAAAGGCGACATTCTCATTTAAAGTCACAAGGGACACCGGACGTAGTTGGCTTATTATCCTCTGTTGATGGTAAACTGTCCCTAGTGAATTGTGTGGACATTGAGCCGGTGGCGAGTTTATAATGACATCCTAATGGTCTTCAGTGCAATATGATTAGCCTTTAACCTCTCTACGATACAATGCCCACGTCAAGTGACTTGATGGGCTCCTAGAACCATAATTAGGTTAAATTACCGGTTGGATCTGATTATAGGATAACACTGTCATCCTGAAGGCAATGTTTGTTTGTCGCAATTTTATGTTGTTTTGTTATTTTAGTTTTAATGCTGTTCATTATGGTCTAATGAGTTATCTCCAAGAGACGTATGAGTGGTGAAAGAGCAGAGAAAGAAAAAGAAAGAGCATTAGAGTGATCACCTTCAAAATACTCTTTTTATTAATGTTATAGAAATGATTTCTATGTTGTAAACATGTACCTAATTCCTTGGATAATGCTAGAGTAAAGACGTTGTGAGTATTTTTTTCCCCTTCAAATACAGGTTACGGCCTTTTTTTACTTATGTACTGACCCTAATGATCAGTATAACTAGGCACTTGTCAACATGACATTACATAACAGTCGTTATTTAATTTTAGAATATCAGAACCTTGGACCGCATTGCCAAGATATATCTAATTATGCCATTAAACTAAACATCTTGACCTACGTACTGACTTGGGAGACAATATGTATAATGGTACATCTATTAGGTGCCGTGTACGTACACAGTAATTGCACTGAGCGTTTCAGTAAAATACTCTGCTACTAACAGTATTTGATACCGGTTTCATACGCTAGATGGCGTTTAGTTTTGTTCTTTTTGAAAATAACTTAATGCCAAATTCAAATTATGCGTCTCATATAGGTCTCAAAATTATTTTAATTATAATATAATAAAACCGACCAAGTGCGAGTCTGACTCACGCATCGAGAGTTCCCTTCCTTAGACGTATAATTTTTGGTTTGTGCCATAACGTCGAACAAACTGAACCATATAACTAAATATAATGTATGTTAAAGAATTTGAATATAATAAATACATAGGTAATAAATACATCAATGTCAAATACCAACCTCCCTCCTTATCTTCGAAGTACGCAATGCAAAAATTTATATAATTACAGTTGATTGATGTAAATATTAAAAAGGAAATAAGTTTTTGTTAAAAATTTCATTTTAAATACAAGCTTTTTTTAGTGACTGTACTTTCATTGTCATCCAATATACTAATTTACACGATTTTAAAAATATCAAGTCAATCTGACCACTCGAAGTAGGTGAAATTCGACTTGCAAGATTTGACCCGAACATATATACATTGAAAGTTAATAAAAAGCTTGTAAAATAGAACGATGTTTGTAACTAACAGTTTTTTCGAAATCATCAAAATTCGTATAGAATATGGTTCTGTTTATATACTATTGTAAGTACCTATTTACTTAATTATGAAAAAGAATCACTAACGGTAGTTTTCGGTGAAAAAGAATCACTAATGTTCAATCTATCCTTTATTTTGCGATTGTTAATTTGATATTAGACAAATTATGAGAAATGAATGTCAAACATCAATCTACAATCGCAAAATCAAGGATAGGTAAACTCTATTAATTTGTTTTTATGAATTAACAGTTCTTGCATTTTTGAAGCTATTTTCTGTAAATGAAAATATAACACAAGAATATTTAAAAATGACAAGATCACTTATCCTCACCTGGGCCAACGACGTTAACTTTCAGTACCGTAACAGGCCGTGGGTACTCATTTGATAATTTGCGTACAAAACCTGCTGAAGTGTGAGGTGTGAATTTTCCGTCTATTAATTTTATATGTACCCTTGGATATTTTCTGCGGGTGCTAATGACCCCAAGCCCGCACGAATAATTGGCACCGTTGAGTTGAATTATTTATTTTATTGAGTGAGCTACATGTAACTTAGTTGAATAGTCACATCCGCGGTCAAGTTCACGCGCCACGTGTGCTGTGCTGACACTAAGCGTCAAACTAATTCGATATATCTCTATGTTGTTGGCTACTACACACATTATACTTGATTATAAATGTGAATAATGGCAGCATATTAGTATGAAAGATGCCATTAATATATTGATTTTAGGGTGAAGCTTAGTGTTATTTTCAGTATTAGATACAGTTGGTTTTAGTATTGTTTGTACGGTATACTGTGTAATATTATTATATAAAATAAAATATTATAGGTATCTTCAAAATAATGAATGTATGCTCGTCCTTTCAAAGTAGATGGCATTAATATAATAAATCAATGTGTACGTATATGTATAAGACGTGAAGATACCCCACAGTCTTCGCATTATTGTCACAGATAAATCATACAACCTTTTGTCAGAACGATACCGGCTACAACAAAGAACAGATTTTCTATAACATATTATAATATCCCTTTCTAGTAGATTACTACTAAGCTTAGTGTTACATTCAGGGTTGGATTCAGACCCCCAGAAAATTATTGCCTATGGAATATAAAATTATACTACTTGTCGAAAATAATACTACGTTTCGCGTTTTTCGTCCAGTTTGTTATAAATTTAAATAAAAATGCATTTGGAAGGAAATTTTAGTATTACTGTATTGTACAAATCAACCAAATTAAGGCAAGTAGATGTTTATTTCAGCCAATTCGTCAATCGAAACTTCGTCTTTGGCATTGATACGACATAGCATGTCGTCAGATGGAATAAATTCAATACACATTAGGTACATTTACTTTCTTTAACAGCATCGCATGAAAGTATCAGGAGTCAATAGAGCGATTTACTACAACTACAACAACGATTACAACTTTATTTCGTAATTAAAGTAATATTTTTTAATTTATTTCAACCAATAACAGTAGCAATCAACCTAAAGGTAAAATTATGGTATTTTCGCGTAGTATAATGGAATTACGATACTACATACTACACATGACAAAATTATGGTACAAATAGTATAATTATACTACGAAATCCAACCCTGGTTACATTGAAATCAGCCGTCGTGATTCGTAGCAAGCTTCAGTGAAGATGTAAGGTTTTAGCCTGACCTATAAACGAACGCACTCGATATAGAACATTAAAGTGATCCTTGGGTCTTGGCTATAAGCGCCACTTCGGCTCGACGGCAAAGTTACTTGCGTCATTTTCTACACAAGGGTTGCGTGGCAGCGTACGCATGCGGATTGCCCATTCGACCCCCGGCAAAATGGCGGTTCCAACATGGCCGCCGGGCAGCCGCAGGATGCTCTGTGCTGTGACGCTGCTTCTGTCCGAAACGACGTTGACACGATTTCCCGGAGCGCAACACACCTTGACACGCAAATCCGGACGGAAACCGCCGGTGTGATCGATTTATTGCTCGCAGTGAGGAACCGCACCACAGACGATACGATTCGCGCGTGCAACAAGTGATATCGTTTCGAAACTCGGACAGATAAATGACGCACTGGCATTATTTTTTAACAGTGATGTGATTGTGGTTCGTTTATAAATATAGAACGTGCCCTTTCGGTGGACGGCGGCGCGGGTGAGCCAAGCAGTGAGTGACGTCGGCCGCGCTCACGTTCCCCGCGCCGCGCCGCGCAACGTCAACATTGCCGGCCGCGTCACGCACACAGTTCCTCCCTCACCCACCTCGCGCGAATAATATCAACATGCACGCGTAGCCCAAAAAATTTTCGGATTTTTTGAAACGTGTACCTCTACACTAAACTTGTATCTCCTTTACGTAAGCTAACCTTCTAAAATGTCGACAGTACTACGATACGCAAATTAACTATCCATTGTACCTCTGTAATGTAAAATAAGACTGTCTGCGGAATTGGTGAATAGAATATGAAAATTAGCTTAGTTAACAACTGACAATATTATGACGATAACACGAGTGCATAACATAGAGCGCATGGCGGCGTCTCGCCGAGTCCAGTACAGTTGCGGTCGCGCCAGCGCGTGAATCGCGCACCGGCACTCGCGCCTCACGTGAATTTCATGTGCTGAGATGTTCTCGCCGTCGTTGAATGAACATCAGTGAATTGAGCGAACACGTGACATTACAAGGTTGTGACAGTGTAGCAGAGGTTCAGCTCCAATGCATCCGTCACGAGAGTGTTTGTGGGGCCGGAGCGGCTGGCGGCGCGTGGCGCGATAGCCGCACCATGCTCACGCTCGTGTTCGCAGTATGGTCGGCAGCGCGTGCGCTGGGCTGGGCGTGCGAGGCGGGGGCCACCTCGCCCGACCTCGAGGAGGTGCCAGTACTGCCTAGGCTACGCTCAGCGCGCGCTTCCAGCGACCTTTCCACTCTTAGCACGACCACCACTAGCTCCAGCCAAACCAGTAGTGGGGAACATCCAAAGAGGTCCACCACGTTTATTGGAATCCACTCATAAAGACACACAACAATCTTTTTCAATTTACCTAAATTATATGATATTAATAGAATTAATTTTCAAATTAATAATCATAAAGAATCTTTTTGCTAAAAAAGTATATTGAAGTAGTTACATTACATTTAATTTATTTAGACACTTGGAGAAATAAAACTATTACATACTTGCATTTGTTTATCAACCAATTATATCAGTTAATGTTTGTCGTAATCCCAATTTTAATCTAAAATGGACATTTAGAAATTATGGCACGAGTATAGATACTATAATAATATCTCGGCTATTATCAATAAATGTATACATAAGTATGCAGGACTGCAATACGATGCAATCTTAGTTGATTTTGTTATCTTTATATGGAACAAAGTTTTGGACGTGGTTTTGTTCACAATAAATAAATTAATTGTAATGAAATGAGATAGTCGATTATAGCAGGATGAATATCTTTACGGCCGGATTTGGGGGACAAAACAATAAGCCTTTATTAACAAAATATATCTAAAGCTAATGTTGTATGTATCGTTGTGAATAAAGTGCCTAAATCTTGTAAAGTTTAAATCAAATCAATTCAAAAGTTTATACATACATGCATTGCATACCATAGTTTAATTAAAAAATTTAGTATTAACGAGGATATTCATTTTTTAAATATCATCAAGGGTAGAGAATAATTGTATAGGGGATATTCTTGTAACATTGGCCATTTCATAATATTACATAATAATACAGTATAATATGGAATACAATATTCTTGCAATATATTTTTTTTCAATGAAATAAAATGAAAGTACGGAAGAAAATTAATAACGGAGAATGTATTTACAGAGAGATTGAATTACTTATTGAAGAGAAGTGAAGCAGAAAGTGAGTGTTGACTTCTTTTCAGGCAAGTTTCTAGAGTAGAACCAATCTAAGGCCTACCTAGAAACCTTGATAGATACCTAAGCACGAAGAATACACATTGATGTAAATTAACTGGATATAGATTCCTACATTTTAGACTTTATAATATTAATTTGAAAGTAGTTATTCTAAAAGCAAATGACAAATAATTGAATTATTTGGTTCGATATTTTATGACGATCGATGTGTGTCTATATTATCAAACGCATCTAGTAACGTTTGCTGCTCAATAAAAAGGTAATAAATAGATTTTGTTTGGACCAGACGCTTTGACGATAGGTATTTGTTTGATGTTCAATTTCATTTTAATGCAACGTACTTTAGCAACTTAAAGCATTTGCGAAATAAGTTATGTAGTAGTTGTTTTTTTTTTTTTTTTTTTTTTACTGTTTATAGGCCTGTGTTTTGACCGCAATCTCACCATGGTAAGTGATGATGCGGCCGAAGGTGGTAAGCACACAAAGCCTAGAAGGAACTGGCTCTCAAGTGCAGCTGTCGGAACACACCGATAGGTGCTTGGCGACAGATTTTCAACTTGAGGGTGGTAGCCAACCAGGCGGGTACTACAAAGTACCCTACCACCGTGCTATGGTTTCCTCACGATGTTTTCCTTCACCGAAAGCTCAAGGTCATTGTAGGATTCGAACCCGGGACCTTCGCCTCGGTATCCGACGTCACTACCACTGAGCTATCATCGCCTTACTTGTTTGCTCATCATTTATATGTAAGGACTAATCCATTATTGACCTGAACTGTATGAATTAAATTTGCCAATGTATCATAGTATCTTCTACACATTAACCATATTTGATCAAACTCACTTACAAAATAGTTTGGCATAATACTATTTAACTGAAAAGCGAGCGTTATTTAATTTATGCAAATAATGTTAGGTAATTCAGTGAGCTGAAAACAGTTTGACGCAAAATTGTGCATAGATCATAAATTATGAGAACAGAATTAAACGGAGTCTCACATACCTACACGATATTTTATGATCTACAGTTACAAAATTGATTTTCGAACGTAACCACTTTGGCAATACACCAAATATTCAATTTGGTTTCAAATATTTGAAACGTAGAAAAATACGTAATAGTTACGTGAAAATATTACGTAGGAACGTTACTACATGTGTGAGAGTAAATATTGGTCAATGTGGTTGGTTGTGGTCGTTCTAAAGGGCAATGTGCTCAGGTGGAGCGAAGCGCCGCGGCGGTGGAGCGCGCGCGGAGCGGCGCGACGACCTCTGCGAAGACCTCCCGTGTCCGCGCGGAGACGAACTACTGGCAGGTACAATATGCCAGTGTTGATCAACTATGACCCTTATAGTTGTATGATAATAAAAAAATCTTATTTATAATTTACTATCTACGAATTATTATTACTTACCTAATACTTTATACCCTTACTTGGCTCAAAATTTATGATTACATTTTATGATTGTATATTTTTTGGTCTAGGCTTATCATTATCATTGTGGTTAATTATAAATAAATCCAACTAATAACAACTCTCAACACTACTTTACCATTTTCAGTTATAGCTACAGGGTCTATGGTTTTCGTAGCACTTAGTATTAATTATTTCTGGTTGTTGTAGGTCTTAGATACGCTGACTTCTACGCCACAGGTCATGAGTTAAATTTCCAGAATGGATAAATATTTGTGAGCAATTAATATTTCTTCTTGTTCTCTTTCTCATGTATACGTATACAGGCTGTCCCAAGAAGTAGTGTCGAAAGTTCAGAGGTATGACACCTTTAGAGGTACCCAAATCACCCCCATGTATATTCCGCAATTATTTGTAGTTTTCGAGTTTTGACAATCTAACTATTGATCATAGAGACTTTTGCCCCCTTATTACAAAACATGGTTTAAAGTGAAACCCGGTTTTAAAATATCCTCGTCTCTTTTTATTATATGACGTTAAAAAGTGACCGAATGACAGTAAAACCTGGGTTTTCTTTAAACCATGTTTTGTAATAAGGGGACAATAGTTGAGATACATGAGTGTAAATTTTTATTCTGTATTTTCATATGGCTATGAGCCGTAACACAATTTTTTAAGGAAAATTATGGAACTCCGTAATTGGGAAATTAACAATACAAAATGTTTTGCTAATATTATTTGAAATGTTGTAGATCTGTTCCTTTTGAAATAAGTAAATAAATTTAATCAGCTAAATAGTCAACCAAACAGATACATAAATATTGGCTATCAAAGATATATATAACCATTGCATTTACAAAAAATATTGATTTGTTACAAATTTCTACTCCTGAATGTTTTCTATTCAGGAGTGTGCATTGAGTGAGTGATTTAAAAAATAAATGTAAAATTTTTCAGGCTTCTATTTTTCAATAATTTTTTTAACGTCATGGTTAGATCTATGGCAACAAATGTTTATGCATTCGCTATTATCACTTTTCAACTAAATGAAAAAAAATCGCATGTATCTCAACTATTAACTATTAACGTCACTATGATTAAAAATATCGATGCTAGATTTTGATAAAGAAAAAATGAAAAATAGTCATAACTCGAAACCACAAAAAATCGGTAAACGTACATGGAGGCAATTCAGGTAGCTCTACATCTGGACTTGCGATAGACACAACTTCTTGGGACACCTAAAAGTATTTACTTTATGTGCCTATTTCAAAATGTACTTACTGTCGTACCTAATATCAGCCGTGTTGTTTCTATAGTACAAAGTAATCAGCTATGCTTTGTTTGGTATCAATGTATACAGGATAATATATAGTACATTATGCAGGATAATATATAGTAAATCATGCTGACTGGATTCATTTCCAACATTCTCTATAAAAGCAAATGAGGACATTACGTAAAATAAAAATCCATTAATTCTACTATAGATATATAACCGTCATACCTCAGAGTATATAAATACTACGTACAGTCATACTATATAATTCCTATAATGTTATGTGAAATGCACAGATTAGGAGCTTTATCATAAAATGAAAATCCTATTGTTAAATACAATAATTAACAAGCAATCTATCTATACATATATATAAAATTCAAAGTCCTGACTGACTGACTGACTGATATATCAACGCACAGCCTAAACCACTGGTCCTAGTGACATGAAATTTGGAGGGTGTATTCTTTGTGAACTGTAGGTAAGAAAGGGTAAAATAGGGGTTGAAAGTTTGTATGAAAGTCCGTCAGTTTCGAAGTTAGGATCTTCAAATTTTGTGTTTAGGATGAAGATGGAAAATTAATTTATACGTGTCTCAGCGTTTTTAATAATTCTACCCTCGAAGCGGGATGAAGTTTTATTGTTGTAGAAAAATATGTCATTTGTTTCCTGTAGGCCACGCGAGCGAAGCCGCGAGCAGAAGCTAGTCTTCTATATATATAAAATTCAAAGTCCTGACTGACTGACTGATATATCAATACACAGCCTAAACCGCTGGTCCTAGGCACATGAAATTTAGAGAGTATATTCTTTGTGAAGAGTAGGTATCCACTAAGAAAGGGTTTTTCGAAATTCCACCTCTAAGGGGGTAAAATAGGGGATGAAAGTTTGTATGAAAGTCCGTCAGTTTCGAAGTTAGGATCTTCAAATTGTGTTTAGGCTGAAGATTGAAAATTAATTTATACGTGTCTAAGCGTTTTTAATAATTCTACCCTCGAAGTGGGATGAAGTTGTTTTGTTTTCTTTTATTGTTATAGAAAAATATGTCATTTGTTTCCTGTAGCGAGCTGAAGCAGCGAGCAAGTGCTAGTTTATTTATAATTGATTTGTTTTAAAATGTTTCATTGTTAATTTTATGCTACAACACGAATATACAAAGCAAAGCCAGCCAAGTGCGAGTCCGACTCGCGCACCGACGATTCCGGCCTAGGACAGAGACGGAGACTGTGCTAGACTCTATTCATTGGACGCATATACTTATATTGATTTAGGCCATCACTTTTGTTACAAACCGGACCGCATAACTAAATTATGATAATTTGATAAAATATGCTAGTTAGAAACATCGTTAAATTTGTCCTCTAATATTTACTTCCATTCGCACCATAAAAGTTAATAAACACCTGATTTAGAATGTAAAAATGAAGCGCTTTCATGCCCCACTTAGACTTGTAGCTCTATTTAGAAATTTCGGCCCCCATACTCAGGCCCATTTTACGAAAAAAATGGTTTTATTAACAATAAGCTTAGGTACCTAAGCTTTATTTAAAACTATTCTGAATTTCAAATCATAACAATAGTGGTTACTGAAATATACCGCTATGACAGACGGACGGAGTGGCACCATTAGGGTGCTTTTCCACCAGAGATATGCTATGCTACGTTGCTATGGATGCGTTTGATATCCACCAATCATATTCATTGGTGCACATAGCTTAGCACTGGTGGAAACGGATTCAACTAAGATATGTTTTTTTATATGGAAGGATGCGTGCTATGGATGGTCGCGAGTGGTGTAGCTATGTACAGAGCAGAGTACCTACAGTAGGCCCGCGTTTATCGCTGAAAGTAGAGATGCCATCGTGGAAGCAAAAAAATATTTTATATCTCGCAATGTGCGAAGAAGAACTCATGGAGGAAGATGAATTGTTGTTCATCTTTTTACTCCGACGAAGAAAACATAGATTCTGGATACGAAATCATATTAAATATCACTCGACACAATCAGAATACTTTACATAGTTCCAATCAGCTGGTGATGATACGTTCCAGAATTCTTACACCTCGCCGCTTCCCTACTATCGATACATCGTATAGCTCGAGCTGCGCATCTTCCTCGCGCAGCTACTTTGCGGCGGCGCATCTTCATAGCACATCTTACTCGGACCGCTACATAGCTTAGTATCAGTGGAAACGGTCACATAGTTTCACAGCTTAGCTATTACATCATCGCAGCATATAGCACATCTCTGGTGGAAAAGCAGCCTAATGGTTCCTTTTTTACCTTTTTGGTTCGGAACCAAAAATTTACAAATATGTCTTGAATTAGTTTTATAAATATAAATGAGGACATTATACAAACACAATTATTTATTTATTTGAAAATACAAAACTTGCACCTATTTTATCTTACCTGCATTTTTCTGTTTTCAGTTTTACTGGGTTTAAATTTTTATGCGTTTTCCACGGTGCGATGTTCGAATTTTTATTCTTGTCGCCGGAAAATTGTATTTCAAAGGCACCAACAATGTTGGTATGTCCGACGAATAGAGAGTTCCGTTTGTCACGTACATGTCATCAAAAGGGTCGGCAGTTCCTGCGTCTGTTCGAGATGGGGATCAGCCTACCGTTTCGGGTCACATTCCGTAACTTTGAAAGTCACATTTTTCGTTTGAACGCAATATATGATACGACAATGGTAACTGGCTCGAATAAAAGCTACCGAAACTAATATCTATTACGTTTATATGATGGTACAGTAGATTACTTATACCATATTGTTATTGCCAATATCTTTAATTTTGAAGCATTATTATTATCGGTTATATACATCACATAGAAAGACTTATCACAGTGAAATAAAAGGGTCTGTTCGTTTCTAACCCGTTCCTGTTCTTACCCGTTCAGTTTACACCCGATTCGATTAAATTGTATATCAATATTTTTTGTCAGTTTCTTATCTCACGGTATTCATCTATTACCGTGTCTCATAAACACAGATATTTTTCAGTGTGCAATGCATATGAATCTAAATATTGAATAGTTACCGACTACACCACACATGCACCAAAATATTCTAGATTGTCGACGCGATACAAGATACGTTGACATGCACCATGCGATACCTTCACAAAACATTTACTTATGATTGACGCTTGAACAAACACTTCAGAATACGATAAGAATCTTCTTCTCCTTTGAAACGGTTCAGCGAAACAAACTTGATACCAGTAAAAAATCAGCCGTGCGAATTTAGTCCTACTTTTCAGAGAAAACTTTAAAGTAAGGCAGATCAAACAAATTCTGTCAGGCATGAATTTTCATTTTTAAGATGAGCGCTTATATCTTTATCTACTTCTATCTTACTTCGTTTTTTTTTATTTGCCATTGAAATGTTAATGACGCTATTTTTATAACGTCTCATTCATCGCTCTCATTATCATAAAATATTATTGCAAAAATAAATATTTTTACTTAAAACCTGTCTTATGATACCTAGATATATAAAACTAGCTGTCTCGCGCGGTTTCACCCGCGTTCCCGTCATAAAAAGTAGCCTCCCGGGGATAGTGTAGCTTCCCAACAGTGAAAGAATTTTTCAAATCGGTTCAGTAGATTCGGAGCCTATTCAATGCAAACAAACAAACAAACAATCAAATCTTTCCTCTTTATAATATTAGTTAGATTAGATTTATAAAGAAACCTGCTAATGGTGATTCCTGTTTTGAACGTCTGGAAATAATATTTATTGTTGATCTGGTTTTTTTCGGCTTTGATTGTTACTTTTAGCTTTAGGAAGAGTGTTTATTAAATATTGATATGATAAAGTATGCTACGTTATTTATATTAATAAAATAATGTATAGAACTTACCAAATTATTGCGCATTTCTTATCAACTCATAAGTTGAGGATAACTTTATTCCTCTATCCAAATTTTTTTTGCTATAAACACCACCTTCAACAATCATCGTTTAAATATTTTCCGCAAATAAGAGACCTCTTGCGGTACCATAAAGAACTACCCACAGAGTTTATTATTCGTAGTCTGACGTTCCAAACTGATGTACTCTTTTTCCTATAGATGTCGCTAGTAGGATTTTCAGAGAGACTTCAGGACGCATGTTTCATCAATATTTTCTATTTATAGGTAGCTAACTACCTTTCCCCAAGCGGTTCACAAACATTCCCGGGACATTGCTTAGCATCTTGCTGAACTAAGATTGCAGCAATAAAAAGTCTGCTAATAAAAATCACTATCGAATCCTTTTTGTGGTTTTTGATGGATAAGAACTCTAATTTTACCTACGTAATAAGTAGTGAGTATAATAAACCAAAAGAAGTATTTATTAGTGTAATCGAACACGTGTAGATATTTAATCCAATCGTCTTGTATCGGGAAGCCGTTACGGCGATTAAGTATCTGTCAGGTACAGCTGATGCATTAATCCTACCACTTTATATCTACAGACAAATCTTATCAATGAAATATCAAACACATTGATCTGATACCAGATAACAGAAGAAGATAAGAACTCATTAGAGAAGCTAATTATAAATGCAACTCTTCTATAGTGACCACTTCAAGTCAAAGTATACCCTCATATTTTTTAATTAATGACGAACCACTTATGCGATTTATTTGCAGATCCTAGATTTTTGGATTATCAAATTATCTCTACTAATAACCAAGCTGTTCTAGATTTTTTAAATCCGATCCACGTGGCTCGTCAAGCGGTAACCTGATACTGATAAGCTATAAATAGTACATAATATTTACTGTGTGACACGTATTACATTATGTAAGTTCACACCTTGCCAATATGCAACGTGCCGGAGATCTTGTCCATATCTTGATTTGGTCTGAACTGATTGGGACGATGGGAGCCGTGGCGTCATTATTGTTAATTTTCTTTCTGTAACTTTACCTTAAATTATGAATAATAAATATACCTACATAATAGTCTTTCCCTGTCAATTTTATCGAGTATTCTGACAGGGCATTGAAATAAAAAACTCATTCCCTACTAAAGACGCCTAGCTCAACAGATTTTATACTTTTCAATATATTTTATATGTACATACTTCGAATATCCCAAAATGAGAAAATGTAATCAGATTAAGATTTAGCGTCATGATTCATATTTTAAAAAATATACCAGTTTTTCACTCAGGCGCAATCATTTTGATGAAAAACGAGTAGGTAATAAAACTTAAGACTATTTTCCGGTCTAGTGACGTATTGCTACAACAGACCAATTACACCAAGATAAGTAATCCCTTAACAACAAAACATGAGTCCTGCAATTTTCTGACGCCATATCTAATATTAATCTACGCTATCTTTATCAGATTATCTTAATAGTTATGTACGTAGCGAGTAATTAACATTATCATAATATCTTAAGATTCTTTGTCAGTTCATTATCATCAGAATTGTGCGTCGGTACGGTTGTTTATGTGTTTATATTATAAATAAATACAGTCACAAAAATGTAAACTTTGGACCTCTCACTTTTGTTTCGATTTGCCGTGCCAAATAATTTCTTAATATGCCTGTGGCGTTAAGGTAATAAAATTAATATTTCGTCTGACTCAGAAATAGCTCAATACATAACCGTATCAAGCTGATATTTTTTTGTATTAACTCTATTCCATTGTTATCTTGAGCTTATCTTGCCCACGAATACAGATTATTTATTTTAAAATTTATCTATTAAATGTAATGTATTATCATAATTAACTGCCGTATTTATAAACCTATGGATATACAATAAGTGGACCTCAAGTGTAGTAGATAAGTTACTAGAGGAACAAACGTCTGGATAAAAGTGTGGGAAATTCTCACGCCTTCCCTAAAGGCTCTACTTACATTTCAAACACAAAAATGCTGAAACACCCAAAGCCGGATTAAGGCACTGACTATAAACTCACCTTTCTCGCAAAAGGTTGAACTAACTTCTATTGCGTCTTTATTAATAACATGGTTTCTTTGTTGCAGCTTCGATGTGGAGAATGGGGGTGGTGCGGCCGGTGCGGGCGGGGCGCGCTCCCCGCTCGAGGGCGGCTCGCCCTCCACCGCGCTCGTCCTCCAGGCCATGCCACAGCGTCGCGAGTCCTTCCTTTACCGCTCAGACTCTGACTTCGAAATGTCACCCAAGTCTATGTCGAGAAACAGCTCCATCGCCAGTGAAAGGTAAGAACTACTAAGAAATTGACACATTGTAGTACATAATACAAGCTGTCTAAACAGTTTCGTAAGGAGTCCACGAATCATAAATCCGATCAACACTGAATATACGTTGTAGACAGACCCCTGATCGCCTGAAGGAAGGTCGATATCCTAAGTGTGGCTGAAACCATCATCTGAATCATTCACTTAGGTCTTTGACCTGCATATGAAATACTATACCTACCTACCTGGGTTTGGATGATGTTCGTTTCCTACATGATGCCGCTATGAGTATGTTCTACATTGTTTTTGGAAGTCAATGGATATAGACCCATTTTAGTGTCTACGATAATGCTACGACGTCGTAGCAATTACAATGCTATCGATGCTTGACATCATTTGTAATGTAATTAATTATTCGTAAAACTTCAAAGCATTATTGACATGTGTGATAAAGTACGAGTCGTAAGACAGTTTGGAAATGTATCATGGTTTCAGTTAACATTTTCATAATAATTATGTTCTGTTGTAAAAATATTGCTAACCAAATAGTGCTAATTTGTGCTAAGAGTTCATGACAATTTTTATAGACATCTTTGGTACTTCAGTGTATTTTAGGCAAACATTTTACTATGATGTGTTTATGACACCAATGAGTTACAATTTACAACCAACAAACGAACTACTATATACAATACATAGAGCACACACAAAAATACCTCAGATGTATAGATATATCATTAAACTTCTATAAGTAAACAACTGATATAAACATAACATAATGCTGGTTTTATTACTATGTATAATTGTATATGGTTTATATACAAATTTTATTATATTCTATGAGTAAACAGATATAATCATTTTTTTTTTTACATAAAACCCTATAAACAACAATCAAGATAGGTCGATAGGCAACAATTAACAGAGTAAACAGCATATATTATTTTATATATAACAAGATAACTTGATATGAAGTTCATTGATCTTTTTCACAGAATTTAGCTCTAGAATATTTCTTACTACTGGCAGTAAAATCATTATTAAAACAGATATGTATGTGCGTGTATACATGTGTACCAATACCAATAGTTTAAATCAAAACAGGAACGTATTGTAATATACATAAGTTTGTTATAAAATATTAAATGATAGAGCTAAACGTCATCATATTAAAAGTATTAAAAAACGAAACATTATTGAAAAAAATCTATAGGTGATTTTGTTTTTATAATTATTACAGGGCAAATATCATAGGCATTTAGTGTAACTCTTTAAATATAAAGTAACACCAATCATGTAAGACATTTTGTAAGTCCATTCCTTTACAGCGATACTTTAAATAAGTATTTTGTATCTGTTACAATACACTTAACTTAAAAGAACCTCAATTATACTTACGGTATAGAATCTCGTAGATCTCGTTAATTATTGTTCTTAACTTAAAATGTACGAGTATGAGCGTTTTAATTAACTTCTATACCCCGCACAACTCTTAGCAAAGTAACACGTGAAGTCTCAAAGCTACGGACTCTGTTTATATTAAATTTCTAAATTAGTATTTAATAACGGTAATACAAGCTTACATCTTACAAAAGGCTACATATTAAATTATATTCAAGACTCATAAAATTTCATACATTTAGTAAAAAATATCCTCTACATTTTTATCATACCCGTTTCTGGTTATGATATTGAAGGCTCTTAAGTGTTTTATTCGTCTTATTAAGAAATAAATATCTAAATACTGAGGTATTTATAAGTCGTTTGTTTTACAAACGGGCCGAACATAAAAAGTTCCTTTAAAAGGGTGATGAATAAGTGTTATCATTTATTAGGTCCAAGACAAAGCTTACTCTACAATCAAAAACGTTATCGCAACAAAGTTGTAAATCCGTGTGCAGTATCAAAGTAAGCTACATGATTATTTACTATCCAAAACCGTGTATATGTTGTGTACGACTAACAAGTAGCCAGCTTACTCACAAAAAGCCTAAAGGTGATGATAGCATGCAACCGCGTTTAATTCTATGTAAACTAAAAATGTGTCGCCTATCGCTCATGCACTCGCCAAACTGTACCTGAAAAAATAAACCAAAATAGAACACATGCTACTGCCACCACTTCTACAGAGCCTGTCACTACACTACTCAGCACAATATCTCTTGGTGTGAAGCTAAACCCCGCATACTTGTATACGCGACCTGGCCCGCTTAGGTGGCATCATATTACGTGTACTATCTCTTAAGTCTGCGTTCTGTCTTTCTTTTCCTTATTTTTTAATTGCTTACAGATTCAAGGAGGTCGAGGCAGCACAGCTGGACAGAGCGTACGTATTAAATACCACCGCACATTTACATAGCACCACCACACCGCTTTGTCTGAATGCCTCCATATTCTTGACTTGCTTTCCTTTATCGCTTTCACCATCCAAAAATGCTACCAATTTTGTTTTAGATGTTTCGAACTATTTATTGTAAATAATTATAATATTTTGAAATCAGTAGTCATTTTAATTTTTTATTCATCTTCAAGTTGTTGGTGAACTCATTTGACCAGCATGCTCTATTTAATATTTGCTGCGAGAACTGGCAGGTAAGTAAATTAGCACCAACCGAAACAAACACCTCCGTTCGATTTTATTGGCACTCTACAAACCGAAGTGTCAAATTGAGCCATGCTTCACGCATTACGTATTGTATTGGATTCGATTTCAGTCACCCATATTCTGTTTCGCTCAAATGATTTTACGTAAATCAACTAAACGAGATATCGAATTAAATAGGGATGCTGCGATACCCTGCCTCTCGTGTATATGATTTTATCGATACCTTTTGCTACCTGCGTTTATAGGTATGTAGTAAATGAAGATAAACACGTCATAAGAGTTCGTTCCATGACATGGTCATGATTATTATTCATTTAACGACCAGGTTATAAAAAAAAACATTGTGGTTATTGTTTTAATTGCAATTGTTCGTTTATTTGAAGTGCTACAATTATGTGCTATACCCATTTATATTTTTAATGTATTCTCTTTAATGTTAATGCGTCATATAAATAAATTTTAGGTACCTTAAAACCAACTAGCGTAGTATGTTGTTGTTGTTGTTCCTTGACATTCCTTTACAGAAACTCCTGTATAAAAGCTCCTGATTAATTTTGTCATTGTGACAAAAATATCTGTGAGTATAGTCGTAGACAACATTTCATAAACAGTAAACTGTTTCGTTATCCTAAGGGACCGTCAGTCAAACATGGAAACCGTATAGTTTCGTCTTATCTGTTTTTCCATCCATCAGTCTAGCATAGCAAAACTCAGAAGACTATAATTCCCACCCCGTATACATGGTGAAAATTTTTTGGGCAACTTTGATTGTGTGTTGAACCGCGACAAAGTTGTTGGAAACAGTGTTTATAACAATATTTCTTGTTCACACGCCAGTCTGCGTCAAAATGTTGCCCGAAGAAGTAGTATTTTTGTTTTCTCTGTATCTCACATACAGAATTTAATCTCATAATGACAGATGGATTAGTTGGTATGTTATCGATAATGTCGAAGAGAGAGTCTTACCTTGAAGAATCCCATAATATTGCATTTGACTGGAATATTTCCATTAAATGCATTATTTTATCATTTCTCCACACTACTGCCATGTTTATAAATTGTTTGCAAACACGTCCACGCACGTCAACAGTTATTACTAAACTGAACGAGAGCTTGTCAACATGCAGTGATCAACTGTGCAATACGCGGTTTTGCCAGCAACACGTTCTTTCAACTTTATATATAAACAAATGTTTACCATTAATCAAAATCAAATTATTTTAAGTATTCAAAAAGCATATACGTAAAGCCCCGTGGCTTTAGTCATATAAAGCTGAAATATTTTATGAAAATTTGCATAGTTATACCTCAGGTTATACATATACTTTATGATGCCTACAAAGTTATCAAATAAAATTGTAGAACAATATTTTTGTGGGGTACCTCCCCTTCATGCAAAGTAGGGGTGAAATTCATTTTGTTCGCGCACATCGTGTGGGTTATCGTTGAATATACCTTAGAAGGCGGTCGTTCACACTTCTTGATATAAAGATTTGTTGTTGAAGTAGCATATAATGATTAATGATGAATTTAAAAGGAAAAGTTTACACCAAAGCTGCATTATGCTTTTAAGAATTGAAATGTCAGGAAATATTTAAAAACGACTATTAAGATACGTACTCAGAAGGCAGCACGACGGAAGCTTTATATTTATGCAATATTAATAAGCATATCTTTGTGTTATTCTTTCTTTACTGAAAACGATGTGGGTGGATACGCACGGGGGTTCTCCCGCTTCTACTTTATTAGAATAAACACAGTTCCTGTTTTCAATTTCGTAAATATGTTCTCTTTAAATACTAGCTGTCGCCGCGGTTTCACCCGTGTTCCCAGTATAAAAAGTAGCCTATGTCCTTTTTCATACTATATGCCATCTGCATGCCAAATTTCACGATGATTGGTTGTGTAGTTAAGGTGAAACAAACGAACAAACTCACATTCACATTTATAATATTATACGTTCACATTTATAACGAAGTAAGGATGGGTACGATTTCATGAAATAGAAATAAAGCGATAAGCATTTGTGATACCGACTTCACCCAAAATCTTTGAAATCTTTTGAACAAAATGTATATCAAACGGCAAGACCCTTGAAACGGCAAAGGAAGTTTTTGTTCATTCTCACCAAAGAAGATGCTTTCTTCAGACTCTTTTACACAGAGCACTTCCTAGGTTCATAAGCTTTGCGGAATAAGTTGTTTGATCGAAAAAAATAAAAAAATGGCTTTCATTAGACCTTTCTCTAACTTTGTGTTAAATAACTAACTATCTTCAATTAAAACTATAGTCGCTTTAAAACTCTCTCGTAATATTATTGATGCATCAATTGGTATGTAATTAATTAGATTTTAAACGTATAGGTACGTATCATAAGGATAGGAAAAATAATAAATGCTTAGTGGGATTATACACCTAGAACAATAACCCGACAGACGCTGAGCTGTTAACTTTGCGGAGATTTCACTCTCGGCTACAAATGCCAATCGATATAAATGGTGGCTGCATGGTGTACCGCGAACAAGCATCTTTTTAAACCAGTGTCTTACAATTTGCATTCCTAAACAGAGATATGCTTATGTCCCTGTAATATTGACTTTGATAATAATCTAAGGTACCCCTCGATTTCCACGTCGAACATTGATTACCGGCGCCCACCGTCGCCAGTTTCCATTAGCGCCAAATTTATCCTCGGGCGGCGTCGCGCGCTCTCGGCGAGCGCCGGGCGAGCGAGTGGGACGCCCGTGCCGCCGCCGCCGCCGCCCGCTGCTGCGCCTCGCCTCCATTGATAGTCCGTGCGGGCTGCCGGTGACACGCTACGTTCTATGCCACACGCGATGCACCAATTCTTGTTCTAACGCTATAACTCCGCTACGAACCAAATCCCGGCTAAAATGTGAATTAATAACATTTTCCAACGTACTCGCAGACGAAACGAGAAGTGACTTTAGCCTCGATCGCGTTGTTTTTCGTAAGATACGTGCTGCTATTTGCTGAGAGTGTACAAAGCTCGCGGTTCGACGACTGTACAGTGTCGAGGTCGTTCACTGATCTGACAGGTTGGCCCTGGTCGCCAGCCGGTCGGTCGGTTGGCCGCACCACCGTACTCCGTACGTACGCAATGCTCTAGCTAGAGCCGCTTCATTCAATGTATTGGTGCCAAGGATGAGGCCTAAACTACACTGTTATTTAATTAATTAGCTCTCTAGTGATTGCAAGTTTGTTGTGCTATCTGTTCCTGTCGCATTCAATTAATAAATACACGAGTTTCACTCCCGACGTAGTATCGATAACAATGTCCGAGTGAGATAAAAGTTATCTAAACATATGTAGGTAGGTATGTCGAAGTGATAGAAACACATGAAAAAAACGGTTATACTATTTTTTATGTTTATATTGACATTATAGTCAGAGACGATCACTTACGTAATCACAAAGCGAAAGTATCATTGGAATCGTTGAGCAAGTGAACGTAGGAAGAATTCTTACCTATCAGATGGCGTAGGAATCAAACGGACGACGCGCCATGTCGTAGTGATGACGATGTCTCTGCGATAAGTCAGGCAGTCGAGATCGAATGTGACGTGTTATGTAGTGACTTGTGTGTCATCGGAGACAAAGAGCGATGCAGCGTTCGGAGTCTCAGTCGGAGAGGCTGGGCGCTGGCGGCGGGAGCGCCGGAGCCAGTTTTATCGCAAAGAGCTCAGCGTCGGAGCACAGCATGTCCACCGGTGTGGCGGCGAGCAGCAGCGGCGGCGGGGGCACCCTGCCCCGCACGCTCAGCACTAGTGTTCTGCGAATCAAAAACAGATCTACGTTCTGGGAGAAATTTTGGGACGAACGTACCAGGCGCGATGCGTGAGTACTCCTTATTGTTTCCTACCGCCTGAAATAACGCAGTTTGCATCGCAATTAACGTCATTTGTAATAAATAAACAAAACAACTTATTGTTTTCTATCTTGCATTTTGTTATCAATTGTTAAATCACGATTTGTCGTGGAAAGAATATAGATAGCGTGTATGTAGCTATCTAGAGAACCTAACTACTAACATTATCGTTAGTGTCAAGGTGCATAGGTACTTTACACAGATCTCGAATGGTACTTTACCTATAAGTATTGTGTAATATATTATTTAATCTAAGTAGATACTCAAGCATATCGTTTATCTTCCGTCATGATTTTTAATGACAATATAATAGTACCTATAACTCGTGATTATGCATGTTCTTATTCACACACAGGATGTACAAATGTTTTGTTAGCAATAAATACATGATACTGAATAACCTCCTTCCGGGTTTTATGCTAGTTTTCTAACATCCTGTAAAGTTCATATCGATTTATTTAGCATTAGCAATCGCTTAGATTGACGTAGATACATTCATGTCGTTAATTATAATAATAGTCAGAGGGTTTATCTCACTATATATTTATCTGCAGTAATAAGAGATGTGATGTACATAATCAACTTGATATAAATAATATGGCCAACCAAAAGAAAAACTAATTTCAAGAAATATAGATCTCAAGGAGCTTAAAGTGAAAGTCCAAATGAGAAAAAGATAAATACTGAAGCCGCTCATCACTCAGTAAGAAATACACAGGTACTCTTGTTTTATGTTTGGAGCAATCCCACATTGTGTCTCGTTTCCAACAATACCCACGGGAGCACCCTATCATACGCTGTCTGCAGATAACACTATATCTTACTCACTTCCCTGTACATCTTTTAGGCAAACAATACCAACCATGTCATCTTACAAAAATACCCTTACTTGATTTTCCGTCCATCTGGCGAAGAAATTAAACTTAATTGACAAAGATGGCATAATTTACTAAATCTACATTTCTTGCTTATTTTAATAATTTCAGACTCGGCAGTCCTAATGAAATAATAAATTTTACAAAATCATTTTGATTTTCGGGTTTTCCAAGACCATTAATTTCTTGTTGGCAAACGTCAGTCTCAAAATCTGAATATTTAACGCCTCTGAATATTTTATGGCGTTCTCTTCATCTAATCAGATTTAATAACCTGATGACATTTACTCAAGTACGAGATTAATTACTAACTTGAATAGTTTTGTTCTAAAAACAGAATCACTTAGGTATAGTCTGACTATTCAACGACTTCGCCCACGCAGAACGAATATTGTCAGTAATTTAGACGTACTTATTTAAAATAATAATTGCCGTTAATTGCTTGAATTGATATCGCACTTCGGAAATGTTTACCATTGTTTTTGTTGATGATAGTCCATTTGTATTTTGTATTCAGACAACAGATTATAGAGAGCTGTTTCACCCTCGCGGTTTCACTCGCGTTCCCGGGATAAAAAGTAGCCTATGTCCTTCTCCATACCATACCTAGGCCAGGGCATAGATTTAGAATTTTCTGCTACCGTAGAAAATTCATCTGTATATATATAGTGCCAAAAGAAATATCTTTTTAATATTAATACTCAAACTAGAATTTATGCTCTCGTTCGTGACCGCAAATGGGTTACGAATCCAGACATCTTTAGCATTATCAATATCCGGAAAATACCGTTCGTCGGAGAGCTGACAAAGATGAAGAACAATTTCAGCCCAATTTTGGAATCCACGACTTATGCGACGAACGCCTTATGCGTTCGTCGTGATAAATTCATACAAAATGGGGAAAACATTCATAGATATTTAATCTCAAGCAAATTTTCATCAAGCCACCATTACGTAAATCTTGTCGCGAACCCCCTACCGTCGAATGGCGAACCCTTAGAGGTTCGCGTACCCCACTTTGAGAAACCCTATCATAGGCTATCTGTATGCCTTTTATGATGATCCGTTGATTAGTTGAGACGGGAAGGCATAACAAACAAACAAATAAACAAACTCACTTTCGCGTTTATAATATTACTAGCTGTCCCCCGCGGTTTCACCCGCGTTCCCGGGATAAAAAGTCACCTATGTCTTTCTCCATACCGTAGGCTAACTGCATGCCAAATTTCATGATGATCCGTTGAGTAGTTGAGGCGTGAAGGCGTAACAAACAAACTCACTTTCGAATGTATTATACTGGGTGGAGACTTCGAGATGGCATATTTTCGAAACCTATATGTTGGGTTAGTCATGCTGAACAAAATTTAGTATGGGATCAATGATGAATTCTCAAATAAAAAAAACTCTTCATAATCATTTATTTACTGGTTACTAGCAAATCTGTTTTTATTCGATTGGTATATCCTATTCGTCACAGATGACCTCTACGCTAGAGGATCACTGGGTGATAGAAGGCAATCATCATGTCGTTACGTAATGGAGAAGTATAACCATTGCAGTGTTCAGTAGATAATGAAAAAGTTTAAACAATAAAAAATACTTGACTCACAAAAAAACTACTCTTGAGAGGTAATGCAAAAGCGAGCGCTATACCCAAGCATTGCTGTCATTTGATTGTAAGCCTTCTCTACTAACATGTTCTTCGTTCGTAGACGTTCTCGAAATAAGGGAACAAACGAACTTCGCACTTTTTGGAGTATATAAGCAAAGGTCGTAATTTAATGCTTGTTTCCTGTACTTCCTTCCTTGCTTACAATAAATACATAACACTTTTTTTTACAAAAAGATTCATATTTTGATGTACAAATAATATATTTGCATAAATATACTGCGAAGGTACTACGAGGATACTAAAAACTAGATTAAACTCAAATTAAGAAAAGCTGGCACCGCTCTTCTGTGTTATATGAAAATAGTTTTTATATCAGCAGCTTTTCCATAATGCAAAATGTCATAGGACATAACAATATGAAAATAGGGAAAGTAGCTAAAAAAACTAAGTGAGTTGTATCTCATATATCTGTCATCCGTATTATTTTTGAAACTGCATATGCAGCTTCGTAAAGCTTCTCCGCAAGACATGATGTTTGGGTGCTCTGTTGAAGTTGTGAGTCAAATTCAAATTCAAAATCATTTATTCAAATAAACCTTCGCAGGCACTTATGAAAAGTCTGACTCTAATACTCTAATACCGGTTCGGAAGGTTGCATTTGCTGAGAAGAGCCGGCAATAAACTCAGCAATTACTCTTTTCAAAACAAGCTTAGATTCATTTATGTATGTATTCCGAACCGGTGGTCAATTCAACTGTATGTACCAATTTAACGTTCATAAGTGCCTTACTAGGGCCTAAACTGAATAAATGACTTTTTGATTTTGATTACATACCTAATATTTACATTCTAATTGCACTGACGACAATTGCGTGCCCCGGCGCGGCGGCATAATTACATAGTAGACTGAATAAATATTTAATAAGTAAATAAATAGCAAACCTAAGCAGACCAGCCCCCACAAGCAGTACCTGTTCACAAGAAGAAAAAAAATCTTTTATGATTATTTTATCACGCGTGTGGCAGCCTTCGCCCTCCTCGCCATATTGGAGGGAAGTGAGCGACCTGTCGCACGACGCGACGACCGCACCGCCGCAAGCAAAGGCCTTAAAGTGAGCATGACTTACTTAAGTCCGCCTTAGAAATAAAAATTAACTAAAGGGAAACTACTAAACACACAATTTGTTATTAATGTGACTATTGACAAGTGTAGACTAAATATAATTTATATACAAAAGATAACAATTAGACAGACAGGAGTTCGGTTCTGACAGCGGTCGGGAGCGGTCGCGCACATGTGCTGCGCGCGCCCCGCTGTCCTTTTTTGTGACGCGCATCGAGTGCTTAAGTGTTCCCAGTGCCTTGTGCTTACGTTTGTGAATATTGCGAGCCAAATGGGTGAGATTGTTCCATATCAACTAGATTTAATTAAATTTAATTTAATTTAAGCAGCAATAACAGCTGAGTTGAGACGACGATATGCATTATGTCGAGATTCCCGTCACTTCTATCCACTATGTTTAGCTTTATAGAAGAACACCGCATAGGACCCATACACATGCGCACGCGAAACACGCGACTCTGGCATAACCATGTCTAAGCCTAATAACTCTCCTCTGGCAGGGTCTAGGTTGCATTGATTTTCTTTCTCGAAGGATTTATGCTGAGATTATGATCACTCCAACTGCGCACGACTTTCCATGTAGGTATAAGCTGAACCATCTACATAATAATATATCCCACGAATCCCTATGTCATTATAGTTTATCTAACAATACAGGTACCTTAGCATATCCTTCTGTCAGGTTCAATAAAATCCCGATAGCGGATTCATGACCGTTAACTATACTGAATACTTCCCGCATGTATTTAGATAGCCAGGACTGTCCAACGAGCCTTTCAGAAGCCATCTCAACCCGTTGTTCCTCGCGAGGGACGCGCGTCCTATGGTGATAATTGGATGTCATTGTTGTATTTTTTGGCATCCGGCCCTATTATAAAGAAGTGCTAAAATTGCATATCATTCACAAAAGGCACTTACTCAATCCCCTTTGCCTCACTTTTCAAATATATTGGACGAGGTGGGCAGAATAGCTGAAGTAGGTTTCAAATCGGTTCGGTGATTTTGTTGGATTTCTCGGTGGTTGACGTTCCTTCCGTTTCGGGAAGTAGGTATAGTGAGTGCTGTACCGGAGTTGTCACTTGATATTGCTGGAAACCCTTTTCCTTGGTGACTCGTCCCATGTGAAATAGAGCATATTGGCCCACAATATTGTTCGGGTCTAGTTTCGAACCCTTCGCATTGATTGCTTCAATAATCGATAATTTGAGTAATTCTAAAAGATCAATCCCTCCTTGAAAAGAGCGGTTAACTAGCAGGTAGCAGGATAAGGTTAGTTAGTTAGTTCGTATAATACCGTGGCTATGCTTGCCACATACTTTTTAAATGCGTTCCCGAAAGATATACTTTATTTCAGACGAAGTTGTACTTACATCGCAATCTCGCGACGCCCGCGCCGCGACGGCCGGCATATAGTATCCTCACCGGCGCTCACCCGACTGATTAGAGTCGGATACTATTGTGTAACATTATTTATTATTTACCCTAGCGGTTCGATCAGTGCGGACTTCCATTATCCACTCCAATCCATTATTATATTAAATATATATTCCATTTCCTGAATTTCTCATTCCTGTAACATAGCTACTATATTCGTTTAGACCTACAACAACAAAAAAACACAATTGCGCTCATTGACCCGTTGGTTCTCGCGTCCAATTTGTGGAAACCGATGTCATTGTCACGTTTCTAACCGCTAACCAAGGTTTATGATGATTCATATTTATCAGTTCTAATACTTCTCAAATTTATCATATAATATATCGATCGGCCTTCCCTTCCAACTAAGTATTGGATACATAATACCTACGTTAATCATCGGTATGGAAACTGCACTGAGTTCCATTATGCAATCAATTGACATGTCCACCAAGTCCTCTCTTTCGGTACATTCCAAATCATTTTTCAGTAGCAAGCACACTCCGCCTCCGGCAAAGTTTAAGCTACAGAAGGACGACGTGATGTGGTACTGTACATGTACCCAAAGTTATCAATTAATCCCAATTTCTTACTAGTTAACCACGTTGCCGTAACACACAGTGCCGCTATGTTGCTTCCCCCCCATAAACGCGGTTAACGTGTTTATCGCCATACTTATAGTGACATAGTTTAGCCACGCACGACCGACGTGATCGAAATTAGACTCGTAGGTACACACCCCAGCGTGGCATCCAAACCAGAGCCTACTCCGCCGACATCTGTTATCAATACACTAAATCAGATACTTCGAGGAAGGCATATCTCAACTTAAAGCTACGAAAAATATAAAACGCACGCAACAAAAATAAGTAAAAAAAACCCGGCCCTTAATCTTAACACAACTTCAAGTATTATGACTCCTTAGTTAGAGGACCTCTAATGGGTCAATTGAGCTCCCACACTTGGTATCCACCCATAAAACAAAAAAACAATACTCCACTTCTTATACAAAACAACCATTAAATTATTACCCGCCGTCGACAAGCTTGCACGTGCGCAAGGGTCGACTCTCAGCAAAAATGGTATATACAATGTCGACAGAGACAAAAAAATAAATGGTCTAAACGCCCGTTGCTAGGATGTCAGCGTGATTCTTGTTTTTCTCTATACGATACAAGCTAATAAGTTAATTGCTCAAACTTTGCCTACTTTATCCACCAGAGGTTTAAGTAAATAATGTAAAGGTTTTGAATGTCAGCCGACAATGTGCACGCGCCATAAACGGCTACTCACACCTCGTGGAAGGTAGGTTTAGGGCAAACAAAATGGACTTTGAATTTGATTTTTTTTTAATTTGAATCACCAAGTTAATCTCAGTTTGAAGCGGTTTCACCATCGCTTGAATGATTTCTTCCGGATGGTTGATACATATAGCACATACATGTTGTATATACAGAATACATAGGTATCACGGATGATAGGTATCTGTGATCTATATATGGGTGGCCCGATGCCTTGAACAGTTTGGCATTGATCCTCGTCTGACTAAGAGGGTTGGTGGATTTTTGCTCCTTGCAACGGATCATTGACATCTTTGTCTAGGGAGATGCCACGGTTTTGGCCCGTGGCAGGGCGGCTTGCGCGCGTGTATTGCCGCCACTGGTGCCCGCACGAGCCTGTAGCTCACTCTTCTTATGATGCGTGGAACGCATTTTCTATACCCGGTAGGGTTTTCTAAATAAACAATGTCGGGCTTGAGGCTTGCGGTATTTATTCCAAGCATTTTTATTGTCTCATTCTCGCACTATGCGAATTAGCGGTGAACCTGACGGATGGAATGGAGAGGCCGTGGAATTGAGCGGCACTTGTCGATTCATTGTAAGTGTCCTAACACCACGCCAAATAGGTACAAACTATACTATACTATACCAGGCACTAATTTTTCACTTATCCCGCAACCATGGGATTCCTCGGGAATGCGGGTGAGACCGCGCGGGACAGCTAGTATATATATAAAATTATAAACGCGAAAAGCTGTACCTACGTATGGATGCTTGTTGCTCGTTCGCGCAGAGACTGCTGAACGGATTTGGGTGGGGTTTGGCGCATGGAAGGAGTATATTCTGGATTAACATATGGGATACTTTTTGTCCCGGGAAGATGCAATCCCTCGGGAATGCGGGTGAAGCCGTGCGGGACAGCTAGTCTCTTATATATAAAGTAAATAAGTTTCGGTGAAGGACAACATTCGAATTAAAATTACGACAGAAAACAAGTATTAAAACTTGACAGCACAAAAATTTATCCCAATCCAACCAAAACCTTAAGTAGCTATTTACTACACAAATGATCTCTAGCGGATCGCTTAAGCTCTCCCATCTGGTGTCCATTCAGTTGCCATCTAATAACTTAAATTTTGTAACACAAAAGAGCTCACGAACACCACAAAAAAACACCACTCAAACGAAATAATATTTATTACTTAACATTGCATCGGGGAGTGACAAAAACATGTGCAACAAGCAACTGACTCCAAGCAAAAAACTTTCAATACAGCCGTAAACCTTCCAAGTAGTTGAAACAAAAAAAGGTCAAAGGGGCTGCAGGGGTATTAGTGCGAGTCCCAAAATATGTTCTTCCAATATTTTACAAGTTACTCTATAAAATAATACATACTTGCCTAACTGTTAAATTCACTAAAAAGGTTTAATCGCCCAGTTTTATTTCAGTTTAGTCTATAAGCTCTTTCCTACAGGCAAGTAAAAGCTCATAGCGTGTGGCTAACTGGCTACCACCCGATTTTAAGATGGAGCATCTGAAAACATAGAGCTGATACAAAATCAGGATATAAGATAGTTCAACCTTCCGTATTTAGTAACCTGGCCTGTATGGGAAACAACAGCAACTCAAGAAAAACCACAAGTATCTACCACTATAAAATGTCCCGACGACACTTTTGAGTAGAAACGCAACGTCTAATGCATGCATGCATATATCATTAAAAATCATAAAAATGGAATGTAACTAGGAAAAATAGTATACCTGGAAAAATAGCAATGATAAGGGCTTTACTCTTAGATTAAGGTTGTAACACCGCGGATTCACGGTTCTTACTGGAGTAACCAGCCTCTCATAGTAACCAGCGCCCAACAAGAACAAAGAACTAACATCATTTTATCGGTAGGTACATATACCCAATGAAACCTCCAAGTCAGCGTCAAGATATTTATAGAAGTATCCAGTTTTATAACGAAAATCGATCTCAATCCTCAGGAAAAATAATACTAGAGAGAGACCCACGCTACAGCACTGAAATATGGCAAAATCTTTACACTATATTATGCAACACAAATCCTGACAACGTGATATGGAAGGAGTAAGATACGGCACTCGAATGCACAAACTTCAAGAAGTTTTGGCAAACCAAAAACAAAATCATCCCAACGGGATCATATAGGCCATTTCAACAACCCCATCCATAATCATTTATCCCAGAAGAATATCTATATATAGAAGAATACCTAATAATAACGTATCAATTTACTGACCGTAAATAAGAATGGTGGCAAATCAATCCCATTAAACTCAATCAAGAAACAAGAATCCAATAGGACAGAAGAAGAATCCAAGAAGAAAATTCACAATAATTTTACAATAAAGCACCTCAATTGGACAACAACAATGCATTAAATATATATCAAGGCATGAAACTCATGGGAAAGGTGATGGTATCCGGAAATGGGGCTCACTGAAGGGACGGGCGTCCCATAACCATATAGGCAAATATGTCACAGGAACAGCTATTCAAATAATTAATTCTGATATTCACATGTAAGAAACTTGAAAGGATAGGACACTACCCCAAACTTATGTAAACCACAAATCAAAAAGGCAAATATACGCAGAGAAAATGAAGGCCCATCAGGACATCTACTTGGGATTTAAGAAAGGATATTGCGGAGGTAATGCGTAGTTAATGGAACAGCACTGCAAAAAAACTATAGTAAACTATTCAAAGCATCATTATTGCACTCCCAGAAGAAATAGCCGGCATGGACCGAAAAACCATACGCTCTTTCAACAGGATGGCATCAATCAGGAACCAGGAAAAATTACACATTCACTGACATTTCACTTGTTACAACAACGGATGAAAATCGCAGATCCGTAACACAAATCTACGCTCTAGTTTCTGACATTGAAGAATCATCTGGACGGTTGATATCTCAGTACTTAAAAGATATAATACATAATAAGGAAATCATCATCTGCCTGCCCTGTTCCCAATAATTTGGGGTCGGCGTAATAATAAAGACAAATAGATCTATATAAACATTTAAGGACCGTTGGAAAAATGCTAATGGATCTATACCTCGCTATACCTACCTACACTACTGATGGACGAAGTGTAAAATAACAAGAAATAGTTACCTCACCTTAATTTAACTAATATACTACATACTCTAACGTTTTGTTTGTATTAACATCATCGCTTACCACCAGGAGGGCCGTATGCTTGTTTACTACCTAAGTAGTAGAAAAAAGATACATACTTAATATACATAATTATACCCAGACTTGGGACAAACAAACATGTTCGTGCACACAAATGCATATCCTGGATGAGAATCTAACCCACGACCTGCGGTGGAATCTTAACCAACCACGCGAACTGGCCCGTCAAAACAGAGGACCTGCATTTAATCCATGACGAAAGGATCTAACGACCATTATAGTAATTTATTAGTAATACGATATTTATGGACGACGACGTCATCACATTATCAACTAGCGTGACAAAACTGATAATATATAACATTATGCTTGATGAAAACAATGGGGCTGAACACTAACTAAACCAGGACAAAATGCTCATCCATAATCAGATTAAAATCACGGAACTTCATGCACCCAGGAAACCAAAAAATACTTTCGGGAACACAAAAAGATATGTTATCCTGGATGTTTCTCATCCCATTAACGAAGATACTTTTTTAAGTTTCCAAGCATTCATCTGATAGACTACAGTTACATATTACTAAATAGTTACTACCACAGTCCTATAGGTATATTACGGCTATGTTACGTACGGCCCTACAGTACACCAAAATCGAAACCCAGAAAACAGATATTTACTTCAAAAATCAATCGGCGCATGATATAGAATATTTTGACTACTATACTAAAAACCTTGCTGAATGTTGTGCTGAGGAAACCAAACTGACTCTAGAATAATAACGCAGAACAAGAAATATCGAAGCACATACCGAAGCTGAAATGAACAAGGAGCCGCTCAACCACAGAAGCTATAACCGTGCATGGAGGAGGTTAATTTAATGAACAACAGATAAATAACAATATCCACCCCAGGAACAAAAAATCAAAACAAGAAAGAAGACGAAACCCCAGCACTCAACATACATCAACGCTCGTCCCTCTCTATGATACCCGTCTTCCCACTTTCCAATATTGGCTATAGGCTGAACAGTCGGTCGATTGTGGTCAGCTGGCTGCGGTTGGCTGGCCGTCCTCTCCCATCCCAGAGCGTGTCACTCCTATATACCACGCACCCCTTGGTTTATCCATGGTTACTCCGATATAACTATTCAGGTACCTGTCATTATAAACTAAGTTAGTTGTATGGTGGTTGATGCTTGAATGGTTGTATAGGACATGGGTCGGTCGTTGTACTGGCTGAGGGTAGTGCTAATCATCATCATCATCATCAAAAGATAACAATTAGACAGACATTATATATCGATGCATTTATATCAAAATAAATAAATGAAAAACATTGCATTGAATTAATTATAATAAGTAATAATCTGTAACCTAAAAACACCCTAATGGTGCTTCCAAATGCGAACCACGAACGAGTCCTGTTCGTTCGTGGCTCGGCTCGTGCTCGGTTCGCGTAGCATGGACGCACCATAAGAGCAAACTCCTAGGCCTATTTTTTACAATAAGCAGTGCAAATATCATTAGTTTTCTTTGCATTTAAAACGAGATTATAAATAGTACCTAAACCAATTTAATACATGGGGGGCTAAAAAGGAAGCTAAAGCAATATTGCTAACGCAATTCATTTATTCGAATTCTCGTCAGATCCTACGTAATTTCAATAGTTTTTGGTATACTAGTCACTCATTATATACAATTCAATTCAATAAAAGATTCGGAATTGATGAATTGCATAAGATCTGCAGTAAATTCGAAAAAATGAATTGCGTTAGCAATATTGCTTTAGCTTCCTTTTTAGGGGGGCTGAGCTAATGCACCGCTTACATCGTCAAGTCAAATTGGGTTAGTTTGGATTGGACTGGTTTAGATTTCAGTATATAAACGCAAAACATATGTGTCACTAAAATCGACAGCAAACAGAAAGATTCCACAGATATATATTTGCCATAAAATATTTATAAATAAAAATCATTTATATAAATTAAAAATAGAAACGGAACTAAAATAGAGACCTGCGGCACACCCATATGCACCGGAGAACCAGATGATTTAACTGTATTGATATCAACCCTTTGAGTTCTCAAACCCAGGCTGCCAGCTTGAGAAAAAAAAACTATTATCTTTCTCTATTACCGATTCAATACCGCACATGGCAAAATAAAGACTAAGATTATTTTCAGTAGTAATTAAGCTTGGTTGGTGAATTTGTGAAGTTATGTCATGGAGCCTAGAAGGACTCTTGGAGTTTTCCAGGGCCTTTCGGGTCGAGTAGGACGAGTCGCGACGGGGTCGCGAATTAAGCTTTAAAAAAGAACAAAAGACTGCCTCTTGTAAATATGAATCATTTGTATCAATTATAACCATAAAAATAATGTGGCCATTAATACCTAGCGATTATTATAAATATACAAAGTTGATAGGTACCTATTCATATGAGCTAGCTTTGATCTGAAAACCCCAATTGTAATTTAAATACGTTTATTGTCAATGAATATAATACATACAAGTTGCCTATTTATAACTTTTATTTCTACTTATTAAAAACTACATTCTCACATCGCTTCGGTGGCGTACATCAGTTACATACGAAATTACGAACAATTTTAGTTTTATATCGATACTTCAATCCATTCATGGTAATATTATACGATAACGGCTTTTAAAATACTTTACATATCACAATATTTGGAATTTTCCAAATCCATTTACTATTGCAAAATTACAACGCGACACAATGTTAAACTTAACCTAATATGGTGGATATATAAAATTCCAATCGTTAGATACTAATTTGGTTTCTACTTGTGACCAGCAATCCACTATAAAACCAAAGCCTGAACTTAAAGCATCCTCCAGGTACATTAGTTCCCAATAAATAGTAATAATATCACCGCAAACAAAACTTTTTAACTACATCACCACGATTATAATTGTATTTTAAGTAGGTAGATCTTGTTAACGAAATCAATTGATCACGCTTCGTTCTAAGTTCACGAATAAGCCAGGACCGCGCTAATGACTGTTAAATCAATATTATGTAACACAATCCGACTAATGAAATTATTAGTACCGGCATCTCCTAATTGAATATTCTCAATTAATATCGGATCTCTTACACTATGCAAAGCTTTATAATAAGAACTTTACAACAAGCGAATAGCTCTTGTGTAAAACATAAATTATTCTATGAATAAATTTCATGCTAAACGCGCTTTACTATCCATAAAAGAGAAGAGCCCTAAATATTTATAGGACAACAATTGCAGGTAAAAGGTTTCTTTAATAAAAAGAAAGTAAATTGATATGTTTACTTTGAACCGAGCCTGCTGCTATTATAAATAGATGAATCGGGGCTCGCAGCCGACTGAACGTTTTTCATCAAGATTAATTATCGCAATAAACAAATCATCTCTTTAATGGTTAAGATTCATGTCGTTACAAGACCCATGTTCTAATTTATCACTAAAACTTATAGGTTTTGGTTATATAAACTGTATATAAATAAGTAGTTCTCTGTGTACCAAAGCAAACAAATCATATTTGCAATATACTCGTAGTATCATAATAAAATCCCTTGTCTCTATAAAATACATACACATCGTCATCTAATACACGCTACATATATATATGTACCGTCGCGTCGTTATCGAACATTCAATAAAGGACAATAGAATAGTCACATGTAAATTATCCCACGAACAGCTAGAGTACAGGCTGAGTAAAGCAAAGTGTTAATTAATATAATAGTTGGAGCGAGGCTTTCGTGCTTGTTAGTGATAAGTACATCAGCGTGCATTAAGTAACAATTACACCCTCCTATTTTTAGGATCCTAACTAGGTTCCTAACTAGGATATAGGAAGGTGTAATCGCAGTTAGAACAGCTTCTGCTTCCTAGTTAGAGCGATCCCAGTTAGGATCCTACAAATAGGAAGGTGTAATAAGCACTTGAACCATATTGAATGTGCGTTGAGGGGTGTTTTGACACTAAACTTTAGTGTATAGGTATACGCAATTTGCATTCACCTTCGATGCGCCATTTTAGCGTAATATGTAGTTGCCATTCCTCTTCACGTAAACTCGTGGCTCGTGGAAACAAATTAGAGCCTACACTATTCAATATAGGAGCCATGCACGAGTGATGTATTATAATAAAATTATACTTGTACTAGAAGATTTACATTGAATCCCAAATTGACTTAACGAAGCTGAAAGCTGCCCTTTGAGCTGTAGTTAATGCCACAGACGTTACTTTCAGCCAATGTCGAGACATCGAACATAAATAATTTCGACATATAAAGGAAAATGCCAAGAAAAGGATTTTCTTATGTCCTAATAATAATAATTTATGAAAACCGAACGTATAAACCGTATTTATAAATGGACTCTTTCTTTAATAGAACTCGAATAAGGTTCAGAGGCTAACATAAAATAAATATTTCAAAAACCGTCCCTACATCAAATATTCCAGAAAAATAAATCGATAAGAGGGCTTCTAAAGAAGATTTAATTGAAAGGAATAAAGCACTTCGTCGTTCTTGTAAGGGACGAAATATTAGAAATAATATATATTTCCTCTTTGTAATTGAATAACTATGTACCTATGTGGGTTTCATTTATTAAATTGAGTTTATCATATGATATAAATAATTTGCACTGTAGGTATTATACATCGAAGTCACACAGGCAGAGGTTAAGAGTTTTGAGTTTGCATTCAGCAGTCTGTACCTAGGTCATATATATATATACACTTAAACTATCTAATTATTGAAATTATGCATGCAGAATCTTGTTACCTACATACTATTATGATTTGTGTAATATTTCAACATTTGAATCTATACAGTGCGAATAAATTACGTTTGAATATTTGTGTCCATTTTTGAATGTAATCTCTTCTACATAAAATAAATCAATTATAAACCAATAATAAATCCAAAGAAAATATGTTAAATTTAGAATTAGCTCGGAGATTATTCTATTTTGATCCCATTTCTCGGGTAAGTGTAACGCTTTCATGGAACGTAACATCACAAACAAAATAATCCTCTTTAGTAAAATATGTTAGGTCTTTTGTAAATATAAAAACAAAGCTGGCGCTACTTAGATAACGGCGTGGGAGTAAATTGAAAACACGTGGCAGGTGCACCGAGCAGCCTCTACTCTACCATTCTATAAATACAACAAAGAACACACGTTAAAGCGTTTATATATTTTTCTAACAATATTGTACCACAAGACACAATTACTGACCTAGCGTCATCATTTTGTCGACTGTTGGTTGACGTAGCTATAGAATTCGGTTTTCCTCCTTCCCACCGGAAACCACAAACTCCCTTCTAACCTTACATACATCTTTTATGATTATTTTATCACAGCCCTAAATCTGATTGTTGTTTAACTCATTGGCTCGTCCAAAATTAATCTCGCTCGCTAAAAATGTTCATTCGGAAATATTAATGAAGTTAGGTTCAATAGATTCCCAACTTAAAATGCTTTCCCCAAATTAAGTTACCTAGTACAAAATCGAAAAAATATTATTTATAAAAATAATATTTTCGTGAAATTATAAGATTTTATATGACCGTGAAATTTGTATTTGTTTACCGAAAATTATATATCTAAAGCCATAGTACGTTAAATCCCTTCTTTATACTTACTCGGAAGCGTGCTTGAAAGGGTTGTTCGCTAGGTCCTAAAATTAATTAGAGCTTTTGTATCCATCTAGTAGAGTTAACGGACTGTAGTTTTTTTTTCTACTTTAGCGAACTAATCGCCAACACTTTTATTTACATTTGACGCTTTGATTGTTCCTTTACAAATTGACAAAAATGAACACTGGGATAAATAGTATTCTTTGTCTGTGATCATTTCCTCCGGCGTCTGATGTTGGAAGGCACATTTATATGTAGAAAGTAATAAACCCAATTATTAGTTTTCGAAAACTATTCTCTACTGTTTAGGGGGTGTTCAAGTTTGTATGGAAGAAACCTTATTATTAGTTCCATTAATAGCTTATAGGGGGCGCGGATGAAACCGCAGCTGGCAAGCTATTATATCCAAAAAAGAACATGACTTCTTTGGTAAAAATTTATAATATTTTTTGCAAGTGACGTGAAAAGATAATGAGCCTCATTGTGCGATGACACATTGGTTATGATTTTAATTCAATAAACTTCAATAAAGCGACATTTTATATGAATTTTTGAGTAATTTATTTAGAGCTGAAACTTTTTATAGAGAGTCTATACCTCATGTAGTCTTCACCCCTTTCGGATAGATATACCCTTTCCGTTACACGATGTAATACTATATACATTGGGTATAATTAAATTAAAATCTGAAACTATGCTATATACCTACGAAAGCTGACATAAGTATTGTATGATATGAATATGAGCCACGTCAAGGGCACGCACATGTCGAGGGAAATAAACAGCCTTCGAACTTTACGTACCCGCATTAACTGATGAACAGGTAGAAACTAGGCGATGCAAAATTGCCCCGCGATTTCCCATGAGTTCTCCAACAATATTTGCAATTCAATGTTGTTCCGTGTCGGACGGATAAAGCTATTAAATAAAGTCCAATCAATGTTTCAAATTTTTACATTCAATTGGGAACTTTTGATTTTGGTTCGCCTGTATTAGCAGTATTTGAACTGCAGCTTTAAATAGATTCATACAATCGATTGTATCCCTGAAAAAGCCAAAATTGATTTTTTATTAATCGACTTCAAAAAAAAAGGAGATTATTAGGTTGTTCAATGGAAAGCCGGTTTTACCAAACATTTTATATTTGGTAGGTAATAAAGATAAATTATTTGTTATAGTAAAAATACAACTGTACTATAGTATTTGACAGTTTCAAAGAAAATAGTAGCTATTTCTTTTATATGGCCGTTTCCCTTTTCCTAAGAACAAAGAAATCAAGTTTTATTTGTCACAATCACTACTATCTTTTCGAACCTTTTCCCTGTCGACAAAACCGCGTCATACTGTTCATAGTGGTTATTATAATAGTTATATTTTATTTGATAGCTAACTAGTTTATTTATATGGAGTTGCGATTCATATCCATCAGCAATCTACACTTGAATTCTATGCCATATGTTTTCGTTATTGTAGACGGTAAAAAAGTATCAAAAGGTTTTCACGATATACGAAGTGCATTCGAAAATACTAGTTCATGGATCAAAAAAATGTGTCCTGAAATGTACACTAAATATTTCTCCCTATTGGCATCCTGAAAGATTACAATCTACTGTGAAATATTAAATACTCTTATAAAAGCATTTTAAGTCGTATATAAACTTTAGTGATTTGAAACAAATAGTAAATAAGAGTTTCTGAAACTCCAATAAACAAAGAATCATTATTCAGCACGCAGCGCCTACGCAGAAATGCGGGCTGATTTCGATCATTCTACAGACATGACTTGTATTTTACTCACTACCTATAGTAATCACTACATTCATTGATACAGTTGATCTGCGCATAAACGTGTTTATGTATTTATTTTTATCAAATCTTATGCAAGAAAACTTAAGTGTGTGTCACCACTCATTAACTTAACAAACTATAAAATAAGAAACATAATTACTAGAACATTTCGACCCCTGAGAACACAACAGCTCTGCTTTAGCGAGCTGTTTACGTCACAGGTAGGATGTCTACACTATTTCCGCATCCGTCCGCTACGGCTTGAATCATAAAACCAATTTTCTCCCCCTTCCGACCAAATCCCGAGCGCCTCAGCCGACGAATTAAATTTTAACAATAACTCGATCTCCTAACCGGCTTTTCTACCTACCTTCACCTTCCTTGATCACCTCGGGGCCAGTAATCACTTTTAGTGAAGAGACAGTTGAATGAGGCTGACAGCCTAGGTCGAGTGTAGTGCGTTACGTAAACTCGATCAATTTGTGCAACTGCAAGCTACGTCCGACCGAAAACGTACAAAAATATTTTATTAAATTAAAAGTTGTTGGTCCTGCATGTTTCAGGAAGTTTTGGCATTGTTTCAGTGGGTCCGCTGTGACCAGCGAAAAAATTTGGGATTTTCGTGACGTCAACATACCGCAAACGATAGTCCCAACCGACAGACATTTTTATGGATGGTTGACCACAAAGCTAATGGATAAATGAGAGTGAGTCGGTTTGTCTATCTGTTTGCTTTCTCGGGAAAGCTAACGAACATATTTTGATGAAAATTGGCGCTGAACCCGAAGATATAAAATGATACTTTGAAAATGAGTTATGACTCAGAATGTTGGTTGATTAAGGTAGGCTTGTTTTAGGCTTATTTAATTTAGGTATTGAATATTATTATACTACCTACTATATTTTATGGGAAGTTTTTAAAGTAGGTACTAACTAAAATGCGTATTTTTGTACAATTTTAATATGAAACATAATTATGTTTAAAGACACTGTAGGGGTGCGCCTGTCTCTGACAGTTTTAATTTCCCTTTCTCTTTAATAATCAAGCATTTTGATCCGTTCCTATCTATTTTGTTTGATTAATAAAATATTTTGATTTTTAAATCTTCGATTATGAATGAAACCTTCAATAAAAATAATCCTAAAAAAATATAGAAACTTTGATTGATAAATATAAAAAATACAAAAAATGTCAAACAACTTAACGTCATTTGTCAATTAACATTTTGATTCGTTATTTATGTATATTGAAGCCATTAAATAAGAATTGAATTGAATTGAACGTTTAATGTATCAAGAGATAAGTTCAACACTTCTTCGCATATAATGAGGTAATAATTAACAACCAATAATGCCTACCTAATTTGTATTTTTCAAATCTAATTTATGTCAACAGATTAATAAAAGATTTCTTGTTCTACTGCTTGTTTCGGTATATACTCTTTCCTGTGTATTGAAGCAACCAAAACGTATAATCACAGTTATTTTATAATACCAAAATATAAACGTTAAAACAAAATTATTGTAAAGGGTAGCCGTCGACCTTCAGTGCTGAAAACGTAGAGCGTGCGTGCAATAATAAAACTGTTTACATGTCGAATTGTACGTAACTCAATAAGCGCCATCGTAATCTCGAAATGAGGTTTTATTCAATTTACCGTCCGTACGTGATTTGGCGCGGCCCCTCGTCCGGAAAATAGCCCTAAATTAGAATTTCTATCAGAACGACAAACAAGTTCTACGTTTCAATTCTAAAGATACAATGCCAGCAACTCGGCGAGTGTCGAGACAGATACTATATACATAGTTCGAATCCAACAAAGATTATGTAGACCCTAAGTTTTAAAAGACACGTAAATGTCTAAATGCTTATCCTCTTTACCAATATATTTCTTACGTAAAGATACTATCTCCATAGAAAATCTGTATAAAGTTCTTTAACTAAAAGGGCAAGTTTTCCAGTTTTTGATCAAAGCAAGCTAAATACCTTATAGCTCTTTTGGAAGTTACTCTATAACTCCTGCAATATTCTCAAAGTTGCTTTTTGCTTACAAAATATATGTGACAAGGTGAGTTTTCCTGCTTTCAGTGGAGGTAGCTCCTGTTAGTGCGCACAAAAGGTCGAGGCCATGCAGTTCCTAGAGATACCCAAGGAACATCGCATTCGCTTGTTAGGAATATTGGGCTTCAGACTTAATATAATTAAATGCCTTTGTAGGATACTGTACAAGCGTTTCCTTTGAGAATTGCAGTGAAAACTTCGAGCTTTCGTTAACATACGGTGTGTTGTTAACTTTATAAATGTAAATACCTACCTAGTTATTTTTAACAAGATTGCGTTTCTTCGTTATGTTTTTAGAAAGGCAATTTTTTTTAGTAAACTCTTGTGTGTGACCAGCCAGGTACCTTCTACAATTTGCTGCACGCCATTTTGATCAAATTTACTTAGGATTTTTATGTTTTATACCCATCAATTTCTATAAGTGACTTATGACTCCTGAGATCCTCCTTTTTATTCGATAACAGAATTGTAGAACTGAAATCATAAACATACTGCAATATACTAAAATAGCGTAGTAATATATTACCACATCCATTAATAAAAACCTAACAAATAGAATTATATGTATCGAATGTCCGACAATTTGACTGTTCACCAAATGGAACTAATTATCTCGGATGCCGTTAAAGTTTTTGTGGGGACTATTTTAGGAAGTGACAATTGACAACTTTAAAATAACTTTTGAACGTTCACTCGAAAGAAAAACTGACCTAATAGTTATTTTGGTGGCTGGTATGATGTTAACACTTTATCTGTCGCCAGCAACATGATATTTGTTAGTTAAATGTATTTCTTCGCCTTGCCAACTCCAAACATTATTGCATTCATCAATAACGTTTTATTAAAGAATTGTATTCTCATTGCCTATTTAAAAATAATTTATTGGACTTTTACATTCACCAGCAAAGACTTTGGCTTTAGAATCTCTTTCCGAGTATTCAATATACATTAGAAAAAATTGATTAAAGATTGTCACTCTCTATATATGCCTGATATCAATGATTTTTTTTAATAGAATACAGCGATGATACCCATGACTCAAAATGTCGTTCAGATATTTTCCAACCATGGCCGAGTCATATAATTTAAAAACTGAAACTTAGTAAAATATAAATATAATACTATAAATTAGCCTCAAAGTACTTACCTAAAATTTCAGACTAGACACGTATTTCAGTATTTATTAGTCACGAGCTATTTAGGCATAATAATCACATAACATGAAAATATAATTTTTCGCATCGTTTACTCTGGCTAAGTGAATAAAGGATTATTACCTACTTATTATTCTGAACTGGTTCTGAAATTCAATGTGGTTCTGTCGGATACATGGTACTCACGAAATTAGACTAGCTGAACTAGTTTCTTTCCTTTTAGTATGATGAAGGGACAATTTAAAACATGGTAGATAGGTAACCTTCTATTGGTAGGCTATTTAAGAAGACATGATACCTTTAGTTTTTGAAGAAACCTGATTGAAAATGTCCATATTAATATCAGTGATTTTTGTTTGTTTTTTCTACGTATTTTCAAACAATATAAATCCATTCCGTAATGTTCCTACAATTATATCATACGTAAACATAGTGCTTTATTATATTTTCCCCTGGAAAAAAATAATGACCATTGATTCTTATCTAGTGACGGACAAGTCTCTACAAAAACAAAGATAATTTGACTATGCATGTTCTATAACAAGCCAACTCTAGCAAAGGTCACGTACCTATAGATACCTCATCTTACAGATTAATCAATCCTCCCAGACGTTACACACACAGCAACGCTACCTTCACATCCAAATAATAGAGCTAAAGTAAATTCTCTTCACATATGATTACTTAAGTGCTTCTAGTTCAATACAGCTCTTTATCCATTTCTTCAATACTCTACTGTTATTATTTTATATCATGACTCGTAATTCAATTAGTTAACTTCAACAGGATGACAGTAAACGAGAAAAGTGGTCCCTCGCAACGTGCCTACGTTCGTTAAAGTTAATTGAATGGACTGGGCTGCACTGGAGATAATAAACGTTATGTGCTCGATTTAAAACAAATATACATCTGTACATTCTATATTCGACTTATATAAATAGTTAACTTAATTATTTCCTCTTATAAATCATATTTTAATCGAAAATAATATTATACTTTGACGTCACTATCGTTAACATTATCATTAGGTACTTAATGGCTTTTTAAACTCATCGGCAGCTATAAAAGTAGTTAATACTTTATACTTGTTTGGTGTTTTGCATTACACAACTGGTGTATGTAGTACATGATAGGCACTCAACTATAAATTCCCATTTTATGATAAAGGCCCTGTGAGTTTATGCTATCAGACATCAGCGTTTTTATTATGATTTTCACTAGACTGTACTCGATTTCGCTGGTTACTCGAACTCAAAATATGCATAAGTTGTTATCAGAATCTCAACCAGTATTGTATACAGTGAATGTTCATTAGTTTGTTGCACATGGGAACATATTCCCGTTCACCTCTGAATTCCAACGAAAACTTTGTAACCACGTGAATTCAGTCAGCTTAACTAGATAGTGGGCAAGTGGCCAAACGTACTCGCCAAAATTATTATTTATCCTTCCCTTCACATGACTATTTACTCACATGATTGTGACTAATATATAATTGCCCAGCGCAGTTTTCAGATTCTTTGACAATGATTGTGACATTTTGAGTCGCTTAATCAACGAGAAGACTTCAACACTAAAATAATAATATTAGGTATGTAGGTAGATAGTACTAAGACGACGAGCTCGACCAACAATAATATTTATCCCAAAGTAGGATTATTAAAAATATTGCAACTAGACTGTTATGGGCTGAGCAGCCAGCAGTTATTGCTTATATAATCTGTCGCGCCCCCAATGCCACAACAATGTAGACTACCAACATTATTGGTCTTAGTAATGAAACAATGTAGGCACTTTATTAAGAATGTTTTGTTACTGTTTTAAGCTCATTGTAATATAAAATCGGAAACAGTTCTTTTTTTTTATTTATTTGTTTTAGGTCGCTTTTTAACATCTAAGGTCATTAGCGACCACTATAAACAATAATATTTATTACAATTACATACAGCGTTGCCAGACGTCCCGATTTTGGCGGGACGTCCCGATTTTTAGCCCAAAATTAAATGTCCCGCGCGGGACAGGCCCAGTCCCGCTTTTCGAGGATTACTCGACGGTGAAAAAATCGTTGGACGTAGAAGTGGGAAATTATAAAGACACCACTGCCACAGTATTACCATATGCCTAATGGTAAAACTGTGCCTTTGTACAGAAATGGCACCAGCTCTCCCGTGACGCGCCAAAGTCACAGTCACAAACTTCAAAGTCAACGCAATCCAACAATACGGCCGTATACTTATGACCCGTTGATCCCGTTGATCTAGAATCACATAGAATCATAAAATTTGGCAAGAAACAATTCCATGTAGCACAAGTAAAGGAAGAAATCCGAAAAGCGTTTTGTAGTTACATCGAAAAAAAAAATACTTATTACAATATAATCGAAAAAAATGGGAAAAATCTTCGAGACTCCTGTGATGAATGAACTATTTACATAACTACAAGTTTCTACGGAACCCTCGGTGTGCGAGTCCGACTCGCACTTGGCCGGTTATTTTTAGTATGTCCCGCTTTCGGCGATAGAATCCCGCTTTTTTTACTCAAGATGTTACAAAATCCCGATTTGCCCGAAAAAAAATCTGGCAACGCTGATTACATATTACACTAGGTTATAAACATTTATCATTTTCCAAAAAAATTACGTTCGTTTACATCCTTCTTCATTTAAACAATCTATTAAACTATTAGGTACATCACACATTAGTTTTTCATTATTGTATGCCGTGCATTCAATAAGAAGATGTAAAACAGTCAAGTCCAGTCCACACTTGCACTTATTTCTTTTGTTTGTTGGTAAAATTAAAGACGTTCTCCTCTGAAAGCCAGCCAGTTTACTTGGGTTTTATTATGGAGGTCGTAGCTCCGCACAGATAGCTCTGTAGTTTTCATGATGAAGTTGTTGGCTCATAATACGGATCCATATTGCTTGAACATTATACCATCCAATGAAAACAACGCTCCAGTCCGACGTATCCCCCTATATAATAGGTACTCTCGAAAAGTATCACTTCATACATATTTTACTCTCATGAATAAATATCGAATATTTCTGCGTGCGAGTTAGTATATTATTCCTCAGTTACATAATTTACGCTATTGTATTATAAGCTTTTGGAAACTTTTTAATTTAGACGAAATAAAATTGAAGATTGGGAATTTGAATGACGCTCATTATAATTAAGCATTTTTATGTAAATATCTACGTAATTTTTTTTAACTGTATTCCCACTATTTCGCATAGTGCGTGATTTCGCAGACGCATACACATTTTCCCAAACAAAACAGCATATTAATGATAATCACATCACATCATAATGGTGGGAATCCACTATACAAGGAAAATGATGGTGAATAAATTTTTCATATAAATCAAACTAAGTAGGTAAGTACCTATATGGGAATTTCATAGGTAATAAAATATCAGCCTCGTGAAAGCTCAAGGGTGCTGTTAATTTACACGCCAACGAACGTTGTTTATAGCAGAGTGCAATCTACCACAAAGGTAAGACCATAAAAATGTCATAAACGCCACCTGTAAAACTTGTGAAGCTCCGAAATGAGAGTGTCAGCTGAGCCCACACTCTGCCAGCCAGACACTCCCGAAGTGCTCGCGGGCGCCAACGTGCTGAACAATAATATTCAACATCGATCAGTTAAATAAATACGTCCATTATTATCTACCAATAATATATTATGTCAACCCAAAAAATATCAATGCAAGCCTTGATAAATATTCACAATGCTTTTACGGTAAGGGATAATAAAGGTCAAAGCTGGGCGACCGATGTCAATCAAAATCATACCCAGCATTACCTTATTACCTATAACTTCATTTATAATAGATCATAATATGTACTAGGTATATTTTCTGAATGCAGATTATAAATATCAGCAATGTAATTTTCACTGACCTTTTGTGAACCGCCTTTACATTGAAAATAAGCTTATTCTTCATTGCAATTATAAAGAAATTATAGAGAAAGTAGATGTAGAGTAAATTATTCCTTAAGTTTTTGTTCTGTCTATTTTCTTCTTTAATTGAATTATAGAGTTGCATTAGTCTATTATTACGCATGATTATTTCAATATTTATTCACACGCTGCGGTGATTCATGTCACCTATGAACCTCGCAGTATCAATATAATATGATTAAATTCAGATCACGTTATATCCTCGTAGATTATACAACTTTTCCAGTTCAACGTTTTCATTCAACTATGTAAAATCAGATTGTAAAACTAAAATCGTAAAATGCAAACGTGGAAGACAATTGTAGGATTTTATATTCATAAGTTTTCATCATTCCTGTAAAATCAGAATTGTAAAACTAAAATCGTTAAATGCAAAAGCTCTGTAGTACCTGAAAGCATCCGTAACCATTTAAGTACATAGATAGCTTCTTCCGCGCAAAAAAACCTTTGTCTCGAATGGAAATGGTACTCAGATCCAACAATTTCTATATCTATCTACGTATAGTTACATGAGTAAAGTATAAGATGGTTAATGTATACCTTAGGTAAATATTCATAGAGTTGTTTTTTGTCCACAGCCACGGGGAAGACTTGATCGTGACACCCTTCGCGCAGGTCCTGGCGAGCCTGCGCAGTGTTCGCAACAACTTCTTATCCCTCACAAATGTGCCAGCATCCAAGTAAGTATTAAATTATTTATTCGTAGTGTTATTTACTTTGGTTCACCTAAATAAGTTTATGAATGTTTCTACTTCTCTGACACACTGAATATTAATCCTAAGCTAATTATTATCTAGATAGGTCGACATTATTGTCCTTTAAATACATTTCCGGTCCAATAAATTATTCTAAAATTCTGAATACGCAACATCGATTTTCTGAATTTCCTATTCGATTGTTACTTAGTTATTTTCACCTACCATTCGATTTGAGGCGAGTGAAATAAATATGAATAGAGCTCATTGTTAAACTATAAACTTTTGTTATTTTTTATATTCTTTTGATCGTTGTTAGTATCCATTCTAGAAATAAATAAGGCGAGTACGCACTTACGAAAAAAATAAGTTGCTGTTTGCATATGCGAAAGATCAATATTATATGTAAAAACTCTATATAATGTTCTTGAGAGAGTCGCATTTCACTCGGGTCTCAAGTTATCGCGCACGGGTAGTACGTGACACTTATTAAACACAGTTTCTTTAACAGAATCATACATACTCATACTCATACGTTAGGTCGAAAGTAGAACGCAAAATTTCGACGCTATACACTTTTGCTATAAAAAATAATGTAGGCGCTTGATGGATCGGTTCACTTTACATTATGCCCGCGGCACTTCTAGTTTACTCCAAAATAGTAACTTATTATAAGTCAGATTAGAGTAGGAATACTTACGACTATTATATCTGGGGGCATGGGAGTGCCCCCCGCCAAGCGAAGCTTTTCTCGAAGTTTTTGTCGTTTTTTTGAACCCTCATAACTTGGTTTTGGATTAAACCAGATAAACAAAATTCTCGGAATATGATATCAATAGTGAACTTATGAAACATATTAAGTTTCAATAACATCGATTTCGTCACTGACTCACTGATGATCATCAAAACTCTTAGGGTAGGTACTTTCTGTAGTCCTAGAAAGCTGTTTGGTATGTAAGCTTGTATTAGTACACAAACTACAAAAAATTATAAAATTGAAACTATTACCAAAAAAAGAAACAAAATAAAAAAATGTTGTCATAAGCAACTGACCAAAAGAAATGAAATCCCACCAAAAAAAAACATGTAAAATGTTGCCAAGATGAGACCATATGGCCTGCACTGTCAAAAAGTTATCAGATCTCATGTAGATCCAAGCTTATAACTCTACACGCCCTAACTTCACAAACTCTACACACCGTGGTCAAAATATGTGGCTGGGCCGTTTCGCTACTACAGGAACTATTGTACTACAGAAAAGTAATTAACGGTGAATAGATTTTTCACCTTTACGCCCATGTGACGGTAGAGAAACGGCCAAGCCTCATTTTTTGACTAAGGTGTAGTGTAGAGTTTATGAAGTTAGGGCATGTAGAGTTATAAGCTTGACTATAGATAGACTAAGGTATGGAGAAGGACAATAATTACAAGGCTATTTTTAAAATTGCATCAATACCAGTTCAGAAAGTAGTTTTAGGGTGCTCCTTAAACAAACAGACAACAACGTCAGGGCCGAGCGTTATTTTTTTTCGAAAAAAAGTTACAGTTTGATAAAAGTTAGGTAATATGGAAAAAAAATATTATGTCATATAGCACACATGTCCGTATGTCGCATACATAGTATATTAAGTAAATGAATCATTGTGATTATTATTGTTTGCGTAAGCAACAGCAAACATGCAGTGCAAGGTCATATTTCTTAGAATTTGGTAAACAAATAGACACGGCACCGGTTTTGAATAAATCACAATAATTAATTTTGCAGCTTGCGAGTTAATCCCCTGACCCTGCAAGCGTCTATAAGCTACGGTGACCGCTTACCATCAAGGTCGTTTGCTTGTTTGGTATATTAGTAGTATTTAAAAAAACCAATGGAAATCTACTAGACTTACTCAGTATTACTGAAGCTACAGGAAACATCAGTTAATTTACTTGAACCAGTATTACAGTTAACATTCTTTACTTGAGTGATGTCATGATGATGTGTATCATTAATTATATAATCTCGCAGATGAAGTAAACGAAGTTGTTTTATTTTTAAATACATATGGCAATATGTCTTCCTTTAATTAAATTCACAATAATCATAATTCGCTGTACCTATCATAAAGGCTCAGCTGTTGCGTGGTATTTCCATTTATCATTAGCTCTATGACCGGCTAGTGACGTAGGTAAGGCGTATCGCGTCTCGTGGTCGATGACAAAGTTCTCACGGGCGGGCACGCGATCACTACTCACCGCGACCACAGAGTACTTACGCCTCTGTGCCGCGACCGCTCCGTATCAGGTGCGCGGTGCGCGGGTTCAACGCCTCGCATTTCATTCTACGCCTCACCCATACTAACCACCTATCTTGCTCGATATCCGATACGCGATTATGTTATATACCTTATTATATCTCAACCCTTCTTCAGACCTCTTCTGGGTGTGAAGACATTTTTGCAGGGTTGCCAAAGCGCGAATGATACCATTGGTAGCGAAAGAATAGAAAGCCACTTACCATCAGGCGACCCGGATGCTTGTTTACTACCTTAGTATTATAAAAAACCGACTTACTTAAAATAATGCACCAGTATTAATAATGCGGCATAAGCGAAAAAACCAAAGATTTTTTTTTTCATTAGTCTTGTAATAAAAACCAATAAATAGATTTATTACTTAGGATACTGACCACAATGGATGAATTCCCTAATAACGAGACAATGCTGCATTTTTATGTAAAAGTGGACATTCAACAACATTCATAAAGCTTGCTGTAAGTTTATCCAAGACTACGCATTTGGTTTTACCTAATACGAGTACATTAGTAAATAAAGAATGCAGTGACTAAATAATAAGATTATAAATAACGTCACATTTTAATACATGAATCAAACGGATGATGAAAATAGGGTGATCTAGCTCTCGGAAATCGAATTATGATTTCATATAATGGGGTGGAATTATTTCCCTCCAAAAGGTTATGAATCATGACGTAGTTACGAAGCCTTTAACCTTTACAAAATATTTTATGCATATAAAAGTATGAAGTTATAATAAAATAAAACAGTACCTATCTTTCGCCGGGCGACACTGCTGACGCCTGTGGAAGTCATTGAAGGGAAAACTTTTGGACTCAATTAAGACCCGAAACGGATTATGTCTTTGGCATCAGTGGCCGCACTACGTACTCATAAAGAAGTGTTCATAACATCCCTCAAAAGGTAACAAAATATTATTTTGTAAATTGTTTATTTCATCGGAGTTCACGGCTTATAACTAAAATCCTTACAATATTCTATCCATGTTCTTAATAGGTATTTACTGATAAGCAATTAGTATAAGCTGTATGTATTTATCCCTTTCAAAAATACCGAAAGCAAATACATATTTCATTAACGTTGGAGTGTTAATGAAAAATGCTTTCGACCATGTTTGGGATCTACAAAGTATTTGGAAATTTGTTAAATATTTACACAGGAACATTCTTACAAAGTACGGTTAAAGTGGTCCCTCGTAAAGGATTTCGGCTTAACTAATTAAAAATTATGTCGGGAGTTGATGTCGTTAGTAGGTAAATCAACGGGTAAATCATTTTGGCCTTAGATTTCAAACTAGTCACATTTAATTTTATTTATACATACAACAAGTCTGTAATTAGGTAGTTCAAGTACATACCTATATCGACTTAAGTAGGTAACCGCTGATAAACTTTTACCATGTTTCCATTCCATTTATAATAATCCACTATGTGATTATTGTAAATAAGGCATCTTACATCTTTTTCGGTAGTGTGTCGGTCGGTAGCTACAATACTACTTGTGACACGCAAAATTGTACTTAAAGGTTATGCCTATCGTAATTGACTCACTTTCATAATCACAATATTATCATTAGGTAGCTAAAAATGGGCTTAAACTTTATTGTAACGATTCGTTTTAAACAGAGAGTGTTTTCTAATGGTCCAGAATTATAATTTTAAATAAATCATTGCTAAAGCAGCCAATCTATGTGAATAAGCTCTCAATGCAATATTGTATTAGACCCTTTAACTCATGTTGACGTTCGTTGAATCAGATATAGAGTTATTGCGTCATAAAAAGCAGCTGTCGTCAATTAGACATCTTGACCTTACCTCCTAGAATTGACTGCCATATGTCTGAACACTATATTTAGCTCACCATTATTGTAACCTACACGTCTACTAGTTAATCAAAGCTAATCGTCTTTGTCTAAATATAGAACGCTGCTTGTTGTTGTCATTTTATTTTACGATCTAAAATGATTGCACATTTGGTCAGGGTTTCAATATGACGTGATAGTACGAGTCAAGATCTATGCAAGCTTCGTCCCATTTTTTCCCAAGTGTCTTTTACCTTTGCTAAAAATGTGTTTTCTCATGATACAGTAACAATGTATGACACACAAGCGCTATTGCCAGACCTCTGCCCACTCACATTCATATCAAAGCCTTCTGAATATACGAGCAGAAATTTAATCTCATTAAATATAAGAGCGTTTTCACAAAGGTAATACCGTGATAAGATGTAGGTTTGTATGTACTCGTAATCCTCAGTATGTTTACGTCTCACAGTAAATCTTTAAAATACACGCTTTTTGAAAACAAATATTTATTGAAGGTAATTCTATCCACATTAAAGAAACTATTTATTATCAAGTTGTGACGTAGAGTCGTCCATGTTTGAATGTGTTATTGTTTATGTCAACCGGTACGGACGGGACAATTAGGAACCATAAAGTGGGACATTTTGCTGTCTCCTGTACTGCACAGGTTAGGGACAATGAACATGTCGACTGAAAGCTGTACGTACGACTGTCTGGTCGTATTAGGCCACCTAAATAATTTATACAACACAAATTGTTGCTGGCATAGTATTTATTGCAAACTAGGACATATTTTACTCAAAATTTCGATCTGGCCTATTATTTTTGGTAAAAGATCAGCGAATTCAGATCTTTGATATCCAGTCTGTATTTTGGTGCGAAAAATGTTTATATTACCACTTTTCATTGTGTATTGGTTAGAATGTACTATTTTATTGTAATTTATTTGTTCAATAAAATTTTATGTTGATGTTTTGTTAGTCAGGAGTACTCAGGAGGTTTATTTCTTGTGTAATTCGATTTCTAAATGTAGTTTTAGAGGCACATAATTTAATATGGTACGAGTAGTTATGGTTTTTGATATGCAGTTTAAACCATTTTTCATTCCCACATAACTGGCTGTAAATAATAGTGTAATGTTATGAAGGTTTAGTATGGAAGTGAATAATATGCAAGAAAATTTGAATTAGTCTTTGTATTTTTTTTCTCTGTCCCTTTTCAAATGCTGACATGTATTTTAGAATATGACCCACTTGATTTGAAATCTTTCTTAAGCCGATAATCAGCAATCACTGTTAATTATATACCTACTATACATAATTAATTTAATTATGTATGTATATACTTACACAATTTTGATCTGATTGTTAATAAGATAATAGTTTTCTGTTAATATCATCTTACGGTACTTTGTTAACTACTGATTCCATTTGTAATTTGTTAGCCGTAAAATTATTGAAATGCTAAAGATTACTGGTATAATCCAACAGATTTACTTGAGAGCCAGTTCCTTCTGTACTTTGTGTGCTTAACACCTGTGGGCACATCACCACTTACCATGGAGACAAGTTTGAACATATTATGGTCAAACATAGTACACAAAAATGATAAATCCTTGTATTCTTGACGAAAAAATCTTCTTTAAAATAGTGCTAATAACTATTTTAAAGAAGATTTTTTCATATTTTTATAGCAAATAATATAATGTAATATTTTTTGTGTTATTTCAGATCCCGAAGGTCATCAGGTGCAGCCTGTGCTGTCACACCACAACCAAAGAATTTCAACCAAGGAGGTAACAGATCATGTTATATTTTTTATCCCACTAAAGTGGCTTAAATATATTACCATCAGTTTCTAAGACCATCAGTTACCGTAGCCTATGGACGCTTGCAACACCAGGGGTATCACTCGCGCGTTGCCGACCGATATATGCATTATGGATATTTTTAATTAGTTACTTAGAAAAGTTTGTTTCCTACAATGTTTTAAATATTATTACAAATTTGATGATGCATAATATTGTGCTAAAAGGTTATAATAGTAATAGGCTATTTACGTTATACTATTACAGCGATGATAAGTCAAGGAAAAAACTTTACGACTGCGCGACGGCAAAGAGAGGGTTATGTTTTTCACGCGTATCTTTTTTGTATGTGGGATTCTTTATACCCTCGAAACATCCCAACGGCTGGCTGGATGGATTTTAACGAATGAGTTGTCTATCGATTCGTCTAAACCGTGCGATGGTTATAGGTTGGGATGTTTGTATAAAACCAAAATGCTGGCCGTGGTAAATGAAATGGCGGTAGAGACAAAAAAGAAAATTTCACGTATCATATCTTGTAAGACATCACTGAATATAAAATCAACATGTTTTTAAACGACTTAAAAAAAGGAGATTTATCAATTCGACACGTATGTACGTAATGTTATTGGAACTGCAATATATTCATATATGATGATCTATTAGGGCTTCCAAACAAATATACAAAATTTCATAGGTGTATGTATGTATGTATATTTGTCCACGCATATCTCCGAAGATATTAATCGGACTGTAACCATTCTTTTTTCATTGGTTTACATTTACTTCAACTTAGGGAACAGTGCAAGTTTTATCGAAATCGGTTCAGTAGTTTTCAAGATATGGACAAATAAGTGCGACGGCCTGGCTTTTTGATACAAGCTACGGGTGTGGTGGGTGTCAAAGGAAAAACATCTCGACACCTTGGTCAAATTCTAGTGCATTTAAGAAAAACTAAAAATGACGAAATAAAAAAGTAATTTAAAATAAATTAAATCGACTTCAGAATACACTAAAAAGTATGAAATAACTCTAATCTGACACTGATTTGAAGTCAGCGAAATATTTTCAATGGAATACGTCGTGCTCTAAAACCCAACACGGCTGGTCACCGCGGGGGAGATGAATGAAAATTGTTCCTCTCTTGACTACAACCCTCCAAGAACACAAAAAAATACTACAAACAAGAAAAATACAAACACTCTATATATTGGCACATACAACGTAAGAACGCTGGCAAGTCCCACCAAACTCATAGAACTCACGAATGCGCTTAGCAATATTAAATATGACATCATTGGACTGTCGGAGATGAGAAGGTTGGGTTACGGCGTAGATGAATACGACGAATTCATACTATGTTACAACGGACAGACAAAGGGAAGACATGGAGTTGGCTTCATTATAAAGAAACACCTAAAAACCTGCGTAAAAAGCTTCACAGGATTGTCCGACCGAGTAGCACTTCTTGATGTAGATATAAATGACCTACCAATTACTATTATTCAAGTATATGCACCGACTGAAGAGTCTGAGGAATCGGAAATTGAAACATTCTACGAAACATTACAAAAAGCTCATGAAGCTTCAAGAAAATATATTATTGTTATGGGTGATTTTAATGCGAAAATAGGGACGAAAAACTCCGAAGAAAACAAAGTTCTTGGGAAGTTTGGAGTCGGAAAGCGCAGTCCTAGAGGACAAAGATTATTACACCACGCCCAAGAATATAACTTATCAATAATGAACACATTTTTTAAGAAAAAGCCCAGTCAAAAGTGGACATGGAAGTCTCCAGACCAGAAAACCACAAATGAAATAGATTATATACTCACAAATTTTCCTAATAGATTTCAAGATGTGCATGTTTTAAAAAACATCACGTTTCCATCGGATCACAGAATGGTCAGATCAAAAATATCACTCACACAAATCAAAAAGAGTCGTCAGAAATACAAAAGCTCCATCAGCACACTAAAACACGAAAATGAAGCTATTAATTACCTAAAGAAACTAGAAGAAAATATACAATCCATAAACAAAGATGAAACATACACGGGGCAAACCTTATACAACAAACTAGAAAAATGTTTAATAGAAAGTATGAAAACAGATAAAGAAATAGAAAAGCGCAAATTAAATAACATTCTCACGGAGAAAACACTAAATCTAATTAAACAACGTCACGAACTACAAACTCTTAAACCTAGAAGCTGTGAAGAAAAGAAAAAACTTAGCTCTATCTATAAAATAACAAACAAAAACATAAGAAAAGACTACAAGAACCATAGATCAAAAATAATAGAAAAACATTTAAAAGCTAGTGGAAGCTGCAAACGTGCATTTAAAGAACTTTGTACACACAAAACTTGGATACCTAGCTTGTCAGAAAACTCCACTCCAACAACTAACAGAGAAAATATACTCAAAATAGCAACAAATTTCTACGCAAACCTCTACGAGCAAAGAGAAAAAGACCATAGAAACTCTGAAACTATATTATTTCAGTCTCAGAATGACACGAACATCCCTTGGAACGAAGCAGAAATAGATTGTGAAATAAAGAGGCTAAAATCAGATAAGAGTCCAGGGCCAGACGGTATTCCAAATGAGGCGTTAAAACTGGCAAGAACACTGCTGACACCAATTATAACCTTTCTATTCAACATTATAAACAAAGAACAGAAAGTCCCTGAACAGTGGACCAAATCAAATATTATATTATTATATAAAAAAGGTGATCCAAAGAATATAGGCAATTACCGTCCAATCAGCCTACTACCTAGTCTCTATAAACTATTCTCACAATGTATCCTAAGCCGAATATCTGCAAAAATAGACGAAAATCAGCCTGTAGAACAAGCTGGGTTCCGTAGAGGATACTCAACTGTTGACCATATTCAAACCCTGGAGAGTATAATAGAGAAGTACAAGGAATTCCAAAGGCCTCTCTACCTAGCCTTCATAGACTATCAAAAAGCTTTCGACTCTATTTCACACATCTCAATATGGAAAACACTAAAGTTGAACAACATAGAAGACACATATTGTAATATAATAAAAAACATTTATGAAAGGAGCACAAGTAGAGTTAGCCTGGAAACAAGTGGCCCGGAAATAAAAATTAAAAGAGGCGTAAAGCAAGGTGACCCTTTGTCCCCCAAGCTCTTTATCGCCGTATTAGAGACGATATTCAATAAACTCGGTTGGAAGAATCTTGGCATTAAAATAAATAACAACTACATCAGCCATCTACGCTTTGCTGATGATATAGTACTGTTCTCACAATCAAGTTCGCAATTAGAACAAATGATACAAGATCTACAGGAAGGAAGCGCATGCGTGGGACTAGAAATGAACCTGCTAAAAACAAAACTGATGACCAATTCTTCTTCCAAACCACCAATAACGATAGGAAACGAAAGCCTCGAATATGTAGATACTTATATATATCTTGGTAAACAAATATCATTCCACCAGAACAACAACTTAGAAGAAATAAATAGAAGAATAAATATAGCATGGCAAAAATACTGGGCTCACAGAGAAATAATGAAAGGAGACATGCCGCTTTCTGTGAAAAAGAAGGTCATGGATAGTGGCATCCTTCCCTGTTTGACATATGGATCACAAACCTGGACATACACGAAACAGCTGAAAGAAAAAATTAGAATATGTCAAGCAGCCATGGAAAGATCTATATTAGGAATCCGAAAGAAAGATAAAGTACGCCACACCAAGATAAGAAAAAGAACAAAACAAATAGATTTCCTACTACACTCTATGAAACTGAAGTGGAAATGGGCAGGTCATATAGCCAGAATACAAGACGCCCGATGGACGAAACGAGTCATAGTATGGAAGGGACCAAATGGAAAAAGGAAAAGAGGAAGACCATCAAGGAGATGGGTCGACGACGTTATAGAAACAGCAGGAGACAAATGGCAAATAAAGGCTAGAGACAGAGAGCAATGGAAAAAAATGGAGGAGGCCTTTACCCTACAGAGGGGTTCTCATTAATAAAAACAAAAAGAAAGAAGAATTATATGAAATAAAAAATTTAAAATTGATTGAAATTAATATTGAAATTTAAATTAACTAATATAAATTAAATTATAATTAAAATATCGCAAATTCATAATTACGCAAATTGTTAAATATAGTACATAATTATTATTATTTTCTTTTGTTGCATGTAAGCAAAAATAATGTAAAATTGCATGAAATGAGAAATAAAAAGGCTTATTTATTATTATATTATATTATTTATTACGTCGTGCTCTTTCGCTGACTTCAAATCCGTGTCAGATTAGAGTTATTTATGTGTAGATTCTAGCTGTGTTCCCCAGTTTCAACCGTGTTATAATGTTATAATAGCCTCACCCAGCCCAAACAACTAAGGATAAAAACAATATAAATGTTCAAATTAGGGTACATAGAAAGGATTTTTCAAAATTCACCCTATTAGAGAGTAAAAATAAGGGTCAGCTCAAATCGAGACGTGACGCGATATGAGACGCGGCGTGCGCCTTTTAAAATAACAATAGAATAAACTTCATGTAGTAAATAATTGAAAATTGTTTTACAAAATACTTAAACCGAAACTTCGAAATACACTAAAAAAGTACCTAAGTAAGTAAAGTACGTAAGTAAATTACAGTTTAAAAAAACTAAAAAAACACGGCGCTCTTGGCGCGGCGTGGCGGTCGTGGTCACTTTGAGGCGTCCACATCGTTGGTAGAGGCGGACACGGCTCTCCGCACGATCTCCCGCCATCTCTTTCTGTTGGCCGACTTTCTGGTGCAGTCAGATACGCTATTTCCTACTGCGGATTTCACTTGGTCAATCCAGCGCATAGGTGACCATCCGCGCGATCTAGTTCCCTCCACTTTTCCCTGTACGACTAGCCGATCTATGGAGTGGAGATGGACACGTTAGTGTGAAACTCTGTCCACGATATCCCGAGTATCTTCCTCCAGCACCACATCTCCACGTCATCTTCCCTTTTCCAACTCGCGCACTCTCCACGTCTCTGCCGTGTAAAGAAAAAAGTTAGAGTATAACACTACAAGTCTACAAAATTAAGAAATTTTCACATTTGCACATGAAAAACAATGTACATACATACTTACATGGAAATTTAATCATAATCTGCATTCTGTAACCAATTTCGTTATACATAGGTAACGTATAATAATTCCGTAGCCTCTAACATATTAGAGAGGTAGAGCCTCAAGACACGCTTGCTACTAATGGGTACCGCTTGCTCTCAACGTTAGCACCTACCCTCCACTTCCCGAGAGAGTATCGCGTCACCCGATAAACTCTCTATAATCACGTACCGGTGAAGTCAGATTACACAAAATATTCCAGTCACCGTCAGACGGGCAAATATCGCCTTTACCAGTAATGAGCTGTTTTAAAGTACAAACTCGTTATCGACGACTCACCTGATTCTGATTCTTATAATATAAACAATATGATGTAAGACATTGTTTCAAATATTATCACAACGTGATCGTTTTCTCGATACGTTGATAATGAGATTACTTGGAATCGTTTATGTATCACCGTAACCAACAAACATAGTCATGAGACGTATTATTGACAATAATCTACTTGTAATATAGAAGGAAAACATATTTGCTATTGAATAGTTTGCTTGAATATTCAGTGTTCAACTGATAATAGCCGGCAAGAAACTTTGTATATTTTTTAAATAAGTTATAATTACTTATTTGTTTTTAAACGTTCATTTCGAAGAATAAAAACATAACTAAGAAAATAAGATAAAAAGTAAACCAATGTGTTTACAAGTTTATGATCATTATATTTTTCTTCTCTTCTCTTTGCAAAATGGAAATAAATGGAGGATTGAAATTTCAAAGTAGGGCTACAAGTTTGAAAAGACATTAATGTAAATAAATATTTAAGGAAAAATAGAACGATGTTTCTAACTAGCACAGGTTATCTTCAAAATTCCTTCGCAAACTTAGTTATGTGGTGTAGCTTTTTGCAATAGAAATGTCCCAAACCAAGAAAAATATGTCTAAGGAAGTTCGGAACCCTCGGTGAGCTAGTCAGACTCAGACCTGTGCTCATACTCGACTGGTTTTTTATATTATAAAATCTTTATAATATAAAAAAGTCGGTGTTATTTGTGATGAAATAAAATTAAACTGAATCAAGAATAGTACCTACTGCTAAATACAATAAACTGTGGGAACTTTTAAAGTATCATATTTTTTCTGGGTAATCGTGCTTCATTCTCGATTTCGTGATACATCCTAATGGGTAAGAAAGTAGCTAATCACAACTAGGTAATAACATGGGATATATACCCGATGAAAAGGATATATCTATTCATATCAGTTACATTTACGCGTAGGCGTAATATTTTTAGTTAGTTAAACAATGTAACCTTCATACAAACTTTAGGAAAACGGAAAAAGAATATGAATAGTAAAAAAAAAACAAATTGGTATTTTTATGTTTTTTTACTACGTTCGTACTATTTTTACTACATTGTTTAACTAACTAAAAATATTAACAACAAATTCCATTTTTCTATTATTATTGTATTTATTATCACATTATTATTCTTGTTTATTTATATCTGACTGAAATCTAATAAATTTTGTACGGATTTGGGAGATTCACTTCACTTCTTTGAATATTTAACAAGCCAAAAAGTAGGTCGTTCATGAAGCCCGAGAGAATTTGATTCCTGGTTGAAAAAATATTGGGAAAGTTTGGTTTGTTTTATATTATATATTGGAAATTGATTTCAATACTTATGTTAAACAGGAAATATATGTGTTTACAAAAATGCCGTCAAAACAAATCTGCTATCACAAAAATAATAAAGGATTGTCTGTTGATAATAATAATCAAGCATGTGGGAATTGACATCGATTCGTAGAAATATTTTTCAATTATTGTGTACTACGTTCAGGAATGTGCATTAGCCGAACCGAACAATATGAGGAAAATTATCCTATAACGGGGATTTACAATTTCGCGCATTCCGGGTGCGTTATGGTAAATAAGGAGGAAGGAGGCCTAAATTTTGCTGGAATACAGAAACATGGCAAAACCATCACTTATCTCGAAGGTTATTCGTCCATCGTTACACTATAAGAAGGTGTAATGTGATCATTACCTACGTACGAGGATTTGTTTATAACAGCCTTGCTAAACATTCGTATCACGTTTCATTCGAAATCGGTTTATTGCTTATTCCGAAGAAGCAATTATGTTTACTTAAAATAATATCCACTGTACGTAATTAAGCGTAAATTCAATAATTTCATGAAATTTATAAACTTCAGGCGAGAAGGCTTACAGTGTTTTTTTGTTCTACAAGGTAGCAAGCAAACGGCCCAATGTTTTTTTTTATACCACTATGGTGGCAAACAAGCATATGACCTGCCTAATGGTAAGCAGTTACCGTAGCCTATGAACGCTTGCAACACCAGCCCCCCTAGACAAGATGGTTATCGACAATCGTCATCGTTAGTAAACGATCAACCTTTGTATGGGATTGACATTTCAAATCGAAATATCACGTGATTTTTAACAATCTCTTATGTCAATCCCATACAAAGGTTGATCGTTTACTAACGATGACGATTGTCGACAACCATCTTGTCTACTGGTCCAGGGGTATCACTCGCGCGTTGCCGACCCTGAAGAAACCTCTTCACATTCTTCTTGAAGAACCCCATGCTGTATTCTATTGGGAAAACCACGGCGGGGAGCTCATTCCACAATCTGAGCGTCCGCGGAAGAAAATTCCTTTGAGCCCGCACAGTTCAAAACAATTCTGGTTTCAATGTGTGTGGATGAATTCCCCGTCGATGGCGAGAGTTGCGATGGTGGAAGGTAGCCGTGGGCATCAAGTCGAATAGTTCCTTGGAACACTCCCCGTTGTACAAGCGGTAGAACACACATATGGAGGCAAAGTCTCTCCTCAGACTAAGTGGCTTTAACCCGTTTCTGATGGCAAGCGGTTATCTATAGGCTAGATAATTGCAATACCTGTGGTATCACTCCCCCTCTACACACCCTTCGTTAAGAGGTGTTGGGAGGAGTCGATGGCGACCTTACTCATCGCAGGAACACAAAACCACATTAATAAACTATTGTTATTTGGCTGCGATCGGGTCGGGTTGCTCCCAATTTTAAACGAAATGATCCGTTTTACCTACCTCTCTGAAAAATATTTTTCTAAAAGTCTAAAAGAAAATTAGCATTATTAGAGTAAATATGATGCAAATTATCATCAGGATTTGTCCTCAAGATATTAATATGAACAACCTTAGTATTTCATGTCGGAAAATGACCATAACTCGTGACAAAACAATTGTCACGTCCACATTTTACTGTGTTCTGTTTTCGATCAAATAATTTTAACAGTATCTTACAAATTGTAGTTCCGACTGGTTTTCAATTTGTTATCATTTTTAGCGTAATTTAGATATATATATTTTAAACAGGAACTGTTACTTATAAAGATAAGCTCAGAAAAATATCAAAATGTGTATAGTGTATCCGTGATTGTGCTTAAAGTTATAAAATATCAATGAAATTATTACCTATGACTGGATTTACTAAAATTGTAAGTATTTTTATTTTAACACGATCATGTGATATCCGCTTATAATGCTACTGATAACCTCAGGTCAGTAGCGCCACGAGACTTGCACACGATAATTACGCTCCAGGGGACGATGTGGCTATTTTAAGAATAATAAACATTGCAATAAGTTTGGTCAATACATATCTAACCCAAAAAATACCTTATTGCTCATTTGAAACACAAGCAAAACACTCAAACCTTTATTTTTACGAAAACAAAATTAGTTAATTATTCAAAGCGGCGACAGTAAAAGTATAACCTTCGTAAAATATAAAATAAAATACCCTCTGAGTGTTGGACTCGTTTTATAGGATATTGTACGCACATTTTGTATTATTCGAAATGAAAAATACACTTTGGCTAAGCTTTTATAAATGACAACAACGTGGTCTACTTTGTATGTGGAGCGTGACAGGTACTAATGAGGCACAGTGTCAGACATGAATTGAATTCAGGACGCTATCACATGGCACACGCCGCACATTTCCAGGAAAATATGAAAATAGGTCACTGCCACTCGACAGTCAGAGAAAGAACTGGACCACACAAATTTCATACCTACAATAGTTTTTCTAAGAATCTAATGTATCATCATGAGTTTTCCGGCTTATTACTCAATCGCATTAAAACAGTTGGACAGGTCCGATCTAAAAGATTTCGGCTACTATTAAATCACAAGTTCTTTGCCCGCGCTTTCATTTTGGAATTCAAATACGATTATTATAAATCTATACAGCACTGTATTTATTGATAATTCAATGTATCTTTATGGTTTTTTAAAGACAATACCAGGTTATAACAAGCAGCGAATGTTAACAAATCGAAATTGTTGAGAAATGTTAGCTGTGCAGATGTTTTGAATTATAGGTAGATCTGAAAAACGTTAATACTTTAGTTTGTTCTCAATTTGCTGCTATTCGAGGTCGTGACCGTGGTTCATATTTATTTTCTCAATGATTCAAACTTGAAATTACTCACTTTCTCTCAAGCGATGTCAGGGAAATATACCTAAATTTCTGCAGCTGATACAGTACTGTTGAATATTCTGTGCTGATACGTATAGGTTACATAGGTTTACAGCGTGTGGTCTTGCTTTCTCCTCATATTTACGGTTGCTGTATTAGGAACTTGAATAAAACGAGAATCAATTAAAAAAATACTAAATTATATTTTTAATGTATGTTTTTTTTTTGTATTTCTTTTCCCTTATTCGTGTTTATTGATACTCAAAAATGCAAGACCAAGGCCAAGTCCAAGTCAGCAAGACTTGAGTAAGAAAAAGACTCATGCAATTCTTGCAAAGGCAAAGTTACATAGCGTGGAGCATTATCCAAATAATGGCAAATAAATGCCTCTGATTCTCACGTTTTTGACATCGATATCACATGAGACATTTGGCGATATTCATTGCAGACTTCTGTAAAACTAAGACATCCGCCATATTTTCCGACAAATGTTCGGGAGTTCCAACCCGTCTTTGACTTTAATTTCACCGACTCGCCGACTCGAGAGAGGTTATATTTTTAATATATAAGGTCCTAATAAATTAGTGAACTTCCTCTTTAGGGATCAATGTATAGGTCATTAGTAATCAAAAAATAATATTAGAAAAATAATCTGAGGGAAAAAAAAATCTTCTTTGACTGTATTTGATTGTATGGAGAGTCTCTATGCAAGTCAAAGTAGTTTTTTTTTTATATTTTAAGATCAGATTATTTTTCTAATATTATTTTTTGATTACTAATGACCTATACATTCATACCTCAAGAGGAAGTTGACTAATTTATTAGGACCTTATATATAACTGAATTTACGAGACTTGTAGCAAGAACAAGACCACGACCGAGTCTGAAATTTAAAGACCAACAGTTGTGATGCAAGACTAGCTCGTTCTCGTCTTGGGAGATTTCATTTGGGCATCACTTGTCGTGCTATATTCAAGGATTGCATAAATTCTCCGTAATTATGGCGTTATCGCCAAAAGCCGTCGGTTATAATTACGTAATTCACCGATCAAGGACAGTCTTCAGGCTGATAAGATATTAGCAGGGTAGTCTAAATAGTGCTACATAAAAAAATTACTATCCAAAAAAAAGTGTGTCATTACGTTACGTGACTCTTGATAGCATTCGAGTTATAATTATATTTTTAATTTACTTGAATATATTATGTGAACCGCTTTAAAAAATCGATATTAATTTTACACGGCTTTTTCACATTCTTTGTTTGCATATTTCACTTTTATTGAATATTTATTCAGACATAATATAAGCATCTTCCTATCATTAATTCAAGATACAAACATTTTGATCGAATGTTTCGTTTTTGTGATGATTAGAATTGTTTTTTTTTTGGTTACACGTGGGCGAGATTCCTCACAATCAAATTTTATTTTACGACGCGTTACTAACTAACTACTAACTGGTTCATGACAGCCTAAAGAAACAGCGCTGAATACTTATTCAATACACTAGAGAAATAAATTCAAAATAATAAACGCCAATGCACCAATCATACCTACAACTATTGATGCAGGTAAACACAAACTATAGGTATTGTTTAATGCAGCAAAACAAAGTTAAATTTAATGATGCAGTAGAATTATTTGTTATTTTATATTTAGGTATAACCTTCATTAGTGATATAGTCTACAGTACGGCCGCTGAGAGAGTGCTTTTCTAACGCCTGTTACTTGGCCAAATCACGGAAACGGCTCATCTAAATATGATGGGACGTTTACTAAGCTATGGCTAAGAAAATACTGAACCTTCCTGTGAAAGTCCGATCGCAATAGGATTAGCCGTTTCCGAGAAATAATAGCCCAAAATTAATATATGTCAGAAACGCATTCTCACACTGACCGCACTGTAATGTGTATCAATTCTTTGTTGTCCATAGACAGCTATAAGATTCATTTATCTATGTTTGCTGGATATTAGGGTCAAAACCGTGTCATCGAGTTATCAGGCATAAGAGCAACCGTGTGACGCGAAGATCACGATGTACAATAGTGATCATTGAATATAAACAGCAAAACCGACTAAAGGTCGCTATATATTAATAACCACGTGATTTGACACCAAGATGATATAATTTTCATTCATGAATTTTGAACAATATTATCCAAGGCATAAAAAGAAGAAAATTGTATAAATCTTGCCAATGTAGGTATGATGGAATTGAACTGTAAATTATGCAAATAAACATCTAACCTTTACAGGTAAATTGTATTTAGGTATAAGTGTATGTAACGGTATACCTACTATATTTGCCATTTAAATAATACTTGAATAACTTACGGATTTCTTGTCTTAGAATTATTTAGAATATCTCCCACAAAGATGTAATTAGGCATCAAAGTAAGACATCTTAATTAACTTTGAAGTCTATAAATATTACATTGAACTTGTATTTTCCAGACGAAGCCTACATGAAGCTAGCTCTGGAGACGGTGGAGGAGCTCGACTGGTGCCTGGACCAGCTCGAGACCATACAGACACATCGCTCCGTCTCGGATATGGCTTCGCTCAAGGTAAGCACTACTTACCTACTCTACCTAGAGTAGGTAGGACGGCACCAGTATGGATTCGCTACACTGCTCTCAAATATGTCACAACATGAAATTCTAAATTAATAAACAATAATGACGATTTGTGTCACAATAATGACTTAGAAACAGTTGATTGAACTTTGATCAAGGTTCATACGTCATAATAGATGATAATCCAGAAACCTAGCAACGATAAATAAATAAATGACTCAACGTGGAAGTCATGAAATGTATGCATGTTTCAGTTTATGCTTACAATTTATTGATTAATTATTTGTAATTGTGTTGAGAAGACGACGTGTAGGTAAGTGTGTCATGTGTCCACCACTAGCGCGTTAAGTGACATTTGAATAATTTAATAAAGGGTAGGAATGGATGTAGATAATCAAATGGACGTCTATTATCTGTCTATTCGGCCTTACCGTGATGCTCGGGCTAACATTAGAAGTGACTCTATTACTAGTATAATAGAATCTACTATTACATGGTTTGCTTAATGTTGATTGAGGTATAAGTGTATAATATTAGCATTCATAATATCTGGGGGCACGGGAGTGCCCCCCGCCAAGACAGCCAAGCGAAGCGCAAGGGCACTACCTACCTTTTCTCGAAGCGCTTCATCGTTTTTTTGAAGCCACATAACTTGGGTTTGGATTATACCAGATAAACAAAATTCTCGGAATATGATATCAATAGTGAACTTATTAAACATATAAAGTTTCAATAACATAACTGTTATACTTCAGATTTTATTGATATCTAAATAATCCCGATTTCGTCACTGACTCACTGATGATCATCAAAACTCATAGGGTACTTCCTGAAGTCCTAGAATGCTGAAATTTGGTATGTAAGCTTGTATTAGTACATAATCAACAAAAAAATTATAAAACTTGGAAATTTCAAACACAAAAAAATCAATAGCATCTTACAAAAAGAAATGAAAACCCACCAAAAACATTTTTATGTAAAATGTTGCCAAGACTTGCACTGCACTGGCAAAAAGTTATCAGATCTCAAGCCCTAACTTCACTAACTCTACACACTTTAGTCAAAATATATGGCTTGGCCGTTTCACTACTACAAGAACTATTGTATAACAAAAAAGTAATGAACAGTGAATACATTTTTAGGGCTTGTAGAATAAGGATAAGTAGAGTTATAAGCTTGGCTCTACATGAGAACTGATAACTTTTTGACAGTACAAGCCATATCTTGGCAACATTTTACATAAAATTGTTTTTGGTGGGATTATACTTACACTATCGAATACCAACTACGTTTATGGTAACTAGGATATTGGTTGTTTCAAGCCTGGTCATCTACTGCTTTTAAGAAACCTTGACTCTCATTTACCTACTTAATTTCCGACTAAAACCAAGCTTTTGCATAACACCCCATTCTGTGCTAACTACGTATCCACTTCCATTTATTTGTTACCAAATTGACGTAAGAATATAAAATAAACATAGGTTTGGAACATCTATCTATAACATACGTGAAAATCTTGGAATCTTGTTATTGTCCTATTCTTCGGTACCGTACACATAATAGCTTTCTATTTGCGTTTACTACGGATAAGATTTCTCTTTACCACCTGTAAAATAAATTACTTGAAACTTTCATGTGTTGCGTATTATTAGGCAAAACTTGTTTTGATTCATAAAACGTTATTTTCGTAGCTTCTTGTCGAGGTCACTAGTTCAGAAAAATAAATTTAACTATTAGTCTATTTTTGCTACACGCTGTTGGTTAATCAGATAAAAGGTAACTGTATAAAGTAGATTAATCTAAGTCTTTGAGATTATCCAAATCAAATGGTGAATGGAAATTTACCGCTGTGAGCTATTCACTAAATGTACCATATCTAATTGTAGGTATTAATGTAAGCTCCTCGATACAGGCTCCGCATCTATTGTCACAAGATAACTTCTATTGTTAATGACAAAGTGTCCTATCTGACGCAGATGTTGTGTTCATAAATTGAACGATTTTGTGTACTTTTTGTATGAAGAACCGCATACGAAAATTCTGTGTCATATCTTGTAGATATTCGTACTTCTAGAGTTGTTTTTTATTAAAATATTCAGTATGTTTAGGTAATAGCAAACTGAATAAAAACTTTTCTCTAATAATAGGCACACCTTTTTTGTTTATACTGATATAAAAGGTATTTGTAGACATTACCTACTATTTTCGTAACACTTTTTTGTAAGTGCCGTTTTTGTAGAGACCATTACGTTATCGTTTTTGCATGGATCTACTTTATTCTTGAGTCAATTTGTTCGCAATAATATAGTCAAGCTAACCCAGATATGTTAACGCAAAATGTAACTTAAAACATGAAAGACCTCGCTTACATTTTTAGTTTAAAATAAACAAAAACAACTGGTCAATGATCAAAATGATTTACACAAAGAGGTGTGTAAAATAAATTTCACAGAAATTATTTTTCTTGGTAAGAAAGAACTCTTATCTACTGATGTAAAATTAATGTCTTCCTAGAAATGATGAAAACAATGCAATGTCTTGTGAATACTTCCTCTAGTTGAGTTTGCCAAATGCCTAGTCGGCATCAGCGTCGTAGCATACTCATTACCTACACAAACAAAAAGATTTAGAACATAGAACATGCACGTATGTTGTTCTACGTCGCATTATGAAGTGTCAACGGTCCACAGAGGAAGCCAAGGACGGATACAAGCTATTACATCAAACTACGCATATCTTAAAGGGGGGCTTGAATGATTGACCTAAAACTCTTACACAACAAGTATTAGCTGATTATCTAAAATGCACGTAGAGTAGCGATGTAAACAACAATGTTTTTGTGAACAAGCCAATTTTGTTTAAGTATTTATATAGTAGGTAGTATACACGTTCAGTACCTGTCAATCTCTATATATAAAAATGAATGCCTATTTCCCTTGATCATGCCATAACTTGTTAACATAACGTCTTTATTTTTAAAAGTTTTCTTATACTCTGGAGAAGGTTCTTACGGAAATTAGAAAATGTAAGAAAACTTAACGGTAGGGTAGGGTAGGTAGTATATCCCTCGGGTACGCGGGTGAAACCGCGGGGCACAACCAGTTTCTTATAAAAACAGCAATTTAAATGTCAATTAAATTATACAAATTATGAAACTGAGGAATGCAGCTCTTTTTAAATAAGTAAGTAAACTTATATTATCTCTCGTGCATATACGGCGATGTTTGTCGGAGTCGGAAAAGTTTTAATGATTTCATGAAAGAGACAGATCTACACTTGTACTGTTACAGGCTCTCTAATTTTGATTCGATAACTTTTATTCGACATGTTTTAGGAACTCCATTATAAAGAACTTGTTGATGTTATAAGTAACCTACACGATATAGAACGCATTCTGACGTCGCGCGTCGTCGTTGGTACATTTGATATCGATTGTTTGGCGAGCTCTTAATATTTTAATAGAAGGCTGCTCTTGTGCTTTGCATGGGCCGCAGTTCCGTGTGGATCGATGCACTTGACGTCACAATGACGCATTCACGTAATAATTCATAAAACTCGATAATATTAAAAGCCGATTAAGTTACTAAGTTTATATCCTAAGCCCATTAAGTAGGTACAGGCGACCACGGAATTCGCTATGAACTAAATTAACACCACATAATTAATTGGAAGGATTTATTATTTTCCCTCTTTTTATTCCTTAACCTATTCGTGAAATTGTTTATGTACTTTTGAGAGAACAGTTTTCATGATATTCATAATAAATTGTGAAAGTGTGAAATATTTCTAGAGAAATATTTCCCTTTCATGCTGATTATGAATAAACGTTAGTTTTCAAATCCTTAATTTAAGATACTATCTTTGGCTTTAACACCTGACATAAAATTGTCTATTTAGGTCTCCGATTACAGAATGTTCTGTAATCTGAGACTTAGGTACTCATTTACATAAAACTATGGTAGTTAAGCAAGGTATGAAGTTTTAAAAAGTTGCATCCCGGCAAGTTGCAAGTTGCATAAAACCGGTGTAGAGCCATTTGTTAACGTTCATAAGTGCCTTATCAGGGCCTAAATTGAATAAATGCTTTTTGAATTTTGCATCAGATTTTTCCAAACCAGTATCAAACCCTACGTGATAGTTGCGACGTACGTTCGCATCCACGTATCTAATCCTTCAAGGAAGTAGATAATCTGGCAGTCGCTTACGACTGTGCCACTGATTACTGTAGTCTCCTGGTTAAATAGAACCCCGGTGTTATACCTAGCGGTCATGTGTGCGTGACGTGACCGCATTACGCCCGAAGCCGAAGGGCACAATCCAAACCCTCGATGAATGACGCAAATCCCTACCAAAAAATATATTTATGTAGCCACAGACAGGCCCACATTAATATGTCAGTGTTAACATTCTATTCTCGGAACGTTAATTACAATTGGAGAATATTGGATGAAGAGCGGACAAGGGGTTGCTATCAAAAATCTGTTTTGGATCAATAGGTTGGTACTTATCTAAGTCATATAATTTTACTGAGAGCTTTCAACCTCGCGCAATGATTTATTTACGTTACCTATATTTATCGAATTACATCTCTTTGATAAAGGTAAACAACTATTACGTTTAGTAGCCTCATAAAATAAAATTAAACTAAGGTCGTTTTTGAAGTAAGTAATTCACAATTTATTTAGATTGAACATTTGATTTGATGGATTTATACAATGGCCTTCCCAAACTGTATGCAGCATAACATAGCTGAGGAGCCAGCACATTCTCATTTTATTACAAAGTAAAAAGAAACTGAAAAGTAAACTAACGAGACGCATGTACGAGCAGATTTGTTCAATGAAACGCTTTTGGTTTATTATGATCATACTAACGATTCAGGAAGGTTACACAATGATCTGTATCGGATATTAGGAGAGATAAAACTTGTTTGTATGGTCGGCGGAGGCGGGCGGACGGGCTAAGGTCCACGGCCGCCCGCGCCGCGCCGCGCCGCCGCCGCGGATGTCCCGCCCGTACGCCTCCGCAGTCACGTACACATATTGCATGCACTTGCCGCCCGCCTTACCGGATAACACCAGTTCCATTACTTTTAAAGCAAAGTAAATAGCACTGCAGTAGGTACTGTTAAGTCGAGTTGGTCACAACACTAGCTCGACTCTCGCATCAGCGTGTCCCGTCACTAGGACTAAGTACGAAACAAGATGGTTTCCCGTGTGTTTGGAAGAGTTTTATTACGTGTCTATAATATTATTTTAGGGCTTGTTTGATGTAAATAAGCTCTAACAGTACATACAATTGATAAACTGTGGAAGGTATAGTCATGTAGCTTATTCCGAAACTCAGTCCTACGAGATATTATGATTATTGTAAAATGGATGCAAGGGGCACAGGACTACCGAGGACATCTATATTGTGATAATGATAAAATATTGCTGATAAACAATTTTCAATCGTTATCGTGATTTATTACACACCCAATAAAGATTAGATTGAAATCATATACCTGCAAATTGATAGATGATTCTTTTATTTGTGTTTTGTAAAGTAAATACCTGATAACGTATTTGTCTCACTGAAAGGTTGAAAGGTTTTCTGTATTGAATCTAGAGAATATCGAAAAGAGGAAATATCACTCGATATCTGAGCAATTATAAAGCTTACAAACTATAAATTTATTAACCCTACTAAATGAGGTTTTCCCGAAATACAACTTTAGGAGTAGCTGTCCCACTAATATTATAATCTCACAAATATTATATACTATGTGAAATTTTGTATGTATGTTTAGATGATTGTGCCCCAATCACGCATTAACGGCTGAACGGATTTGAATGAGATTATTTTGTTACACAGATAAAATAAGTGGATCTGGATTAATACATAGGGGTAGTATTTATCCCGTAAAACAATAGGTATCTCAGGAGCGTGGGTGGAACCACGTTACGGAAACTGGTTGTAAATATATGTCGGTGTCTAGAGACGTAATTCCGTGAAAATATACATTTTCAAACAACGATTGCACCTATGACGTCTTAACCAGCAGCTAGTTAGCGTGTTGATTGTTATTTATTAGGTAAGTCACGCACGATCACGTACAATCTTGGTATTTTCAATCTTTACCTAGCATTAGCCTATAGCCACTGATCTAGCTTATCTATTAAAAGATTTAGAATTACTTTGTAAACAAATGTGAACTTTAAAATTGTATATTTACTAGATAAATGGAAAAGAGGCAAGTTAGTTCAATCTTTTATATCACTTCATCATCGATTTTTTTATCGAGTCTTCCCGTAGTTGATACAAAGGTCATTAAAATTTTTCTTTGGAGCAGCAGTAAGGTGATTGTGAAACTGGTCAATATATAGTTAACATACGAAAAATGCATCGTTGTAAACAATAATTGATCGCCCAGCTCCAAAAGACGCAAAGTAAAAGACAAAGTATTGGAGAAAAATATAACACAATAATATATTCGCAGTATGCCAAAGAAAAGAGTATATAATAAATATACTCAATCGATATAACTTTATAAAGGAACCCGAGTAATATTTTGTAAATATGTAGGTTATCAGAACAGATATATTATCATCATGTTTTAAAGTGTAATAATATAATATTGTAAAATGTATGAATTTTTTATTTTGAGATATAAAAAAAGCCCTTGATGAGTTTCTTGCCGGAAGTCTTCTCAGTTCAAATGTATTACGAACCGGTGGTAGAATCAATTGTAACGTTACTAAGTGCGTTATTAGGGCCAAATTGAATAAACTTACATACTTACATCTGGTAACAGTTGCGAACGGTGAACATAATCTAATACTCACTGTCAATAAAAATTCTGCATTTGACGGCTGATGGATAAATATTTAGTTTAGTATATACCTATTTCAAATTACCTCGGGTTGTCTATGAATGACCCGGTTAGTAAAGTATGACGTATGTTCCGACCTCAGCGTGCAGCGTGCCAACCGCACCGCGCTACCGCTGGCCTCCTCCCAGACGAAGGTTGACATGAGTTTTGTACAATTTTATACAGAAACCTATTTCTAACGCAGACAATAATGTTAAGCGCAGTCAATTACTACATAATGTTTCACGCATAAAATTATGATGTAGATTCAACAAAGAAATCGAAAAGAAACATATGCTACTACGGGAGAAAATAATAAAGCCTGATCTCAGTAATGCTGCAGCGTGAAATACTGAAAAAGTTGTTCATAGTTTCAATATTTCATAACAACTTTTGCGTATTTTCTTAAATACCGAATAACATTTCTCAAAAATAAAGTTCGGTAAAAAGCTATTGCTATCATAGTCATTGAATAATGTTTCGTTTCATTTCAGAGTTGGTCAATTTACGTTCGGATATAGTTTTAATCTGGTTTTAATGACAATAATATCTCCGCTTTAAAGAAAAAAATAGAAAATTTCTACCACAACACACATTTATATGACACAAGGATTTGGTATATTATAAAAAAAATAGTATCACTATCAACATGCGTATATCGATTATCATAGTATAAGTATTAAAACTAGCTGCCCGGCGCAACTTAGTTCGCGTGGTGCTACCCTACCCTGTGGTGTTACCCTACCCTACCCTACCCTATCTAAACCATCCAGAGAGTTAATTCTACTGTACGTGTGTATGTATGTCAATGAACTCCTCCTAAACGGCTGGACCGATTTGAATGTTTTTTTTTGTATGCGTTTGGGTGGCGCCCTGGATGGTTTAGATTCACAAATCAGCTCGGCAGATGGCGCTACAGTCGATAATATAACCTAGATACCGACTACAGCGCCATTCAAAAAAGTTCATTCAAATCGGTCCAGCCGTTTAGGAGGAATTTAGTGACATACACAAGTGCAGTAGAATTTTATATATAAATATAGACCACCAGTAACATTTGTCCCGAGATAGGCACCTACATAATATATGATGAAGATGCTAAGTGAAAAAAGCGAGTATTTTGAAAAACAGTTAAAATGCTGAATCAAAAATTCTGTCAATTTGTCAAAAGACAAAACGAGTTTTAGACCAAACGAGACAAAAATGCCACAGATTTAGACAAATTCAGTGAATAGGTTTATCTACGAAATTATAGGTAACCTATTAAACCATGCAACTGTTTACTTGGGTTTACCATTATCATAAAAATTTTGTTACTTTCCCTCATTGACAATTAGGGAAAGTACATGCTTTACGCAAGAAACCGAATGATTAAAGGGTAAGGCTAGGTATTGTATTTTCCGTATTTTTATTTATATACGTGCACGCATGCATGATTATTGTACAACTAAGTACGAACAAAAAGAAATTAAAGCTAGAAATAATTTAATAAATTGGGGAATATTTTAAAGAGACTAATACCTACATAGGCTCGCGGTTAAAAAAATAACAATGACATCAATTGTTATTATAGGACGTCCCTCGCGAGAACCAACGGATTAAACAGCGGTTATTACATAACTATTAAGTATTTAATAATAAATTATTCAATACGGACTGAGAGCCTTCATTATGAGTCATATGCAATACAACTGCTACTAAGCGGAAACTTAGTATGTAGATAGTCCCTGTACACCACCTGATGTAGCCAGTTGCTCAAACATTCGTGTCCTTTACTATGTGACCACAATCTCACCATGGCCAGTAATGTCTGTCCAAAGGTTGTAAGCACATGGTATCCCAACGATGTTTTCCTTCACCGAAAGTTCAAGCTAATTCTAGGAATCGAACCCGCGACCTTTTAGTAGCCTATAGTAGGTACTCGGTGAAAATGTAGATACCTATTAGGCAAAGAATTTTTCAATTTCGAAAGTTTGAAAGATTGCGCGTTCTTACAAACATCAGCTCGATTTTATTATAAGTATAGATTTAATTTTACTTAATTGCACTTAAAAAATCCTAAAAGAACCACACGACTATATCGATATTTAAATATTAACCAGTTAATAATATCGAATGCTCATAACATGTGTATTTCGTGACATTGATAAAAATATAACCAAATTGTTTCATTAATATTATGGAAACAACGGCAACATTTACATAGTTTAGCAGGAAATAATTACTTGGTAGTAAAACCGCGATACCGAATACCGATCCGCAGTGGGCACGCGTGGTGGAGTATTGCCCATTCCCTTTCACCTTCATTTATGAAAGGAGGCCTGTGCTCAGCAGTGGGACATTATAGGCTGATGATGATGAAAACCGCGATAGTCAGAGTAATACTATAGTGATGTGGTATGTGACGCTATGACTATAAATACGTCACGTGGGAATGTGCGGGACAATACTAAACTACATACATCTCTACAAAAAATACGTAGGTATACACACAAGTGTTGTCGCTAGACTGTTACGTCAAAATCAGTCTCTGACAATCCTCGGCTGGTGTGTCCTCAACGTGGGTTATATAATTACTTTATAAACCTAAATGTGTAATAGATTTCATTAGATAACTCAAAGTATCTACTTAGATAATGATCATTTCGTCACATAGACCTACATAAAACAGGTACATATGCCCGGCGGCACGTCCACCAAACTTCTTTTATTGATAAATGAATACCGTAACTAGAATTTCGCGTATGAGGATGATCACCTTACTTCGTTGAATGTTTAATAAATTCCGCTAAACGTACATCATAAAATAAATTCAATTTATGTTAGCTTTTCTTTTTTCCATTGGCTTTTATGAAATATTTTAAGCGTCATTATAATTTCATTAAACGAATTATATTGTAATTCGAAGCTGTATTCCATATTACTTCTTAATTTTGAAGCATTAAGATCTAGAATTTTTTAAACTATTAATTTGAAAAGCGTGTTAAAAATAACATTTAATTATGTAGGTCAGGGCTATCTTCATAAATGAACACATGGCTCACTCGCACATATTTGTGTCTCAACCGAGTCACTCTATCTTATCTAGGCTGATTATGAGCAGAGTTACTGTTATCACTCGAATTAACACGTTATTCAAAAGATTTATTATCTCTTACTTAAGATAGATAGTTGGTTAAAGACAACCTAGATCTATATTGCTATTTATATCGTATATCGATCTTAAAATAGCACTGATACCATGATAATGATTTCTTTAATTGCTTTTATTTTAGAATGTCATAGTTAAATATAACATTTCTATTATAATAATACTAATCATAGTATAGCTAAAAACCTGAAAATATTCGCTGTGCGGCCGATATGAAAGTAGCTCTGTGAACTGTAGACCTCGATAAGTTTAAATGATATATTTTCGTCAACAAATATACATATAATTACCGGACCTGCTAACAGAATTTCACGAGAATCGGTTGAAAAATGCGACCTGTAGAGGGAATGCTGGACAGGATACGAGAGCATTTTTGTCCAAGCTGAAACAGAGACGCTTCGCTTGCTCGATCAATAATCCAGCTATTGTAAAAGGGGATTTTTTATAACAATCATCATGTTCCTACCTCTATCCTACAGTATTAGGTATATAAAGTATACATAATGTTAGTAAATATGAGCTGCGAGGGCTTCATTTTGCAGTAGGATTCATGTTAAAAAAATTAAAAAAACGGCTTTGCGGCCAATAATGTAAACCCGGTATTTGTAAAAAACAGAAAACAAGATTGTGAGCTTTGGCACGTCGCCCCCTTGGCAAAAAATCGTTTGAGTAATTTGAGGCGATTTTGATACCACTAATGTTTAATTATTTACCTACCTGATTTGCTCTTCACGCGGTATCCAACTTGGGTGTAGCCCAAGTTTGATACCCCCACATGCAAACATTGAAATCCTCTATTTTTCCATATGACGAGTGATATTTGTCTATTAAATACATTACTTAAACAGATAACTATCACACAAATGAAAAACCAGATTAATCTTAGAACGAGGCAAATTTTCCTTATTCAATCCGTGGAATTATATTTCAGGAAAATCTGAAGACCCAGTTCAAGATACCTACATGTATTATGATTCAACAAAATAAATTCATATGAAGAGAAAATTCATTTCGGAGTAAATTTTCTTCATGGATTTTTATAAAGCCTCACTATCCATAAAGCAGTTGTAATTGCTAATCATTAACTGCTTATAAATGGAAGTTGTATTTCGTTATTATTCTTGTTCCATGATCACTGAAAATTTATTATAGTATGTCGTGAGTTTATATACAAAACAAGAATGATATACCAGATATATAATTGTAAAATCTGAGATTAGGTCGTAGCCTGAGATTACCAGGGCCAGTAGACAAGATGGTTAATGACAATCGTCATCGTTAGCAAACGATCAACCTTTGTATGGGATTGACATTTCAAATCGAAATATCACGTGATTTTTAACAATCTCTTATGTCAATTCCATACAAAGGTTGATCGTTTGCTAATGATGACGATTTTCGATAACCATATTGTCTAGGGGGGCAGTTTTTATTCAAAAAAATGTACGGGACGTGAACCGACCCGCGACTGTAATCTTGAAATAGAAGCTTATGTGTTGGAATTTTTATGCTTTTTATTTACCTCGCATTTAAGGCCAGGTCTAAGCTCAAATCTCAAAAATGGGTTTCTTTGAGATTCGAGTATGACGTAACGCAATGAAATACCTAACACAAAAATATACTGTGGATAGAAGAGGGTTTTGAGAAAAATGTTAACCGAATAGAATATTAAAAAGTGCTTTGATATTCCCAATAAAAAATTCGTAAGTTACGTCTAAAAAAATCTCTCACGTCGAAATTCTCCGTATTTTCAGCGATGACAACAATTTTATTTTTAAGAATATATAAGATACAGAATTATATTAGAATGTTAACCGGACACTTATTCAATTTAAGGTGTATTTTCTGTATAATCTAAAGAAAACCCGTAAATAACAGTCCATTTCATAGAGTCGACACATTTATGATTTACCATTTTCAACCCTATTCCAGTGAATAACGAGTGCTGTCAAAATCGTAGTCAGTCCGCGCCTTAACTTAAAAAATATCGAGCAAGTGACACGCGTGATGCGGATGATAACAAGTAAAAATTTAATGCCTATTACTGCGTATCCTACGACATCCGCAAACGTAAGGTACATACACCGTAGGCCATTCAATACCATATAAGGTAAATTTACCATTACAATTGAAGAATTTCCATTTCCAAACATTCCTTTGTAATTACTACTCTGTAACAAAATCTGTGGTTTGGAATCGAATATTGAACTTGAGCTTTGTTTGACGGAAAACTTTGTGAAGAAATCATAGCTTGGTAGGGTACTTTACCTAATCAAGAGAATACACCGTAAGGCAGATCTTCAATTATCCAAAACCGCTCTATCTTATGCTAAATATCATGCATTCCGTACTTGTTAGCCACTTGTTAGCTATCAGCTACCAAGAAACTTATAATAAATCAGCATGTGACATTATTATCATAAATTATTAATCTCAATAATCGTGTCGTTGACACAATGTCGTCATTGCATTACAAAGAGTACTTACAAACGCCTAGCGCTATAGTATTCTTTCCTTATTTTTTTGTTAAAGGCAAGGACGTTTTTAATGCCAGCAGGCAGATGGCCCGTCTAATGGTGAGAGGCCACCATCGCCTATAAACTTTACCATTACCAGGGGTATTGGTGTAATGTATTGTCGACCAGTCACAAAGCTTATAAAGCAACTGGCTTACAAAATAGCCAGGCAGGCGCGTCCTAAAAAGGACCTTACCACCATGCAATATCTTTATACAATTGATCTATCATATGAACCTTAGCTACGACTGTAGGCTATTATGGAACAGATACCACCGCATCTACAGTATCTAGAAAATAAAGAGTACCATAAATAAACCCTCGGGAAAGTTATGTAATTCCTATCTAATGTAATCCAAGATAATGTAGCGCGATCTCTTGCGTGGGAAATCTAGGAGATATTATTTAAGTCATATTCTTTATACAAAATACCTACATATCACCATCGGTCTCTACGAATATTTTTTGATGATATGATACGATAGATTTATTAGTAAAATTATTTAAATATTTATCTAAAATATTTTGTGTTTAAGCAAATCATGGAGTTACCGTTGATTTTCTCCAAACACTACGTCATACAACGTCATGCTTTTAGCTCCCATGAATCACTTTGATGTGACACGTATGACGCTAAAGTGTTTATTGTCATTCTCATGTATCCAACCGACCCAGCCCACTGCCGGCCCACTATTTGACTACGATTTACCTATTACGACTGATATACAGGTTTTTTTTCTAGGCAGTATCGGCTTATTCTGAAAAATTCACTTGTATTTGTCGCAGTCAACTAGTATAATTAGCCGTTCAATTAACAGCTTCGCCTTTTTATTAAACGACGCCGTTCAACAAACGGCTTGAATGATTTTCAGCCATTCAATCAAACAGGCAAATGACTTCAAAGGATCAATAACGTTTAACTACTTGCCTAGCTTAGTCATTTAAATAGGATATAGATTGGTTAGGTTAGGTTAGCACTGTGATAATACCGCGCGCGAGCCGAGCGATGGAAACACCCTACATAATCGATATGCCCAAACTTCGCTAAGCAAATCCCTATTCTATGAATGGCCTAAGCATCAGCCAGCCAGTTCATTAAATGTCGCATAAGACGCTACGGCTGAATATTATTCAGGCCGATATTAGAACGGCGAGGTTTAGTAAAAAGGCTAGATTGAACGGCGAATTAAGTTATTTGGCTGAGACATATACGCTCAAATATTTCAGGAGTTGCTGATGGATCTGAAAGGGAAATATGATAAAAGTAATAATCTTTTAACTTTTCTGATAAATTTTGGGTTTTGTATAAAATATACATTTCTATACAGCCTCGTAGCAAAAAATAGTCACATAAAATAAATCTTTAACAAGTAAAACACTTAATTTACGAGTATTTACATCTCAAGTGTGGAACTTCAGTTTTCACGCTTTATAATCAATTTGGCATTAGTCATGATTGTAATTAGGTAAACGTGATTCATCAAAGCTTTAGATTGCTCGTCTTTCGTAGGTACACGCACATGACAATATCACAAACCGCTGGCGCTATTTTCCTTAAAAATACAGAAAGGTCATCATAAAGTACGAGTCCCTAGCAGACGAACTTTTTTCAATATAAAGGTGAATATATCATAGCTCGTTGAGATCTTTCTCTACAAAGTGGATTTCAAAATATTCAGGAAATGAAACGACACCTGAAAGTACATATATTTTTCAATGTCATACAGTATGTATCATTATGTAGGTATGTTCCTCAGAACAGGCAACTAAATTGTATGTGTGGGTAACCTCTAATACCTACATCTGTTCACGAAATCTCAATGACAATAGCACAATAGGAAAAGAATGCCAAAATACTGTATTATTTAATACCAACAAAATGCTTTGCAATACCTCGTGTTATCAATTTGGTACCACTTACCATGATAACAATGAACCTCGGAATATTAATGTTTATGTGATCTCATAAAATAATATATCCAAAAAGAAGTAAAGTCCCGAACTACTTATTCCAATCTTTCTGTTTCGTAATTCGGATTTGCATCGCAAAAACTGATAAGAATCTATGTCAAGAACAAATCAAAAATTGTAACAGTGAGATCACATGTGACACTAAATGTTAAGCTGCTTGTTAAATTCCATAGGCTTTAAAAGCAAGTACTTAGCAACACATCATAAAGCACCAGCTAATTTATATCCATTACCCTCATATCACGGTCGCTAAGGGGACTGCGAGCCTGGTTTTGCTACAATCGAATATATTTTATCTGTTCGGTTCAGGCTCAATAACACGCGTGGCGCATATATCTGATAACTTTAACATTTAGCTACACTTTGAATAACATCATTACCCACTTGAAAACAATGCATGTAGATTTTGATAGAACTAGATAAAAGCGGTCACACGCCAGTGTCAAGTCAACGAAAGCAGCTTTATTCAAATTATACCTGAAACCAGTCCGGAAGTCGTACCTGTGACGTAGAAATTCATTCATACGTTTCAGTCAGAACGACTTTTCCATTAACCACGTAACAGGAAATTAGAATAGCTAAATTAATGTATACATATTACTAGTAAAGTACGGTAACTAGAAGCCGGTATTTCTGTAGTGTGAGACTGAGACTGTGACGACATAAAGCGCTACTTAGGGCGCGAGTTACACTCAGTACCACACGCTGCGCCGCTTCAGTCTAACGATAGCGCTCGCAGATAATAGACGTTCTCACATTTACTACAGTGAATAAATATTAATCGATATCGTAATAAATACGATCTTTAATCAGTTTTAACTGTTTTCGGTTTTGTTTTTGTGGTGTGAAATGCGCGTATATTCGGAACGACACAGTGTTCGTAACACCTTCGCCCGGTGGCTACGGAATCGTACGACGACGATGGCACATTCAATGGATATCTTGCACTTTCAGTTCAAGAGGATGCTGAACAAGGAGCTGAGCCATTTCTCAGAGTCGAGCAAGTCCGGCAACCAGATCTCGGAGTACATCTGCTCAACATTTTTAGGTAAGTCTTTTGAAACTATATTTCTTTAATTTTTATAGTTTTATATCAGATAACAAATGGCAAATACTTGCAAAATGGTCAAATCAATCAGAATATGTTGCCTACAAAAGAATATGCATATGTTTATAACATTAAAAATAAACATTTGTTATGTACTAAATGTAGCCTACTAGGTATTTGTCGTATTTTTCGTCTAGCCAAAGTTAGAATAACAACATGTTATTGCCAACAAAATTGAGGTATGCTTAACAATGACGACTCATCTTTCAATTTTATTTGGTTTCTTGTTATCTATAATGAGTTTGTTATTCCAATTCGTAACACATTGGAGACACTTTAAAATCTATTTCTTAAGATTTAACAATAGATTTGCAAGACTTCGTTTATGTTTTACTATAATATTTATGTTAGTTTGTAAGGTAAATACCTATCTATGGGCCACTAGTAGCCCGAAATAAACGGATTATTATTATTATTATTCGTTCATAATAACTTGGAAATATATTCTTTCGATCCAGTGAGTCGTACAAAGTATTAAAATTGTTTTTCGTTTAACTCTACGATATGGTGATATAAACGCTCGAGCGCTTCAGTGCGGCTCAGGGCGGGCGGGCGCGGATCGCACGGCCCGTAGCGCCTACCCGAAGGAAAACCCGCTTATTATATTTAACTGCAAATTGCAAATCATACTTAGTGCTTTGATTCCACTTTATAATAAATTGATCTTCATCTAAACAACATCCCAAAGTATTTTCTCGGTTTAGATTCGCTTTTGAAAACCAGTATTCATAAAGATGTATGGGTCTGCTAATCAACAAATGTGGGATCGCTATAAAAATACCTTGCTAGTCATTCACTTATAAAAAGGCTTAAATGTTGTATCAATAAATAAATAAATAAATAAATAATAATGTGTTGATTTACGTTTATGCATTTATGAACCAATATTTATGGGTTTTTACTGATAAATCTCTTTAATCAAACAATAATGATAAAATCAATATACAATATAGTTAGAATGAGCTATAGTGTAATGGGTTTTCAGGGTTAGATATTGATGACGTAAAGGAACGAAGGAAATCAAAAATGCCGCGAGGAGGAGGGACTAAACAGGAAAGAATTAAGAAGATAAAGTATAAATATAAAAGTCCGAAATTGTCTTTTGTATCACTATTAAATACTCACTTGTACTCAGTTCATATTATTATGAATACGTAAACTATTAGAAATCGGATTTAATAATATATGATGCCAAATATCGCCAAAATATTTAATTATTAGCGTTATTTGTTGTTAGCTTTTCAGTCACTGTAGAAACAGAAACAAGATATTGATGGGGTTTTATTGCATCTCAGATAACGAACAAGACAATTATTAATATTTTTGACCTACAAAAGAGGTTAAGAGGACTCAATTCGTCATACTTTTTATACAAAACCCCTGTACTTATTATGGCGTTGTTAAACATTTTTCGATAGATGTTTTGAACAAATTAGTATCTTGTGCACTATATCTAGCCGTGTATCTAGGCGTAATTTAAAAAAAGTGTGAAACAAATGCAGTCAAAGCCTCCGAAAAACAGCGTTTTTGTCTGAACTTTGGCCATATCTAATGTACCTATAAATTGTAAAAATAAAGAAAACATTTAGATACCAGGTTTGCAAATGTATTGGAGATTCTAAATAACTAACATTTTTTTCACAAACTTGTAAGACTTTTTCACAAGAAGTACACGCCTGGAACAAGTTTTATGAATTCGAAATCATGAATGACGACCTAGCGAAGCGGCCGCGAGTGATCAGCGGAATATACCAACTGATAACCGACGGCTCTGATGCTGTCTCTCTTTTTTCGCAGTCAAACATTACGTTGGATGAAAACACAAGCTTTTAGACTATGCTTGCGTTGAAGTTGCGCCGGCCACACAGGGCCACCTTAAGTGGCAAATCTCGATCGGAAAAACAATTTTAATGATTAGCTGTAGACACTTTAGAAAGCAAATTAAACCTATTAGCTATGTAAATAGATGTTTTATGTGTCTGGGGATAATGTAAACAAGCTTGATAACCCTTCCGCGCACGCGTACTACTTCACACAAAGGTGTCGATACGCCGAGGCCGAAGACCATAATCTTACATCACGATGAATATTCAAGGGAAATACGTAATGGAGGACATAAAATATTCGGGACAAGCTAGTTTGACTAGCTCAATAAAGTCGTTTATTGAGCCAATTGGCTTGCGTCAAAGCCAGAGAGTTTGGACATAACTTCGTAGGTTCAATTAATGTGTTTGCGTAGTCAGCCAAGCATGTCTGACAAAGGATTAATTATTCTAACCGAACAGTATGATACCTACGTCGATATTATATAAGTAAGTTTATACCTACTAAGTGCTGCTGTAAATGACTTATAAACTGGAAAAAACGTCGTATTAACGTATTAGCAATAATGCCCTTTCCTTCGATAAGATAAAAGTAGGTACAAGAGAAAAGAAAGAACACAAATAATAAAATTGTATTATTTCAGCAATATTAAGCCACTTGCCTAAGATATGATACATTCACAAAATTTATTATATGGTTTATATTAACATTTGTTTTCATAAATTTTCTTCCAAATTGTTTTCGTAGCATAAAATACCGAGGAGAGCAAACAAAACGAATTTATCTGGTAGCGGCCAAAGTAAACAAGTTTAGTTAAGTTTATATATTTACAATCATGCCAAGCTATGCATCATAATTCGAATCTATAAATCTCAATTCTTCACTCGCTCTCGATTATTTCCTTATAATTCATATTTTGTATGGTATTTATAGAATGTTGAGTACCTATATGTGTATTTACGCCGTTATTTTTATCATCACTCTCGATTAGATAGAAACTGGAACGCGTAGTAGCATTATTATTTCGATTATATTACTTTTGTTGCAATCAAATTCTGATTGAAACTTCTTGAAATCGATAAACATGGACGTTTTGCGAATACGTATCTCGGTTTTGACAACTGTGATTACAACAAAAACCAAGTGTAACCACTTCTGGTAGAAAGATATCCATCAAACGCACGAAAGTAACAAGATTTCAATGTAAATGACAGCGAGTGATTTTATTTTTATCCATTAATAATGAAAACAATAAAGCATTTATCAAGCCGTAAAGTTATTTCTTTTCATGTAGTTTACTTATTCCTATCCTATAAAATAATAATAGCAACGGTGTCAACCGAAGATTATTGTGAATTGGTAATAATTTGCATCATGAAATCAGCACAATAATAGTTACAGAGTCCACAAAACATCGATTGAAATTTTTTTCAGTTCGCTTCAGTGGCTTATTGAAGTGGATATCAATAAAGTTACTTAATCGCACTCTATAGCACATTAGCAGATAACGCGTTTTAATCCTTTAATGTACTCTGGATTATTGCATCGTATTGTGTCCTCTTTAATCGCCTCATTATGTGGAGTAAAACGTCATTACTTCTGTTGATACCCAATAATCTTCCAACAACTGTAAGAAATACAAAGTAAAATATAGTCTCTACAATTTATAATAAATAATAGTAAAGTTGATATTAATATTAATGGCCGATTATTTGTGTGATAGGCCTATCCCTGAGGTTACAGAGGTACAAATCCCCTTTCATTAGTAAAAGGACCGGGTCCAATCAATATTTTGGTGCCCATTGATTTGGTTCACTACGTATTGGTTATAACTAACGACGCATATACACCGACCTAGTATCGTATCAATCAAACGAATTTATGGACACTTAACATTTTCACCCACTTTCTTCTGACATCAATACCCATTGACATAGTTTTGGTAGAAGCAAATTAATATGTACTAATTTATCGGTATTATCGGTACCATATATTTGCACAGTTTTAAGAACTACATATGATAGAATCTTGTTGATCCTATCAGGTACCTTTACTTAGGGGACCTTGGACAGGTATACCTGTAGATAAGAATCTAACCGATATTCCCACGAGACTAACGAACTATATGATCAACAGGGGTTTTCATTTATATGTTTTTGTTACAGACAAACAACAGGAACTGGACATACCATCACTGCAAGTGGAGGAGACCATTGAACGCACCAAGAAAAAAGAAAAGCCGCGTCAGGGCGGACCCGTGGGCACCATGTCACAAGTAAGTTACATTCCACTTATTATTAGTAGTTATTAGTTTGCGATTTTCTTAGTTACGTTGCAAATTAAATTAAATAAAACAAAAAAATATCTTACTATCTCATTGCCTTATTGATTGACATGTAAAAAATATTTCATTTTCCTTCCACAGATTTCTGGCGTAAAGAGGACACTCACACATACTAACAGCTTTACGGGAGAACGCGTGCCGAGATATGGAGTAGAGACACCTCACGAAGAAGACTTAGGTCGCATTTTGGGTGAACTCGACCGGTGGGGTGTTGATATTTTCCGCATCGGTGACTTGTCTTGTGGTCGGCCTCTCACCGCGGTCGCCTTCTCTGCCTTCTCATCCAGGGAATTGCTTGGGACGCTACAAATTCCGGCGCGCACTTTCCTCGCTTTCTCTGTTACCCTCGAGGAACACTACTGTCGGGATAATCCGTTCCACAACTCACTCCACGCAGCTGACGTCACGCAATCTACACACGTCCTATTAAATACGCCCGCGCTGGACGCTGTCTTCACACCGCTGGAAACTTGTGCTGCATTATTTGCTGCTTGTGTTCACGACGTTGACCACCCGGGACTGACCAACCAGTTCCTCGTAAACTCTAGCTCAGAACTCGCTCTTATGTACAACGACGAGTCTGTACTGGAGAACCACCACTTAGCCGTAGCGTTTAAATTACTACAGAATGATGGCTGTGACATATTTGTCAATCTTCACAAGAAGCAGAAGCAAACGCTAAGGAAAATGGTCATAGACATGGTACTCTCTACGGACATGTCAAAGCACATGAGCCTACTCGCAGACCTGAAAACTATGGTGGAGACGAAGAAAGTCGCCGGCAGTGGTGTGCTACTGCTAGACAATTACACAGATAGAATACAAGTATTAGAGAATCTCGTACATTGTGCCGATCTAAGCAATCCAACAAAACCCTTGCCTCTGTATAAGCGATGGGTAGCATTACTAATGGAAGAATTCTTCCAACAAGGAGATCGCGAGAGGGAACAAGGAATGGATATCAGCCCAATGTGCGACAGGCATAATGCTACAATTGAAAAATCGCAGGTCGGCTTTATTGATTACATCGTTCACCCTCTGTGGGAGACATGGGCCGATCTCGTCCATCCAGACGCCCAAGATATATTAGACACTTTAGAGGAGAATCGTGACTACTATCAGAGTATGATACCACCATCACCTCCACCAGCGCCTATACAGACACATTCAGTCCCCGATGATGATCGCCCCGAACAAATCCGTTTTCAAGTAAGTTTATTCAATATTTTCTATGAGTAGACATCCCTTCAAGAAACACTGGTTATTATTGAAACTCTTAATCGTGTTCTTTCTCCAACACGATTAAGAGTTTCGCTTTGTTGAAACAAGTTATTATAATAAAAAAACACACGTCTTTATATTGACTTTTTGTTCATAGGTAACGTTAGAGGAGGGTGAGGGCTCAGAGGATTGTGAAGGGGAAGGCGATGGTGGGATGTGACGGAAACTACTGGGAATCTGTAAGAAACTCTCTGAGAAGATGCAGGTGTGGTGGAAGCTCTGGCAGTAGAGTGGAGGCGGACGCCAGCCGAGTGAGAGTAGCCACTCCGCGCCGCCCGCGCCCCTCCCGCGGCCGAGCCCTCCGCACGGCGCCCCTAGGGCGACCCTAGCGCGCCCCTCGCAGCCGTCTGCCCCGCGCTCGCGCCCGCGCCGCTCGCGAGGAACTCTTGTTGGATAATAATACTTGTTGACGCTTATCGTCGAAATGAAACGATCCGCGGCTGTATCGTAACATTTCGATTATGATTATTTTATGTGATTATTATGCAATGTTGTATAGATTTACCTAACGACTAAATAATAATTATGTCCCTCCAATGACTGTGTAACGTTCGATTGTCTAGTAATTTAACTTGTTTCGTTTTATCTAACCAAAGATGTATGAGAAGATTGTTTCGTTGACAGAAATGTTCGATAATCCCTGTAAGTAGTTAGTATTCGGTTCGTAAAGAGTCGTGTAAGTAGTTTTAGTTGTCGATGCCGTGTATATCGGCTCGACTAAATAAGGACATTGAAAACGCTTATTAATTGGTATGAAAGGGTAATTTATATTGTCATATCATCCACGTTTCTCATATTTAATACGGGTTTGCGATAATGATGTTATTCACCAAAATATATTAACATAATAGGTATCCTTAATATAAATCTATTTTAAGGTACATTTTAAAAATTGCCTTTTGGAGTTGTTGTTGTGTCTTTTTTCTGAATATTTAATATTCGGCCAGCCTCTTTTTGCAGTAGTGAAATAATCAGACCCCCGATAGCAATCTACGAAAATAATAGGTGTGTGCACCCCCTAACTATAAGATACCGATCTATTGAGGCTCTTCTTTCTTATAACATAATATAACAACCAGTAACTGCTACCTTATGGGTAGTTATATAAGTAGGTACCTACACCTAATTTTAACTTTTCGTTGGGGGGCAAAAAAGACACATAACGAAGATCATCCTATTATATAGCTTTACTTGATTTTGTGAACCTAATTGCACCTCATTTCTTATGAAGGATCGCTGGCGATCCGTTTTACTTTTCTCTTTAGAATAATGTATTATTTTTGTAATGTTACGTATTTTATTCTAGTTCTCTTTACCCAAATTTAAAATTAGTCGTGAATCTTAAAGTTTTCGTGTACGCAACTAACGGCTTGAAGTGTTTGATTAAAATATTTATAGTACTAACAAATGAGTGGTTTGCGACTAAGTTTTCACACGAGTGAGTTCAATTTTAATTAATTAATAAATTATCTAAGTCCAAACTATAGCGGCACGCGGGCCGGGCCTTGCAATAGTAGTTGGTTGGTAGCTCCAGAACAGACCCCTCTGTCTGCGCACATGATATGTTCGCTATCATTTAGTTAATTAATTGCTAATATGTGTGATATGGCAACCTTTGTACAGAACTGTTGTCCAGCTGCGCAGCTATTTCAAATCGAGCAATGTCAATGTCGGTCGTTACAGATCTGATATTATGTTAGTGAATCCATTAAATTGTTTGCCATTTGTACACGAGGTACATTCATTTATAATATTAGGAGGGAGAAATACTTAATTATCTGTATTATGTTTGCATTTCATTTATTCGTTGTTTTAAATGTGTGTTTTTTTACGAGCTGGTCTCTATTCTTTCATGTACTCAAAAGATATTCAACTGATTAAAATAATTAAATTCATCACACTTTGTTTCTCTTTCTGTAAAATATCCTAGCAGGAGTATTATATATGAAAGTATTGTATACAATAAGTAAACCACCATTTACCATTCATCAGAGTCGAGAAATAAGGTCCAATGTAACATTATTTCCGTAGGTAAATTAAGAATAAAACACCTTTCTGTATGGCAAACATACTAATAAGAACCTGCTCAGTACTGGAATGAATGTTAAATCGCCAAAATATTTTATTTTGAAAATGCATATTTTACAATTTGGTACCTTACGTCAAATTTATAATGTAAAATACTTACATGAAAAATTGGATACGCTTAACTTGTGTGTTAAATAAAATAGGAAAATTACGCTTAGAATCATTTATTTTCTAATTAAATACATACGTATTTGTAACATGTGTTTAATATGATATTCGTACCTACTGCAGTAGATCTGTGTATAACGTACGTACCCAATCTTTCGTAATTCACATATTGTGAACAAATTACATGTACCTACCCTATCTAAGATATCAACGTGACATAGTCTTATGACTTCTTATATTTCTGTAACTATTTAATAAATATTTATAGCCCAACCTTTAACCTAAAATTGTATAGGTAACTAGATTTATATACCTACTCGTTGTTCAACTTTTCATAACTATCTAATTACCTAATACAATACAAAAAAATTAAAGCCCTCTTAGAACTACTTCAATATTTGGAAGATTCATCGATATTAAGCACCATGTATTTAGTGAATTATAAATCCTTATAACTAATCAAATATCTGGCTTTGGACGCGCTCGACAACCAAGCGACCTGGATCTTTTACACTTATTGCAGTAGTTAAAACTGGCCTCAAATAGACCATGACATGTCGTTACGCTAAAAGTGACCCGTATGTGTTAATACTTTACTTAATAATTTACCAACCTAACCATAAACTGCCAAAGAACAATATCTAATTATAATGGTTTTGGTAAGTGAGTATGACAAAATGTACGGGTTCCTGACCTGAATAGCCCATCAGGCATGTCATCTTTCTGTAGAACATCTTAGAATACACTTTTGTTTATGCCAAAGTTGTTTCAGTGTTGTGTATATGTTTTGTCAGTATGGAGAAATATCGCTAAGATTGGATAATACCTAGATAAATATTAAATAGGTACCGAGTTAAAAGTATGCAATGCTGGTCATTTGCATAACTTATTATTTATGTTTAAAATAAAAAAATAGCTTGTAATAGTTTAATGAATATTTGAGTTGAATTAAAGAATATTAATGTATTTAGAATAAAAAGATATGGGAGAAAACTCATTTTTGTTTTTTATTATTTCCATACGTAACCTTATTTTATCTTTAAAAAAATATGACTGAAAATTAAAACCTCGGAGTACAATAGAAGATGCAACCATAAAGTTCTGGGCAGTTTTCCTGAGCTTAAGGCCACTTACAACAGAATATATCTATTAGGCTTGAATTCTTGGCTTAAATATTAATTCAGCGTCTATGGTCTGCTCATTACACGCCAGGCTTCCCCAAAACTTAATTACATGAGTCTGCGAAAAAAGGCAGTGTCATCTGCAAATGCAGAACTGCGGCAGTTTTTAATGTTAAGTGAACATAGTTCGTTTATATAGCAGAGAAAAAGAGTAGGACCCAATATACTGCCCTGCGGAACCCCAAATTCAACCGGTAGTTCATCACTTATGTGTTCTCCAATTTAACACATTGGGTTCTGTTTTTTAAGTATTTCGATAATAATGCCAGTGGGATGGATACCTCTAATGCAATGGTTTTCAAGTTTTTGCAAAAGTTGGGGAACAGAGACAGTGTCAAAGGCCTTTGCAAGGTCAAGAAATCTGTGCCTAATTTCATGCAGAGCCGTTCAGCCGTGATTGAATAACAAACCTCTATTTACCCAAACTTTCGCAGTAGGATATATACATTTAGGTATATATAGTTATAGTCGTTTAAATAAATTAACATTGAAAATCTTCCCATAGGAATACATTACTGGGATAAAAAGTATCCTATGTCCTTCTCCATACCATAGGCTATCTTCATGCCAAATTTCATGATGATCCGTTAAATAGTTGAGGCGTGAAGGTATAACTGATCCTGATCTGATCACATCTCATTTACTGTACCGCTCTAATAAAACTAAAATGTCTTAAAATATTGGTCTTTACCTATGAAATTGCCGTTTTGTATGAAAAAATTTAAACGATTTTTTTTCATGTATTTTTTATTTGTATTAATCGAAGTAATCATCCATGCAATCAATGCATCTTAGCCAACGCAGTGGCAGTTTATTGAGAAATCAGCTGGACGGGAGGCGACAAATTCTTCAAAGGCATTTTGTACTGCCTCTCGGGTATTGAATTTTTTTCCCGCCAAGAAGTTATCCAAATTCTGGAAAAAGTAGTAGTCTGTAGGCGCAAGGTCTGGTGAGTAGGGCGGATGACGGAGAACTTCCAACCCCAGTTCTTGCAACTTGGAGACCGTCTGCTGTGCAGTATGAGGTCGCGCGTTATCGTGCAGGAGCAGCGGAGACGAGCGATTGACCAATGCTGGTTGGAGATGTGCCAGCTTCTCCATCATTGTGTTCAGTTCTTCACAGTACACATCTGCAGTATTGCTCACCCCGTTTGGTAAGAAGCTGTGATCACACCGGCGCTAGACCACCAAACAGTGACCATTACTTTTCTAGGGGTAAGTTTTCGTTTAGGGCATTGTTTAGGTGCTGAACCAGGATCCAACCAACTTGCTGAGCGCTTGCGGATATCAAACAGAATCCATTTTTCATCGCAGGTAACAATGCGGTTCAAAATTCCTTCATTTGTGTGTCTGTTGAGCAGTGCAAGGCACGTTTCGACGCGTACATCGCGCTGGCGATCATTGAGTTCGTGGGGCACCCATTTGTCAAGCTTTTTTACCTTGCCGATTTGACACAAATGGACCAATATTGTTTTGACGCTAACGTCGAAAGCTGCTGCTAATTCAGCCGTCGATTGTGTATCATCAGCTTCCACAATCGCCTTTAATTCGTCATTGTCGACCAAAGTCTTCGGACGACCGCGAGGTTCATTTTTCAGGTCGAAATTCCCAGAACGGAAGCGAGCAAACCAATAACAGGTGGTGCGTTGGTTTGTAATGTTAGCTCCGTAAACGTCGTTGATGTTGCGTGCCGCTTGTGCCGCGTTGCTGCCACGACGGTACTCATATTCCATAATTACTCGAATTTTTAACGTATCCATAATGACGAAAAAGATTGAAATGCGATGAAAATGTAACACTAATCAATAAACAAATGACTACTTTTGGAAAAAGAATTCCATGTTTTTAAAATAAAATTAATTTTAAATTAGAATTCTTAGCCAAACAAAAATTATTTTGATTTGAAATGGCCAGTACTGTAGAACGGCAATTTCATAGGTAAAGACCTATTAAATTTAATTATTAAAAGAAACCAAAATCCCGACTACGTAAAATAAGCCACAAATATAACAAAAGCCTTAAGTATATTTATAGTAAAAATTTAAATTAATTTTAACTTCAAGACCACTAACCAGATATTTAGGTCATTGGTTTATACTTGGTTTATACCCTGCAATATCTTATAAAGTTCATATAAAATTATGTTCAAAATTCTATAGATTATAACAGAGCTTAGTTTTTTATCTACAGCAACGCAGTTTTTTGCTTCCTTTAATAATAAAATGTTCATAATGTGATTTGTAAAAATCACATTATAAACAATTGTAATATAAATAAGAGATTTGATTTGATTTTAATTATATTTTTTTCATTTTCATCGCCAGAAGTTAGTCAGTTTTATCTTCTTCGATTTGGAAATTACGTATTTCATCATCATCAATTAAACAATATTTAATAAATTTTGAAAATTATCCGGATATCCGGATAATAAATAAATTATATTCGTTTTATGTGGATACTAAAAACTTACTGATAATGCGAGCCCTATAGTCAGTGCCTAGTAATGAGGCAGCGTGCGCTCCATTCTATTCCGTTACTACACGATAGATATAGGTACGTCGGTTAATACATCTTGCCGTAGGTTCACATTGAAAATGGACAGCATGTTTTCTTTAATGAGAATAATTTCCAGGAAAGGACTTCATCACCTCCTACACTCATATTAACTGCCCTTCGCAAAAACTTTGTTATATTTCGAAGTCCCCCGTGCAACACCTCAAAAAAGGAGTGGAAACGCCGTGTTAAAGGAAGTAAGTACTTCTGTTGAAGATTGGTCAGAGGTCAAGGATGTTAAGAAAAGTCGGATAGATTCTCGCTAACAAAAAACTGTGTCACTCAAGTCGGCCACCACGCTGTACGTACAAGCCGGCACGCACACATTCACACATTAGTTGAGCGCGAATAATCGGCTCTGTGTAAACGGCGACAGAGTCTAGTTTCACGCGGAATAGCCAACTAATGTGTGCGTGAGAGGTGGCCGACTTCATAGACACAGCTTTTTGTAAGCGAGAATATGTCCTCCGTAGTCTGTGTCAGAGGTTAAATCATTAAACGCGAGCGAAACCGCGGGCAAAAGCATGTCATCATCATCATCATCAGCCTATAATGTCCCACTGCTGAGCACAGGCCTCCTTTCACAAATGAAGGTGAAAGGGAATGGGCAATACTCCACCACGCGTGCCCACTGCGGATCGGTGGAGGTAGGCTAGTGGTCAACCTACTGTTGGAATTTTTCAAGCCGCCTAGGAGGCATCTTACTACTAACTAGCTTAACGACTATCACAATTAAGTGATAACCGGGACCAACGGCTTTACGTGCCTTCCGAAGCACGGAAACGCTCGATATGAAATACCACTAGGCGGTCACCCATCCAGTGGCAAAAGCATGTACTCATAAATAAACCATGACATTATCATAACAATATAATTATTTATTTTCTATTTTGTGACAACCCTTGCGTATCAAAATCAAATCAAAAAGTAATTTATTCAGTTTAGGCCCTAGTAAGGCACTTATGAACGTTAAATTGGTACATACAGTTGAATTTACCACCGGTTCGGAATACACTTAAACTGAGAAGACTCCGGCAAGAAACTCAGCAAGGTTTTTTTTTTGTGGAAGATCTTTTAATATTACAGCTTTTTTTCCAAATACTTATACAAAATATACATTATTATTTTATGCTTATTCCTACAATTGTCACTTAGCCAGGGGGATACAGGTGCAGAGAGAAGCTACTACAACCATGTATTCTTGTCTTCCACGTAATGAGCCACCTTATAGTAGGCTTTGTCAATTAACCTCTGCTTTATGAAATCTTTTAATTTATCATAAGACATTTTAGTTACTTCGAGTGGGATTTTATTATAGAATCGTACGCAATTTCCGTGAAAAGACTTATTAGCTTTAGATAACCTGAATCTAGGTGTCACAATTTTATCTTTATTTCTTGTATTGAAGTTATGGCGGCTATTTTTACGGACAAACATAATATTTTCATAAATGTACTGTGACGGTAACGTTAAAATTTTAAATTCCTTGAATCGACTTCGTAGTGATTCACGAGGACCCAAACAATAGATTGCGTGAATTGCACTTTTCTGCAGAATAAATATAGTTTCAAAGTCTGCAGCTGAGCCCCACAGCAGAAGACTGTAGGACATTAAACTATGGAAATAAGCAAAGTAAACCAACCTGGCTGTAGCCACATCTGTTATTTGTCTAATTTTTCTAACAGCGAAGGCGGCGGAACTCAGTTTACTAGCTAATCTTTCTATATGAGGACCCCATTGTATTTTACTGTCTAATGTAACGCCGAGAAAAACTGCCTTATCCACTAGTGCAAGTGTTTTACCATCGACAAAGATATGAGTGTCACTCTTAACAACATTAGGGAGAGAAAACCTTATACATTTAGTTTTACAGGAATTAAGCATAAGATTATTGGCGGCAAACCATTTAGATACAGCTGATAAGGTGTCATTGAGCTGCGTAAGGTCTGTATCTTTTCTATTGACCTTAAAAATTAGAGAAGTGTCATCAGCAAATAAAACTATATCCGACAATTCATTTACCATATAGGGCAGATCATTAATATATGCCAGAAACAAAAAGGGCCTAAAATTGATCCTTGCGGTACGCCCGTTTTCACTAAAGACCCTGAGGAAGTAGTACCGCTAATGGCCCTGATTCTGTTGTTCACAACTAAACTAATTTTAATCTCACTATGTCTCTTACTAACATAGAACATAAGAAAAGGATGTAAGAAATTTAGTCCTGTCAAATTAGTCCAATGTTTGTTTTCAATATAAATTTAGTCGCCATCTATCGCGGTTACGCCTAAATACACGCAAAATAAGACGGCAAAGATTAATTTGACAACTTAAAATATGTTCTATCCTTTTTCAACAATGTTCGTAAGAAAGAGATGAGATGTGACTAAAATTAGTTTAGTGCGATTTACAACAGAATCGGCACCAATACCTACTTTTTGTTGGCGACCTGATAGGTAAGATGATATAAGATCGAGTGCCACTCCACGAACTCCATAGTGTTGGAGTTTTAAAATTAGTGTGTAGTGATCTACGCAATCAAATGCCTTGGAGAGATCACAAAATACGCCCACCGCATCCTGTGAATTCTCCCAGGCTTCAAAAATATGCTTTAAAAGTTTAGCACCAGCGTCTGTCGTAGACCGGCCTTTTGTAAATCCAAACTGATGATCATGTAAAATCAGATTTTTGGTGAAATGAGTTAACAATTGATTTAGTATAACTTTCTCAAAGATTTTCTTAACACTGGAAGTATAGAGATGGGTCTATAATCAGAAGGATTATTTTTGCACCCAGATTTAAATATAGGAATGATCTTACTGTGTTTCATCAAATCGGGGAAAGAACCCTGAACAATACATTGATTAAAAATAGCTGCTAAAATAGGTGCTATACTAGTTATAACTGAGTGGATTACTTTAACTGATAAGCCCCATAAGTCTTCTGTATTTTTTATATTCAAAGACTTGAAAGCTCCTAATATTTCACTAGCATCAATAAACTTAAATAAAAAATTGGGAATATGTTTGTATGTATCTGCTCGTGACAGCGTTTACTCACATGCCCGCCCGGCATCAAAGGCGATTTCCCTACTGTCATGATCCAAGAAAACACCTACTGTAAGATGGGAATACTGTGGTCATGGTCAGTGATGGAAGATTTACAGACGAGGCCGGAGGACTGTGCGTTCAACTTAATAAATATGTGGTCTAGACATGCTTAACCTCTGGTTAGCGCATAGCAAGGTCTACTCAATGAATGAGTTGCCTGCAGTGCCTGTTATCGCATTGACCTAGGCTCGGCTAAAGTGTAAGGTACCTTTAGAAATTCCATACTGGCAATGGCAACTCTAGAGAGAATAATAAAAAAAAAGCTTATAAATATTATAATTATGTCTGTGAAAAAAAAGAGACTTTTTGGCAGCAACTTGCAGAGTGACGTTGCGTTTTCATTTTATTTTCATAAATTCGTGTATTTTGAGTTTTATTGCATATTATCGGTGGTATTTTATCCCATAAAGATAAATCCATGTGCACCAGTGAAGTGAAATGAAATGAATTATGTGTATCGTGACTTTACAAGTTGTCTCAAAAAATCCGTGATAAGTTTTAGTACAATGACCACCATTTTACTAAAACATGACTGAACGGTGACTGATCATGCGGACTAAGTGAAAGTTAATGTGCGGACTATATGAAAGTGATATTAGAATATAAATAAAATGTATGCGACTGAAGGTCTTTGCATCTATGGCCATGAACATATTAACAAAAAAAAAAGAATTGTCATTGTCAAAAGTGTAATTTTTTTTTTTTTGTTAAAGGGAAGCTTAGCGGTCACGTTACGTATGTACATCCAATTTTTTATTTTCGGCTAATATTAGCGAAATGGCTGCAGTTGTAAAGATGGATGATGTATCCAAAGATGAAGTTGTTGAAAATGGCGAAGAGGAGGAAGTAGATGGTGTAGAAGAGGGAGAAACAAAGGATCCCGCTAAGAAAAAGAAAAAGAAAAAAAAGAAGAAGAAGACAGGTTAGATACATTATAAGTGAATTACCTATACTAGATAATAACATTTTGTTCCTATCACGTTGCTACTACATAATTATAGTTTTATATCTTGCTATTAGGTGTTGTAGTCGAATTTTGTTCAATATTTACATAAATCATATCCCAAGTGTGTAGTGTGTAAGTAAATAGTTTACCGACACGCAAAGATAAAGTTAAAAATAAGGTAGTCAATTTACTACCTTGAACCCTCCTGACCACAAGTACCTGATTAACAAAACAAATCTATTCTTATTGGCCTGGACTTATCTAATCATGAATTACTTTACATTATTCTTTTAACCTATTTTGAGGTATGATATAGTCATTGCCATCCTAGGCCCCACAGAAGTGATATAGCCAGTCTAAACATTACTTTGTTCATAATAACTTTACATAACCTCTTTATGTATATTCTTATTGGATGTTTTTTAATAATTTATTTTAGAGAATGAATCGAGCGGTGATGTTGAGAATGCAGTCACAGACACAACAGAGAAGGTGCAAATACTATCAGTTGAAGATGATGGTGATGATAAAAAGAAGAAAAAAAAGAAAAATAAAAACAAAGGAAAGGGTGCCTCAAAAGAGCAAACTGATCCACCAACTATACCCATTGCTGATTTATATCCTGATGGTAACATACTTATTAGTTAACAATCAACTATTGTACATTCCGGGGATGCAAGGTATTCTATGTCCCTCTACACAGGCTACATATGTGCCAACTTTTGTTATAGAAGTTTCAGAAGTTTAGTCATGAAATGGTAACAAACATACATAAAACATTTATAAGTGTGCTGTGTGATGATTGAACTGCTCAGCAACAGTATCAATCACTGCTAGGCTAGGCTAGAATCAGTGGTAGGTGATGACCTGTTAGGCAAGGTGCATTATGCCCTTAACCCAGAACGAATGCAATGTATCAGTTAATGTTGAGGGGTTATGACCTTATGTCAACTATATCAAAAAAAATACTTATAAATATTTTTATGCTATAACTAAAATTGATACATTTTTATATTTATTTATTCTTATATGTCAACTATTAAAAATTTTATACAGACTGACATAGGGCAGGGGTGTCAAACTACGGCTCGCAAGCCACACTCTTTCGAAGTAGAATTGCGGCTTATCAGATCCATACGCAAAAAATATTAATTTTATCAAAACCCTTTGAAATCATGTAATCAATGCATTTGGAGTGCTTACGATCTTTGAGTTGACATATTTGTGCGAGCAAGCGTGGTCTTGTATGAATACAGTAATAAAAAACAGTTTGCAAACAGACATAAAAATATGTGGCTCTTTAAAAACTGGCAATTTTTTGTAAATTTAATATTTTGGCTCTTCTGTCTCAAAAGGTTGCCAACTGACATAGGGTCATTATTACCATATACAAGTTTATCAGCTTTCTCAAATGCCAGCTGACTGTGCAGTGGCGTTTGAAGATAAGGGGGGTTGTCACTGCAGCTACTGAGAACCTAAGAGATTTTTGGACACAAATAATAAAACTGCAGCCAAATCAAAAAGCATAGGGTCATCTTTACTTTTCCTTAACATTGCCAGGTTAACAAACAGATTGCTATGAAACAGTTCTAACATAAGAGAAATGGTTTGCTACAAGAAATAAACAGATAAAGAAACAACAATATGATGGTGCTTAAAATGTTATACTTGTTTGTATAATGTATGATTTAAAGGTTCACATTATATTATTTTCATGATATAAAACAAAAGTGGACTGAAAATTCTAATAAAACTGTACTTCTAGGTAACTTCCCTGAAGGCCAAATTATGGAGCATGGCCCAGCAGAAGGTATTGACGAGAGAACTGCCAAAGAGCGTTTCTCTAGCGAAGAGAAGAGAGCTCTAGACAGACTGCATCAGGACATCTATCAAGAAATAAGACAAGCTGCTGAAGCCCATAGACAGGTACACATATGTATTAATTAATAAACCTACTCCAAAAGGGGTTGGACGATTTTTGCATTCTTCTCATCCGCCATTTTGATTTTATTTCAAAATGGCGTCCATGGATGACTTATATAAAAATCGATAGCTGACATCAATACAATCAAGAAATATTCTGTGACAAAACCTTTCTTTTAATAAAAATATAATATTAGTAACAATAAATTATAGTTAAAATAAAACTAAAAAAAACACAGTATGTAGAGACAAGTCAGGAAGTAGAGAATTTAATAAAATAATAATTAAAACATCTACTGAAACAGCTGTTTCATTGGTAAGTTATAATGAAGGAGAATGTAAAAACAGGGGAGGAAAACAATAGGTAGACCATGTTGTATGTATATGTATTTGCTAATAAAGGATTACTCCCTCGCATCATGTTTAAATCTCCGTAGAATGAACATTTGTACCTCTTTTATGTCCCGTAAAGGACCACAAATTATTTTAAAAAAAAAAGGATGCTTTTTCTCGAAGTATATTTTTTTTTAATAAGAAGAAGAAGTTTGTGAAGATAACGTCGCAGCTCAGGATTAATACCTCTGTTTTTGTAAACGTCTATATGATGACAACGACTTACTAAGCATAATAAAATATAGATATTAAACACTAAATAATATTTCAGACACGTAAATACATGCGCGACTGGATAAAACCAGGAATGACAATGATTCAAATCTGTGAAGAGCTGGAGTCGACAGCCAGACGTTTGATTGGTGAGGACGGTCTAAAGGCGGGGTTGGCCTTCCCCACCGGCTGCAGTCGCAACCATTGTGCTGCTCATTACACACCAAACACAGGTAAATAATAAGAACATTCATCAGAAATCACTTAAAAAGAGAACGTGTCGCCTAGCTATACTCCTTTCTCTTTTGTCGTATAGCGCTGTCTCCCTCTGTTCGATGGTTCGCCGCACCACGTTCGGTCGTCTGGTAAATAATAAGAACATTAATCAGAAATCACTTAAAAAGAGAACGTGTCGCCTAGCTATACTCCTTTCTCTTTTGTCGTATAGCGCTGTCTCCCTCTTTATCGCGTTTTCTGGTTGGCCGTTAAACATCAATAAAGTTTTGCATTTGAACTATAATCTTAAAATGTAAGCGGAAGGGATACGGGGTATGGCATGTTTTTAATTGTTCAGCATTTTACGGCGTATTTGAATAGGTCAGGCGGCGCCGTTTATGCAGTACTAGTATAGTATATACAATGAGACAAGGATCTTTTTGCACGTGGTCAATATCGGTACTTATCGTAACTCGAAGACAAGAGTTATTTTAGCGTAAATTATTTTGTATTTCATAGACAAGTAACGCAAACACAAATTCTCATCATATTATGCCAAAAAATCCTGGTCGCACTGTAAGCTTGATTAATAATTGAAGACTTTTAGGGTATTCACCAGAGATGTGTAACGAGGAATGTGTTTTAGCAGACAAATAGGATCGATTAATTAGAGCTATAATGTAAAAATTAATCGATCCTATTTTGTCAGCTAAAACCGCAGATATAGGCAAAGCAAGTATCACGATCTGTAGGAAAAGCAAGCATGGCATTTAGTGACGATAAACCAAGTCAACAATCGTGCCATTTTTAGACTATCTACTATGTCTGACCTCACAAGCACTATTAAGTGACGGGAAAATCCAAATCAATTGAAGTGAACCGATGCAATTTGTTAAGTCGGGCACTAAATCTGGCACGCGAAGTAGGCGCTCTTGCACATTCCTCGCTACACATCTGTGTAGGCTTATCGGTATGAATATTGTATGATAATGGCACATCAGGTGACAGCACGGTGCTCGAGTACGACGACGTAGTGAAGATCGACTTCGGCACACACGTGAACGGGCGCATCATCGACTGCGCGTTCACGCTGCACTTCAACCCGCGCTACGACGCGCTCGTGAAGGGCGTGCAGGAGGCCACAGAGGCCGGCATCAAGGCCTCCGGGGTCGACGTCAGATTGTGTGACGTCGGGGCCGCTGTGCAAGAGGTATTACTGCATTATTTTTATACTGACATCCCCCTAGGTTTCACCCGCGTTCCCGTGATAAAAAAATAGCTTAAGGCAGGGGTTCCCAAACTTATTTTAACTGTGCTTGGGAAGTTGCCATATTTTTGCGACGCCCTGACCTTCTTGCCATACATTTACCTACTAGTTGAAGTTCTAGCCTAATAACAATTTGTCAGAAAAACTCCAAATAGCTTTAAATTTTTTTTTAGAAAATAAAGGACAAAACATTAAAACAAAAAAGATAAAAGCCAGCACACCCTTTTTTATCTCTTTTCGTTTGGTATTAATGAGAAGCCTAAGCTTGCTTTTCTGAGTATAGTTTCTCAAAATGAGGCTCAAGTTTCGAAATTGCTAGTCTCGTCTCTGTCTCTAAATTTATTTTCGATCTATACTTGTTATTAATTATTGCAACTGCAGAGAAACCTGTCTCGCATAAAAATGATGTCGCGAACGGCACTAAAACCCTCAATGCTGCAGTGATGATGGAACGGTATTCTTGATTAACTGAGCTCCAAAATTCAAGTAGCTGACACAGACAGCCAACCTATTTAGATCGCCTCACGACGCCGCGACGCCCCTGGGATACTACCGCGACGCACAGTTCGGAAGCTACATTATCCTTAAGCCAAGGGGCTTAAGGATAATGTAGCTTCCTATTAGTGAAATATTTTTCAAACTTGTTCAACACCATAGTAGATTTCAATTATCATAGTTCGGTGATATATTGTTTTTTTATAGGAATTCTCATTAGTGAATGATTATTTAATTATTATAAGACTTATCATAGTAAAGCAAGGTTTCATGAAATATTCTGTGATATATCAGAGTAATCAAGTGGATTTTCGCTAAAGTTGATTTAAAAAAACCTTGCATTGTCACAACTCCTACAAGAAATTAACGCAGCCATATCATCGAGCTGCCCAGGCTTCCTATTGTCATTAAAACGATTTCTGATCCACTTCCATTTGTGCTAAGCTCTTTGCTGACAACTGGATTGGGCCGCATTTACAGCATTCTGTTATACGCTTTAGGGTTCGTTCACTCTCGTAGAGGAGAGCAGATTTTGATCCGTGTAATAGAATCTAGGATAATTTAATCAGGTTTATTTTTACACTGATTGCTGGAGAACTGATCTAACGTGCTAATAAAAGAAGTGAAATGTAAAAATAAACCTTATTTCAATTATACTAAACTCTAATTTTAAACGCGTATCAAAATATGCTCTCCTCCTCTAGTCGGTCTTTGTGAACGGACACTTAAGGGGCCATTAGAGGATTTATTTAAATACACAACTCGTCCCCGCAGGCATTTAGAAATGTGGCCGAGAGTGTTTCAACATCTCTGCTTTATTTTCACTTACATTTATATTTTAGGTAATGGAATCACATGAGGTGGAGCTGGATGGTCAAACATATCAAGTCAAGCCAATCCGCAATCTTAACGGCCATTCTATCGGTCCTTATAGTAAGTTATATAAATACGACCATCATTAATACATTTTAATTCATAGAAAAATATTAAAGTACTTTTTTTTATCAGGGATCCATGCTGGAAAAACTGTGCCAATCGTGAAGGGCGGTGAAACGACACGTATGGAGGAGAATGAATTCTATGCGATAGAGACATTCGGTTCTACCGGTCGTGGTCAAGTCCACGACGACATGGACTGTTCTCACTACATGAAGAACTTTGATCAGCAGTTTGTGCCTTTAAGGTAAATATATGAATAGAATTATATTATGTATACCCACCGCGACATTTTGTACCGCGGCAGTAGCAATGCAGAGGAAAAAAGGCTGCGGAGCAATCTTCCTAGACAAGAGTCACTTTCTGTCGGCTTGTCAGTTTATTTTATACGGAAAATTACAAGCTAAGGACAAGTTACCTGATTGCTGCATACAAAACCCACACAGGACCCCGAATTCCGCATGCGAAAAATGTTGCGTTTGGCTTTTGCCTAGACCTACAGCTCGGTCACCTTCATACGATGTCGCCTGATTTAGTCGAGTCTTGCCTCAAATAGCGCAATGGTGCTTTTTACGCTAGCGATGCTACAAAATGTCGCGACAGAAGCTCGATTGCATTGTTTTCATACTTACCACATTTACCTGATTTTGCACACATGTCGTTATACATAAATGGATATATTCCAGACTGCAATCATCAAAACAACTGCTGAACTTGATCAACAAGAACTTCGGCACGCTCGCATTCTGCAAGCGGTGGTTGGAGAGGGCGGGCGCGTCGCGGTACGCGATGGCGCTGAAGGACCTGTGCGACAAGGGCGTGGTGGACGCCTACCCGCCGCTCTGCGACATCAAGGGCTGCTACACCGCGCAGTTCGAGCACACCATACTGCTCAGACCCACCTGCAAGGAAGTCATATCGCGCGGGGACGACTACTAGCATCGGCTACTCTACCGCGTTCAACTTGCTATTTCAATTAGGTAATGGCTCTGATTCTGTTGTTTACAACTAAAATAATTTTTATCTCACTATGTCTATCTAACAAAGAACATTAGAAAAGGATGTAAGAAATTTAGTCCAATGCTTGTTTTCAATATCAATTTAGTCGCCATCTATCGCGGTTACGTCTAAATACCCGCAAATGAAGACGGCAAAGACGTAATTTGACAGCTTTAAATATGTTCTATCCTTTTTCAATAATGTTTGCAGGAAAGAGATGTGACTAAAATTAGTTTAGTGCGATTTACAACAGAATCGGCACCATTAACAGACAAATGAGCCTAAATAATATCGTAATATGAGGGTGAAAGGGTGAAAGAGAGGTTTGTTTTAATTAGACGTGAGACGTGTATTTTAATCGGTCAGCGGGGTACTCATGCATGTGCATAAGCTTGATGAGTATCTGGCAATTTGCCATCTTTTAGGCTTATTGGTCTGTGGTTAATAAACAACTTTTTTTTTACAATAGCTTTGTACATCATTGGTCGGTTAAAGCCGGTCTGTTTGCAATTATGATTTGAAGATCCAGAATATTTTGTGACCACTAACAGTTGAGACATTTAATGCTTTTTATAATATTTTATTAAGTTCATTGTTTTTTAAACTGTTTTCCATATTACTCGAGGCGAAACAAGTGAACTCAAAACGTATTCGAGCACTCATTACATACGTACGTGAAATATACCTAACAATTGGGCTCATAATTCGTAGTTACAAGTGCTCATTCAAAGTTATGCGTTTAATTGTTTTGGTAAACCAGTAAAAACTATAAGTTTTGTTATAACGTTGTTATTTCTCTACTAATCCTCCTGTTATGCCGTAATGCAAATACCGTAATGTACATACCGTACTTGTATTAAGGTAACATGTGTCAATATCAATGTAATATTTTGAAATAAAAGTCTACTTATATTGGAAATACATACATTGTTTTTATTGTATACTAGCTGTCCCCCGCGGTTTCACCCGCGTTCCCGGGATAAAGAGTAGCCTGTCCTTCCATACCATGGGCTATTGTATGGATTGTTATAAGTTATGCCACCGAATAATTATGAATACCGTAAGGTTATAATGAATAACGAGATTCGTAAGAGCGTAAACGGACGAGATATGAACAGACAAATTACAGGTCTAGCGCTTAACTGAGTAGGTTCCTACGGTAGTGGAGCGATGCGGGAGGAGTGGGTTTTCGTTACGTCAAATGACGCGAGACTTCAAGCCATGTATTCTCTCAGAAACATGTTCGAGATACAAAGTTTCTAGAACAACACGTAGATGTTTCAGAAACACGTAGATTTTGTTTCTGAAACAGTATTTATAAACAATTGTTTCTCAGTGAATACATGGCTTCAGTCGGGCTCAGATATAAATAAAAAACCGGCCAAGTAAAAATCTAAGGTTCCTTACAATAATAATAATAATGCTACCTTACTCAAATTGACTGTGATATGTATAGTAGGCGCAACAAAAAAAAACACCAAAAGAAGACGTTTCTTCTATGGGGACCCCTTTAATTTTAAATTTTATAGCGGCAATAGAAATAGTGTAGAGGCACCAATAATGAACATTTAAGCGTTTTGTCCATCTATTTGTAAGAAAATTTAGGTTTTACCCCTATAGTTGAACACTAAGCCCTAATTATGAACGTTTTGTACCCAAAAGTTGAACTAACATTTGAATAGGAGTAGGTTCCATAGTAGTTCGTTCATTTAATGAATTAATGAACCATGAAATGAACGAATAATATTCTAAGTGAATATTATTCGTTCAGCTTGAGGCAAATATACCCAAAGGTTGAACGAATAAAATGTGAACCGTTCAAATGTTGACCACCGATCTTAATGGTGATTCTATAGGAAAGTTAGGTTTAAAATAATCAAAAACTCTAAAAAAATGTGTTCAACTTTTGGTAATAAAGTTCATACATTTAATAAAATTAATTTGAGTATTTTTGTTTTGGTGTTTAATCCTTAACTTATAGATTTTAATTCGTATACAAATTAGACCTTTTTCCATTAGTTAAACGCCGTTCATCTATTGGATCAAGTGAACAAAATTTAATCCATTACTTGAACAGTAAATGTCTCTAAAAAACGGTAAATAATGTAATAATATATATTAAGTTATTGAAAGCAGAATATATCAAGATTTAATTCCTAGCAAAACTGCTCGAATATGACATTAATTCTTTCTATACGCTGACCGTTAGTAGGTTTCCATATAAACCCGATTTTTGACGGGTAACGTAACACAGAAAAATTCACCGCAAGCGCGTCTGGGCTGTCATTGTCAATGTTGTTAAGGAATATGGAAGAAAATATTACAAACATGTAAATTTAGGGATTATATTATACTTTTTTAATTTTCGGTCGATCGTTCATCTATTGGGGGTCGGTCATCTTTTGGTGCCACTATACCATCTGGGGCCCGTGGAAAATTCTTTTGATGGGGCCCTATCAGTAAAACGTTTATATACGTATTTTGACGGTCATAAGTACGTAAAATTACTCGTCACGGGTAACGTGTACATCTTTAAAAGTGAATCAACATCTTTTTGTTTAGGTTGGTTAAAATGCTTAACGATTAACTTGAAATTGTATTATGGTCTTTAGTTGTCTCACTTTGGATTTTAAGCAGAATTTATAAAAATATACTTTTCAAATAAAATAAAATACTCAGGTACAATGTAAAAAAATATTTTTGAGCTCGTGGCCTCTTGGGTCGAGGGCCCGTGACATTTTGCCAGCCCTGCCACCCTATTGTTACGCCATTGGTGCCACTACTCTACATATTCTGTGAAAAATTAAACTGTCTAACACAGATATTTAAAAAAGGCGGATGTATTCTCGCTAACAAAAAACTGTGTCGCTCAGAGTCGGCCACCTCGCTATACGTACATGCCGGCACGCACACATTCACACATTAGTCGGCCATTACGCGGATAAACGTCAACAGAGTCAATACGTCTCCGGTGCCGTAAAATATTAAAATAAAGCATGTCTTGTGTAGTGAAATGGTGTAAAAACCGTACTGACCGAAGGAAAAAAATACCAGGAATCACGTTTCACAGGTAAATTAATAATTCAATCACTTAGTTTTGATTTTATACATCAAAACAAATATTCATTCACCAGAACAAAATAATCTGTCACAAAGCCAGTGTTGCCAATATTCACTTGTGTAAATTACCCGAAATATGGGAATGTTATATTTTATGGTTATTATTAATACTATGTATTTTATTATAAATTGATTTTAAACTTTCGCGACTTATACACATACTTTATATCAGTGGTTCTCAATCTTTTTTGGCGAACGGACCCGTTTTAGAAAGCGAATTATTTGATGGAGCCCTAAAATAATCAAAGACTAGTTTATGTGTAGGTATTCTTTATATTACCGCGTAGGTTGTAAAATATAGGTACTTATTGTATTTAAAATTAATGAAATTATTGGACTATCGTAATCAAATTAACTATTTCGAATTATTTATTTAATTGAATTTATTTTTTGAACTTGTCTTCTGTATAACGCGTGATCACCCGGTATACATTGTAATGTATTTTGGCCATAATATCGCAGAGACGCCACAGACGTTAACACGTCTACTGTTTGTAGTCGTGTGTACAAACTGTGTACACACAATTTGTACAGCACAGACACACAGTTTGTACAGGTTGTACAGCACAAACGTATCATAATCGGGATTATACCTATCATAAAACTGTGCGGTAATGGAAAGTAAAAAGCACTAGTGCGCAATAAGCTGCTTTAAGATACTAAAAACGTCACTTTACGAGCGAGTGTGTTGAAAAAACATTTAATGACAACATTTTCATGGTTATTGAAGATGTCAAACATCGATATTTTTTTGCAAAGAACTCTTTAACGTTATGGGCATAGGCACGCCATTATTTTTATATTCGTATGAGTATCCTCAATCGATGTATAAAGGTTACATCGAAAGCCGCTTTTAAAAAAAAAACGGCGCTTGATGAATATGCCAGACTGAACAAAAATCTTCGACCCCTTTTTAAGCGATCGGTTGATAGTTGAAGCATGAAAGCAGAACAAGAATAAAATTAACAAACAAACTCACTTTCAGATGTGTATAATATTAGTTAGGATATTTTCATAGCGAGATTTGGCCACCATTAACATTTTAAAATGATACGGTATATTCTGCCTACATTTACACTTAATTTTCATTTAAACTTGTCTACCGTTACATATTTGTCGGAGTATAATAGTGGTATAACATAATAAAAGAGTGGGTAAATTTAGCATAACATGGCAACCCTAAATATAATCACACATAAATAGTCGCCGCCATTACTGTTCCTCAGTTTTGTGATAGCGAGAATGCCGTCCGGGTTGTCTGTGCTGTCTAACTATCACGGTTCATTACAGACGGACGGACAGCGGAGTCTTAGTAATAGGGTCCCGTTTTACCCTTTGGGTACGGAACCCTAAAAAGGTACTCTATGAGTCGGGCGTCGGCATCACTGTCGTCAACTCGTGTTATTTAGACCGGGGCGGCCGTTTTATACACGAGGTTTACAACCGAAGATGAGTCCTCCGATTAGACTTCATTCTAAACAAGTTGTTCATAAAGTGTGTACAAAACAAATGTTTTAAGGCAAGAAAATCGGATCCCAATTCTACTGAGCATAAATCTTTGCTAAGGTTACGCGATTCGAGTAGCGATATGGATACAGATTAATTTGATTGGATTTAAATTTCAATTCAAAACTTTATATTAAATCATATTGTAACTCTTTTTGTCGGTTTATATTATAATAACTACGCAATTATATCAATTCAATTTAGGTAAATACTTATATACGTATATTATAGCGAGACAGTTCTTCTGTTACGTCACATGTATCCCCGCACCGCTCCACTACCTACCCAGTTATGAGCTATGACTAAGTAAAAATAAAGAATACCTACACATAATCTATTCTTTGATATCTATCGAGATCGTAAAAACAGTAAACGGAAATTGGCTTTCGCTCCCTCGTAAGACTGATAAAAATGAAAACAACCTTCCGAATCATATAAACCAGAATTAAATCCAATATAATGACAATTTACGTAGGGACTTGATAAAACCGCAATTTTTTTTTTCGAATATTTCTGTGACATTGAGTGAAAATATCACAATGTAGGTAGCAGAAATTTTTCAAAGTATACAATACCTTCAGTAGAATTTCCTTTAGTTGTACACATCTTGTTGGCTAACAATAATGAAAAAAAAGAACCTTTATGTTTAAAATTTATTTTAGGAAAACACTATCTCTATAGCAAATATAAACGATTACATTCATAATTTAAGTATGTATTTATGTAATATCGTATTGTACAAAATCTTTCGCCAATAACGGGTTCTTAAAAAATGTATAAAACTACGTTAAGAACTCAGGATAATCACTAGCATTTTTACCAATGTCATTTTATTTACTATATAATATTTTTCTACTAATACTCACTTGATATACTATTTATATAAATGGTATACCGTTGAAATGTTTCACTGCAAAAAGGATCAAAAACAGCAATAATCATTTCAGTCTCTTTAAGTCTGTCTGTATGTACCTACTAGCTGTGCTCCGCGGTTTCACTTGCATTCCCGGGATTTTAAAAAAGCCTATATTTCTCAGGGATTGTATAGCACGTCCATACAAACAAACACCTGTTTATAATATTAGAGGAGGTTAAATTATTTATTCAATATTATCGAAGTATTTGTTGGCCATAAATATTCTCAGTGAATCAAGATATAGATATTCAGTTAATACACAAAATAATAAAAATTAAACAGACCCAAATGAGATAGTCGCGTTTGCAATGAACATATAAAAATCAAATAATACACCTCATGGTGGACGCTTCGAAATGGCATCTTACAAAATCTAAAATAGGGTAGTCCATCATGCTAAACAACTGTGATAACAAATCTGAAATCGTGCAAAAACAATCATTTTTATCGAGAAAGCTTTTATTCCGACCTGAGTAAGAAAAATTAAATGTGTTTTTAGTTGTTAGATTTTATAGTTGTCCCCATTCTAAAAGTCGTTCAGCATTATAGCACAAAACATGTTTCAAAAAGAGTCCACTCATAGAACCCTCTTTGTATAACACACAAACAATTATGCTAGTACTATAATATTCTTAAATTCAAATACTGGTGAGACGCAATTTAACGCAAGCACAAATGACATTGTGAGTTTCCAATAGTTTTTGCATGTTAAACATGAATTAGCGATACACATACATTATTATATTATAGGTTACAGTAGATTATTAGTTATACGTGAGATAAGGCTGTATTATTCGAAGCCGGCGATTTGATATCTATAATTATAACTAAGTGTTTTTTGCCGTTCAATAAGAATAGTGATCTTAAATCAATAGTGTAGACCACATCACATTTAAATATGTTATTGCCACTTGTATAATATGGAAGTATCGCTACATAATATATCGCGAATAAGTAACTTACGATAACACCAAACAAAGCTTCATTTTTATATCAACAAGTAGGTAGGTTACATATTTTCATGATGCACTCAATTGGCAACGTTATACCATTAGCATATGTTATGTTTCACTTATTCAAAATGTAGTTACGGTATGTACAAAATGATTTTAAGTACCTAGTTGCCTTACACAATGCAACACAATAATTTCACAATGTCTGTCATCATTGTTCGTTGACTAGACTGTAAATTTCGTTTCAGGATGACTGTTAGTTTACACTTTCTCTCAGTGGCAGCGTAAGACCTAAATTTTATGTGGGCAAGATTAATTTTGCGGGGAAATTTTTTGGCGCGTTCACGGCTTTTAAGTAATGCATACATTTTCGAGGCGCGAGGCTACTGGGTCGCGAGGCCGTAGGCGGTGGCCCACGACGCCCACGCCTTACGCCGCCACTGCTTTCTCTAACACGTACTACATAACTGCTTTTCCATGTAGCACCTACTATCTAACATTATACTATTATTGATCAAAATATAATACATTATTATATAACATTATTATTACATTACCTCAGACAGATTTAGATTCACAAATTGATTGCTATATAAATAGAAAATAAAAACGATTTAAAAAATCGCTACACGACGCATCCATTAATATTTGAAGGTCTGGTGAGCTCTGTCCATGCTCTGTCAACTTTAGTTCTCTTGGTAGTTTGTGGCTCTGTCTGTAGGGTTATGACGAGTGCGTGTATATGTTGCGGCGCGATGTGTTGTGATTGGCAGCGACTTAAAATCAGTGTTGTAGCCTGTACTGGGCTTGTAGTTTACAACTGAGTCGCTGTCCATTTCTGATGTCACACAACACAATTATTATGTTCTTAATCATTTCTTTTTTTTTTTCAATATGTACTGTTTTATGTTTGTGTAATTGTGTTGTATGCTATTGCAGATTAAATGTATTTTCTTTCTTTCTGATTGGTGAATGATCGCTAACTTACACAACAAGCGCACTCACACATTCATAGATAAACTAACATCGTGAGATAGAATATCTGTATCCTAATTGGTGATAGTGGCCCATAACAATTTAATATGAGCACGCGCAGTTGATACAGCTAAGTTGTTAAGTTGTATTCGATGTTTAAAGATAGTATTTATTTTAATGAGTTTTAGGATTAAGTTAGGTATTCCTTATCATGGGTACATTATCCCCTTACGACTAACCTTGTTAATATTAAACGGTTATGTGCAGTGTTCCATAACTAATTACAAAGCGGTAAGCACAGTGGCGGCGTTATGCGTAAATTTTTACTAGTTTAAGAGAAAAGCTTCTCAAAGTTAATTGATTAAGACCTACTTGAGAAGCACGTTGAACTAAGAGAGACTATCTGTGTTATCATCAGTTAAATGAATTGAAGCTGCAATAGCGGCTGGTGTTAGCTATGACATAAATCTTTTAAAAAAACAGTGAGATTTAATGCCAAAGAGTTAATCTTTTTTGTTTTATTTGTGTCACAGATCATGGAGTCCCGCTCGCCGATCTAGAGACGAAAATAATGAACTTGTCCCGTGAATTGTGAATATCAGATAACCGAGTGCGAGCGTCTGTCAGTCTAATATATAATAATCTATACCACAGGACTATATGTCCTGTGTATGTAAATGATAAGATAATACATTGATAATACATGAATATTATGGAATCTGTTGAGCAAGGCGTCTGGGGGGGGGGGGGGCGAGGGTTGTTTCAATGATCTGTGGTTTTGTGTACTTGCATATACTAAGTACTCATACATTAGTGTTTAATTCAGCTCATTAAACTTCTTCTCTCGGACTGGGAAATGAAAGTGAACTCGCAAAGCTGATCTCGCCCACGTTCTTTCATCTAGCGAGCGCCACCACAGGGTAAGCAGTACAAATTACAAAATTAATTTAAGTCACATTAAAATAGTAGATATTAAGAGAAGCTGACAAACCCAACTGATTAATATAATAATGCCTTATACCAAACTGGTAAAGTATCACAGAAATTAACCATACCTAGCTAAACTATGATGTCTTCAATAATATATGAACATTACTAAAACATTAGGATTTGGTCAATGTGTACTAAAATTTTACAATCATGTGTACACTATTCACAAGTACCTACATATTCTAGAGTTATAAAAAAAACAATCTATTAGGGACTAAGGTAGCACTCAAAGCCTACCCAAACTTATAAATATGAGGCCAATAGAGATTAATAATACATTAGGCCTTGGAAAAAGTTTCAATGCAATACAATCTTTAAATAATTTTAATATAAAATAAAATATTTCTACAATTATAATTATCAAACACTGGTCTATTATAATAATGGAAAATGACGAGGCTTCTTTGATACTGACAAAGAATTGATAATATCATGTAACACTATTCTCAATCAACAGTAAGTAACAGTTCATGAAATCAATACCAGCCAATAAAATATCGGTGCCAGAACTGTTACAGCATCTTTGGTACACACCTACATAACCATTGATGGACCAAAACCGGACCACAAAATACACAAATAACCGATTACACATATTCGCTTCAGAGTTAACCAAAACATGTAATTTCTTGTAAGTTCTAATAGGTATTGCGATTTGTCTCATATTTTTAAACGGTGCAGAATGTTGATTCTTCTAAACTCTAAAGAAACTAATCGAAAAATTTCATAACACAATAATCACAATTCTTTGACTGTAAATTAACCACCTAGGAAAATAAAATTGATATACCCACATACTTAATATTACTTTAACATCTTTTTTCCTATAAGAAAAATAACTAAAAATGATATAAATAATTATAAATTATATGTTAAACATTACATAGTGTTATTTATTTCCTGGCCCTCACCATTGACTGCAGCAACTGCGGTATATGGCCAATTGTAGATAGATTGCAGGGGAACATGGAGCAATTCTACCAGGTATCGGTAGTTTGGCTCTGCAAGAAACACCAATTTCACATAAAATATTGCCTTACTAGTAAATATTATAACTTTAATTTATAACATGCAAAAATATAACATACCATTCTCAGGATTGATGTATCCTTTACGTATCAGAAAGTCTATCAAAACTGGAGCACTTGTGGTTTTAAACTGGGGAGACAGAGCTCTTTGCACACACTCTTCTGCTGTCAAGAGTTCAAAACTCTCAACTTCACCATCAGCATTTTGGGGTACGAAATCAATGGGTAATTCCAAATCGTACACATACTCTGTGTTTGGAAATAGGCCCCTCTCACTCTCAAAATAAAAGCTGGAAATAAATTTACATAGTAAATAAACAACGAAAGGCCAGTTAGTGTGGATAGAGATACCCTAAACATTTATGTACTTAGTTTGGGAATCAGATGGCTGTATGTAAATAATCTCCCAGGATACTTATTATTTAAAAACGAGTAGAATATAAAAATTAGTAAACATTAATAAAAAGTAGTACCTAACACATCCAGCAGGTACCAATCTTTTCACTAGTTCTCCTTCAACTGATGCCTCTTCAGCAGCTTCCTTTATAGTAGTCTCAAGGATTCCATAACCCACAGCTAATCCGCCACTTACAAAACAATCCCATTTACCTGAAAAATAAAATTATGAGTAGGTATTATACTATGTGCATATACAAAGTGTAATGGAAAGTGTCCGTGGGGTCCAGTTTGAGTATGGCAGCCATACATGATTGACGTTTACAAAATCAGGGGTTATACTATAGTTTGGAATATGTACATAATATAACAAGTGTAACAAAAATCTATCAAATATATGTCTTACCAGGCCAAGTTTGTTTTGTAAAGCTTCTCTGCTGAAGCCAAATGCAAAGCCCTTTTGTTGGATGATTCAAGTAGCCTGTTACACTGACACCATAGTTTCTGATGCCAAAAAGGCAAATGGCACTCCTATCCATCTCCAGTAGGCTCTCATGATAAAATGGAGCACTGACTTCAAAACACTAAAATCATATTACACATATATGTTATTGCCATCAAATTTGACCAGTTAGGGTCAGTTCACACCGAGATGCGACACGACGACGTGACGATGCAATTATTTCGCGTCGCACAGCGCGAATTAGAATTCTCTCAATTAAATGTGTAGGTATTTTTTGTGTAGTAAACAAAGTTATATATTGTATCGCTATCCAAAAAATTTGGCGCAGCATTGCGTTGCATCTTCGTGTGAATTGATCCTGAGGGTTATCAAAGGGTATTTTTTTTTTGCCGAATTATGGATTATGGTAAAAATCCCCAGTCAATGTGTGTAAATGCTCTCTGTAACATGCTGTCAGGGTGTCTTGAAGTGTGCAGATAGCATACTAAAACTTCTAAAACTTTTTTTTTTTTGGTGTTGTTATCACTTGACTACACTGTTATTTGCATGACTGATGTGTACAAATGAACTTTTACCATACAACATAATATTTCAATTTAAAAACATCTAACTGTTTATCTTGTAACTTGGCATGATAATAGACTATAAAACCTCAGTCAAAACATACAGTAATTTTACAGGTTGCCATATGATAGTAAAAAGTAATGTTATTAAAACTTCCCTTCTGTTTAGCTCCCGCCTAACCCCTATTCATGCAATATTTACAAAATAGATTTCTGATTGAGGTGTTTTGACACTTATAAGCATGTTAACATTTCAGTTGAAAGAAGAAAATATATTTCATTTGAGAAAATGCCAAGATTTTTATTTGTGGGACTATTGAGGACAATTAATAATAATAATTGCTCCCATTTTCACCATTTGGGTGACTATCTTTATGCCAAATTAGTTGTGTCACATCACTTTCTATCAGTATTATCAAGTTTGAGACTTTTATTGCCAAGATTTGATTTGGTTGGTGTCCATTGTCTCAATCAATAGTCCTGCAACCAGTCCAGTAAGTTTCCCCTCGATAGACCCAGTATAGTCCCTTCTTTTCTGCGATAGTTCTTTCACTTAGCGGATGCAGAATCTGTGCAATAGTACAGACAGATATACTAACCATAAGGTGTACATATCCAATCTCATTAATGTATCGTAAAGGGACATCTACAAGTAAGATCTGTATCCCCACCTATGCCTTCCAAAAGAACAACTCTGTGTCAAGAAATCAAAACAGAAAGATACAAATAATAAGAATTGACAGGGTTTTGGGTACTTGCTGAGAAATTGTGTTTACACAGTGGTAGGGTACTTTGTAGTACCAGCCTGGCTGGCTACCACCCTCCAGTTGAAAATCTGTCACCAAGCACCTTTCGGTGTGTTCTGATAGCTGCACTTGACAGCCAGTTCCTTCTAGACTTTGTGTGCTTACCACCTTCGGCCGCATCATCACTTACCATGGTGAGATTGCGGTCAAACACAGGCCTATAAACAATAAAAAAAAATAAAAAATACCAACATTTCTTAAAAATATGACAGCATCAAGGGTAATTAAATTAACACTTAGAGTACAGTACCTCATCTCGCCAACCTTTGAGAGCACATATTTCATTTTCTTTCCTTAGAGTTTGCAGAATGTTTGCAACTTTTAATGTTCTCTCTTTATAATCTCTAAATGCTGGATTAAGTTCTACAAATTTTCCTGCAATTCTGAAAACCTGGAATTAAACAATGTAGGAATTCAGAATTATTTTGTTCACACAAGTAGGTGTATATTTTATTTTTATATAACTTAGCTTTACCCAGGAGGTATGATAAGAAAAGAACCAATCAATAAACAATTTAAATTGCCATATATAGACTATATATAACAGATATATAGATAGAATATTAGTATACGACATTGCTGCATGTTCAGTATGTTACTTCATTGATATTTACCTCCGGAAATCTGTGCAAGTACTTCATGACATCAGGACGAATGAGCCCCACTTGATGACCAGCCACCACGAATGGTTTACATACTCCTTGATGTAAGCCTTAAAACATATCAATATCGCATAAAAGCCAGCAAACATCACAACGCAATATAGACCATATTTATTAGACAATATTATTATTTTCCGGTAGAATGTCATACATACCAAATAAGTAAAAGCAGTTAAATTTCCTTGCTAATTTCAATAAATCAGAAATGTTATTTTGAGTTGAAGAATTCATTTCTTTCATATTTCTATTCCATGCAAGTAGTAAACGAACGATAATTATTTCTAAATTAAATTGACAATGACACCAGTGTTGCCAATGTAATTTTTTAGGCGGCCGTGTACATGCGGTAAAAAAGCCGTGTTTATAACATGGATTTAATATACAAACAGGATTGAACTCTCCAAAAATTTTATCATACAAAAATAAACCATAAGTCATGCACGTTAGGGTTTACTTTTGTTAGTTATCTTAGCCGAGGCAAAACGAGCCGAGAGAGATAGCCCGAACCGAGGCCGTTTGTCCCTTTTCCTCAATTGCCAAAAGATAAAAATGTTAAAGATGGTAGAAAATATTTCACCACAACAAGTAAAATATATTACGTATAAATATTTTTTTGCTATTAAACTAGTTTTAAATCATTTTATTTTGTAGGTTTACATCTGTACATAATAATAAATAATTGTATTTAAGTAAAATAATCAAAATAATATGATTGTTTGGTAGCTATCATAAAATTATTCTGGTAGCACTGAAATCTGATATCAGTGGTGTCATGGCAACATGGCGACTTTTTCTGTTGTTTTATGGAAACGCATTTTAAGTTCTAGCTACGGTTTTTATACTTTTTATCGTGAAAATGGTGAAAAAAAATTGTATCAAGACATGTAAAAGTGAATCATGTGCTGATTGTGGGATTTTATTTCACAAGTAAGGAATAACGATGATTTTATTTACTAACAATGGTGAGTCATAAGTAGTTTGACCATGGTTTATTAAAAAAAATTGTAGACGGAAGACACTAAAGTTAGTGTAATTCTTTTTAAAACTAAGTATAATGTTTATTGTGTGTTGTAATGTGTACCTATTGTATAAATTATTTGTACCTATGTATCGCATAATTGAAATAGCATTATTTTTTATGTTTGTTACAGCTTTCCATCGAAAGAAGAAATGAAGCAAAAATGCAATTTTGATGCGATTAAAACAAATGTTTTCCACAAGATTGAAACATCTTATTATTCCACCGCATCCTTTCCAATGCATAACAGATGAAGAACTGCAAAAACTGTAACTAGTAAAAGCATTGGCTAATAATTCGTACCTATTCACCACGCGAAATGTAATGCATTCAGAAACTTAGGCAGTGAGATTGGCCTAAGGCAGAAACTAAATAAAACGATTTTGTTTAGCCGTGTTTAATTTTAATAAATACCTACTTTGTCAAGCACATTCGAGTTTTATTTCCCTTTGCTTTATTTTAATTCCCAAATAACAGCTCTGTAGAGCAAACTGAAAAAAGAGCAAGGGGAAAAGCCGTGGTCCCAGAACGAAATTCTGCATGCACCCTTGCCTATTCATACGTAATATTTGATGATTCGACACAAAACGTAACTCAAAAATTAATCATAACTTTTCTCAAAAACATGGGTATACATGGCTACACATCAAGCTATACATTTCCAGTATAAACTGATCTCGCATTGTATAGGATTTCTGTACAATGAGAGGTCAGCTAATATTGGAAATTTATATCTTGATTAATCGTGCGTACACGATTCAACACCCACATAGAACATAACAATGTTCAGTTTCAAATAATGGGTTTTCGCGAAAAAGTATCTCGATATCTATAGTTTTTCATTACGGTTTTATCTCTTATTTTTTCTATAAATTATTATTTCACTATTTTAAGTAACATAATGTTAATATTTTTGTAATACAAACAATAATTTGAAATCAACTAGTGTCAAAACGCCACAAACAGACAAAATTGGAGGAACTTTGCAATGCAGCGATTGTGCGCGAAAGGGACTAACAATGACCACGACCACTCTGCCAAGAGTGCACGACTAGGAAGAAGAAGTGTCAACCGGACACAAATTATCTCTCAAATCCAACTTTCCTGTTCGTTATAAAAATGTTTGGTCACCCTATTAGAATGGGATAAACAGCCTCGGTATGCGTTATCTCTCTCTGCTCGCGTTTTTGGCCCAAGAGCTCAATCCTGTTTGTATATTAAATCCATGGTTTATAATAGAAAAAGACCAACGGTGGGCCGTGTCACTGCTTAAAAAAAGGAAAAACGTTTAATTTATGTCAATTAAATATTTTTAACATTGAAAATCCGTAAAACAGCTCCATTTGATAATGTTTGCAATTCACTATTCGTTTAAAAAAAATTACAACAATTTATAAATTTTTACTTATTATTCCCGGTCAGAAAGGTTACTCCGATGTTCGAAATTCGACTATCGTATAGTGCTGTTCCTCTCGAACTCCTGTCATACAATATTTGGGTGAGTGGGACGGCACTATACGACAGTCAAACGTGCATCGAAGTAACCCTTAGGTACCCGTATCATAACCAACCCATCAATTAATTAATTACCGTAGAATTTGCAAAAAGCCGTAGAATCTGCTACGGCCACAGGGATGCAGCCGTAGGCCGTGGATTTTGTGATTTTTTGGCCTGAAAGCCGTAGAACACGGTAATTGCCGTATCATTGGCAATTACCATTGTCATTTTGCTGAATGACACACACAATGACAGACAACCCAGACAACCGTCCATGAATTTAATTTGCCGTATCATTGGCAATTACCATTGTCATTTTGCTGAATGACACACACAATGACAGACAACCCAGACAACCGTCCATGAATTTAATATTTGTATATTAAATCCATGCAACCGTCAGACAACCAACTTCATCTCCACAGATTAAGGATGGCATAAAGTTTCATTTTTATTTTCATAACTTCGTATATTTTGAGTTTTATTGCATATTATCGGCGGTATTTTATCCAATAAAGATCAATCCATGTGCACCAGGCACATGGATTGATCTTTATTGGATAAAATGAAGTGAAATTAAACGAATTATTTGTATCGTGACTTTACAAGTTGTCTCAAAAAGTCCATGAAAAGTTCTAGTACAATGACCACCATTTTACTAAAACATGACTGGACGGTTACTGATCATGCGGACTATGTGAAAGTTAATGTGCGGACTATATGTGATATTATTTATGTATACTCAAAGGATGAAGCACTTTGTTTCCATGGTCATGAACATGGTCAACAACAAAAAAAAAAATGAAGAAATCTTTGAGCTTGATTGAGAGTATTTTAAAATAAACCTTAAACCAAGACGCATAAAGTGCTAACTTTAAAAAAAAAAAATAATAATAAAATTATAAATAATTTCATGAATAATTTGACATTTCACTTCTCTCTCATCATTCTCGAAGTGCGTGTGATATCTTTAATTATTTAATTGTGACATGATTTTGTTTTCCAATGAAAAATGGCAATGCTTGATATATTCGTTACATTCGTTTTTGTAATTTTATGTGAATAAAAATAGATTCGTTTTTAAAGTGTTCGTAGGTATGTGTTAAATAGTATTTTCAAAAATAGAGTTTATGTTTCGTGATTCCTCTAAAAGGTTGGTTTGTTGGTTGAATTGTTTGTTATCCCGGGAAATGATAGCAAGCGGTGCATATTGAAAAATCATTGCAAATGATATATCACTAGTGAAATCACTGTGATAAAAAATAATAATATCATCAAATGAGAATTCCTTAAAAGTAGCAATCATTTCCATGCCTACCACAGATTAGTTAAAGTAACTTTTTTTTTGTTGTTTTATTTTTTCATTGGAGTGATGTTGTTTCAAAATGGGCATTTTTGTTTATGCGTTCGACTTGAGAAATTTCAACAATTTTGCAACTTTTGCTACAAATGAGTTTCCATCAGTCGAGGAAACGGAATGTTTAACACACAGACATTTAAAGAGTAAGGACATATACTTCTGTTTGCCGTGTTTTTATATTCCCGAAATTCAAGACTGACAATGAGTGATGACATGCCCAAGAATCTTATATATTATATGGATGTTGCGTCCGGAACTGTCAATTGAGGATGAAAAACTTCACCTCTAAATTAAAAAAAAAGACTAAACCCTTATCCTACTATCTCACTCTATCTTCAATCCAGTTGCTATATCAAGACTTAAATTTCCAATAAGGGTAATAAATAAGAGAACATCTTTTAGAAATATTTTATTTTCTTTGTTTTACTACATTACGATTTAAGTAAATAAACTGATTAGTGTAAACGAATGGTTAGTTTAAATTAAACAACTTTTTTTTATCATATAATAAGTCTATCAAAACAATTAAAACTCCTTAAACTGATTCCAAAATGTAATGTCAATACTTTGGCAACATGGGCAACATTGGTTCTGAAAGGGGACTTTTTGGCGGGAACTTGCGGAGTGACATTATGTTTTCATTTTTATTTTCATAAATTCGTGTATTTTGAGTTTTATTGCATATTATCGGTGGTATTTTATCCAATAAAGATCAATTCATGTGCTCCAGTGAAATGAAATGAAATGAATATGTGTATCGTGACTTTACAAGTTGTCTCAAAAAGTCCGTGATAAGTTTTAGCCACCATTTTACTAAAACATGACTGGACGGTGACTGATCATGCGGACTATGTGAAAGTGAATGTGCGGACTATATTAAAGTGATATTATAAATAAAATGTATGCGACCGAAGGACTTTGTATCCATGGTCATGAACAAATTCACAAAAAAAAAAAAAATGGTTCTGAAAATGGCAGATCTTTCAAATATTTTTATTACACTTCAATTTATTGTTGGAGATTTTCTAAACATCGATTGTGAAATTGTGTCTGCTGAGGTATGTATTGCGTGGTCAGACATTGCAAAAGTGTTTGGAACCCAACTACAACTATTAAATGGCATGGGTGAGTGTTTTATTACGATATTAAACACAATACAAACAAGTTGAAATAATTTCGCATTCTAGGGAGAATTTGGGTTCGAATCATATTTTATAACTATGCAAACATTCTCATAACCTGTCCTCTTGGCTCATTACTGATTTATTAAGATAGAGTAACTTTCTTAAACAATTTATTTTTAACTCTTAATATGTAAACAATAGGACTGAAGTGACCATATTATTTTGATTTTCGTCTTTTTTGATGTGGTCTTTTTAGTGTTCCGAACCAAAAAGGTAAAAAGAAACCCTTATGGTGCCCCTCCGGGCTAAGCTTTACATTAAGTGACGACGAGTATAGGCGCAATTTTTTTTCTGGTGAAGTAACATACTAATATTTATTTTCAGTTTTCCCAAAGATCCAAAAAGAAGGCGACTATGGCTAAATAATATACGCCTTAAACAAAAATTTTACGAGAATGCAAAGATATGCAGCCTGCATTTTAAAGAAGAACATTATAATAATATAATAGGATAATGTATTATCATGTGTACCTAATTGGACTCGCTTCTTATTGGAAATTATTTCTCTAAATTAATTTTGAGAATCAGATCAGATATTAAATTGATGAACACGTGTAGCGTATCATAGACCATAGTGTGTTGATGACTGTCTCCCGCGCTCCTCCCTCGTTTCGCATGTAGTCCCCTCGGGGGAGGCAGTATAAGAGTCAGTCAGTCGCCCTACGTTCTCGACGCGCATAATGTACCTCATTGTTTTCCATGTAATATCAAATGTGAAATTTCGAAATATATTAATATAGTGTTCAAACTGGAGTTTAAGTTCTCTTATACATGTGAATATCAAACGAGTCAAGAAAGCCATCCAATGACTCGTCCCGTGACCCGCTTGAAGTCTTAATGCTAATAGAACTCTAGTGAAGTTCATTGCAGTTTTAGTAGTAGCTTACTCCAATCCCCATTCGTTCCCGAGGGATTTATGGTTTTTCCGGGATAAAATTATCCCATGTGTTAATAAAGGACATATTGTGAGCAAAATTACATCCAAATCCGTTCAGCCGTTGCAGCATGGGCGTGATTGTGGTGGGACAAACATCCAAACTTTCGTGCGTCATGGTCCGCAAACTGCAAATGAGCTGAATACACCTGGGCTAGGCTGTATACGTATATAATTACAGACATTTATTGAGCTGCCCTGCCAGAACGGATTGGTCCTAGTGGGACCAACTCAAATAGGCAAGTATTCCTAGTAGGTATTCTATAAAAATACCTAACACAAGGAAAAATGAGACATTCTTCACACACAGCTATCTGACTGATCCCAAACTAAGCAGAGCTTGTGCTATGGAGACCAGATATGAGATAACTGATATACAACATAATACTATATACATGTTGCACACAAATGCATGTCCTGGGTCGAATATAATTATCGCATATATATTTATCGCCGCAGATCGTGGATAATCGAATCCACGACCTGCGGCGTAATAATTGGAATTTTAACCAACCACACCAACTGGACTTGCCCGTCAATATAATATGTATATGTCCCAAGTTTGTCCCGAATTAGCTAACAGTGTTGTCACTGTAAAGAGAGAGAAAGAAATACATACGTGACGTCATTGAAGGTGAAATTTTTCATCCTCAATTGACAGTTCGAAATGCAGTATCCATGTAATATATAAGATTCTTGGACATGCCTAACCCAGCAAATGTTAGAAGTGAACAGCAGTGCTGCAAACCCCAAATTGCAAAAAAGAAGAATATTTATGCCAAAAATCCAGGAGACAGGGTAAAAAAGAAGGAGAAATAAAAAAATACCCTTAATGGTTTCTTTAGAATAGTAGGAATTTTTATATTCTACTCCATAGTTTTAAGATTGGCAAACATATCTTTTTTATTTGGTTTTATTTTTGCCAGTTTTGAGTCGTATTATAAGTTCCTTTTAGTCACAAAAATCACTTTCACTTTGTTCGCTCTGTCAGTGTCCATAAAAGACATGTTTTAGTAAAATGGTGGTCATCATCATCATATCAGCCACTGCCACTGCTGATGTCCACTGCTGAACATGGACCTCGCCCATTGACTTCCACTTCGAACGGTTTTGGGCCGCTTGCATCCAGCGGCGCCCAGCGGCGCTAAACATTCCATTTCACTTTTCACAAGGCGAGTGTCGGTCGAGTGAGTCAAATCAAAAACCATGTCGAAAGTTCAAAAGATAAAAAAAGTAGTTAACGTTGATATCATTTTCAGTATTGGTAAATCGTGCCTTTCTTTAGTGAAGTATGTATGAAGATGAAGAAAATAATTTGGGTAGAGTTTCAATGTATGTTTGTAAATAAATGCTTTAACTCATCAGCTTGGTAGATTTGGTGTATGTTTCTAAGACTGCATGAATTACTGACGATGTTTATGACTACGAAAGCTAAACTTTAACTGTCTACTGATATTTCCTGAATCTATTGTTTTTTTTTTTAATTTCTACTGCTTTGAAATTTCTTCTGGCAACAGTGGCAACGGGGCAACACTGCTACTACTGATCAGTGCTGCAAACTCTCCTTCTTTTCTAGGATATTCCATGATTTTTGGACATGTCTCCTTATCTCCTTATTTATTTTTCATTTCAATGAAAATCTCCTGGAATCTCACGATGTGAGCCAAGAGTGCGACATTTTATCTTTTTCTAAGAATAACACCTTTTATTGACAAAAAATTAATCAATCAATGCTCTCAAAACATAATAAATCTGTGGCAATCCTTTCGACTAATCCTCCTTTTTCAACTAATCCCTAATAATACCTATTTGTATTCCCTACATTAATATAATGCCCACTAATAAAACATAATACACAACTATATTATATATTTACAACTTATTATAATATTTACATATCATATATGTATATGTATCATATATGTATATAATTTATTTAATCCATACACGACACGACATATCACACAGTGGTGCCAATTCTGTGGTATATCGCACTAAACTAATTTTAGTCACATCTCATCTCTTTCTTACGAACATTATTGAAAAAGGATAGAACATATTTTAAGTTGTAAAATTAAACTTTGCCGTCTTATTTTGCGTGTATTTAGGCGTAACCACGATAGATGGCGACTAAATTTATATTGAAAACAAGCATCGGACTAATTTGACAGGACTAAATTTCTTATATCCTTTTCTTATGTCCTTTGTTTTTAAAGAGACATAGTGAGATTAAAATTAGTTTAGTTGTGAACAACAGAATCAGGGCCAGTGTCGCGAGTCAGTGGAAGCGCGCCCGCGTACCTACGACCGGGCGGCCAACGCCCAGCGCAAGCAGCACTGCAGCAGTGTTGCCAATGCTACGGCAATTACCGTGTTCTACGGCTTTCAGGCCAAAATATCACAAAATCCACGGCCTACGGCTGCATCCCTGTGGCCGTAGCAGATTCTACGGCTTTTTTCAAATTATTTATTTATTTATTTTATTTATTTATTTATACACAATTTACAGCTATCTTTACAGGTATTTCCTAATACAATAGTGTAAGTAAACAATAAGCAACATAATCACTTAATTCCTTTCACATATTATGCATAAAACTGATTTACTAAATTCAGTGACTGAGCATGAGAATAGGTAAATTTTTTGTCCAACTAGATTCAATGTATGCAACGTTCTTGTTAATGGCGCGTTTGCTAATAAATTAGTCCTCGCGCGGGGGACCACAAACAATCGCGTCGGCTGCCGCCGCGCCACATACCCGTCCGGCACAGATAGCCTCAGCAGCTCTAAGATGTTTGGATTCGAGATGCTGCCTCGGAATACCCTCATCATATAATATGCGAGCGCCAACTCCCTTCTTGTTTCCAATTTGTTGTATCCAACCATGCCCAAAACGAACAGAGTTGGATACATCAACGGATAGAAAGGGTAAACCCCATATAGTTTTAGGTAAAGGTACCTCGTTATTAATTAATTGATGGGTTGGTATGATACGGGTACCTAAGGCTTACTCCGATGCACGTTTGACCGTCGTATAGTGCCGTCCCACTCACCCAAATATTGTTTGACAGGAGTTCGAGAGAAACAGCACTATACGATTGTCGAATTTGAACATCGGAGTAACCTTTCTGACCGGGAATAATAAGTAAAAAACATAAAAATTATTGTATTTTTTTTAAACGAATAGCGAATTGCAAACATTATTCAAATAGAGTTTTAAGTATTTTAATGTTAAAAACATTTAATTGACATTAATTAAACGTTTTGCCTTTTTTAAGCAGTGACACGGCCCACCGTTGGTCTTTTTCCATATAAACACGGCTTTTTTACCTCATGCACACGGCCGCCTAAAATTTTGCATTGGCAACACTGCCAGTGTTGCCAATGCTACGGCACTTACCGTGTTCTACGGCTTTCAGGCCAAAAAATCACAAAATCCACGGCCTACGGTTGCATCCCTGTGGCCGTAGCAGATTCTACGGCTTTTTGCTAATTCTACGGTAATTATTATTTTATTTTTTTAATTAATTTATGGGTTGGTATGATACGGGTACCTAAGGGTTACTCCGATGCACGAAATTTGACCGTCGTATAGTGCCGTCCCACTAACCCAAATATTGTTTGACAGGAGTTCAAGAGGAACGGCACTATACGATTGTTGAATTTCGAACATCGGAGTAACCCGAGTAACCCTTCATAATAAGAAAAAAAAGTATAAATTGTTGTACATTTTTTTAAACGAGTAGCGATATGCAAACGTTTAACGAGTTGCAGCTGTTTTAAGGATTTTAATGTTAAAAACATTTAATTCACATTAATTAAAGTTTTTACTTTTTTTAAGAAGTGACACGGCCCGTCTTTTTCCATATAAACACGGCTTTTTCACCTCATTTACACGGCCGCCTAAAAATTTTCATTGGCAACACTGCACTCATTGCTACAGATAGATTGGATTCCTTGGCGGGAAATTGAAAAAAGCGCACGCGGAAAAATTTGAAATTACATTTTGTAATTTTTTTTTATTGTGTAAAAGAATAAATTCACTTTTAATTAATACCAAAAAAATAAAATGGATGGGAATGAGGGGGGCGGGGACAACCCGCCCAACTCCTCCAAGCGGCTTCGGACTGATGAAGTGAATGATGATAGCGGTGGCGGTGAGCGTTCTGATGTACTTTATTTGCCTTATTTTAAACCTAATTATAAAAGACAGTATCCAGAAAACTCAAATAAAACAGAGTTTAAAGTTTTTGTTGAGCATATCAACCACAAAGATAGATTGGGCAACAAAAGTCCTATATATCTCAATCATATTTTCACGACGGATGTTAAAGGTGTGATGGCAATACAGCGATTGAATGCAAATAAAATAGCAGTAATGTTCAAACAATATAATACAGCAAACAACTTTCTAAATAACACTGCATTCTTAGAAAAGTACAACGTAAAGGCTTACATACCGGCTACCCAAATAGAAAAAACTGGCATCATAAGATTTGTCCCAGCAAATATCTCAAATAAGGACTTATACACTAAGTTGAGTTCCATTTACGAAATTATCTGTATACGACGATTCACAAAAAAAGTAGGACGGGACAGAGTTCCTCTGCAAACAGTCAGTATCACTTTCTTATCCAATATCTTACCTGACAATGTACAATATGATCTATTCTCATACAGGGTATTTGAATATATCCCACCGCTGCAACAATGTTACAAATGTATGAAATTTAATCACTCGGCTAAAATATGTAATGGCAAACAGAAGTGTTCGATCTGCTCTGGTGAACACTTTTACAAAGATTGTGATAAACCTAAAGAGATATGTTGCGCTAATTGCCAAGGCCCACACCTAGCAATAGCAAGAGAATGTCCCATTAAATTAAGAAAAATAGAAGAAAAGAAAAGTAAAATAACATACGCGAGTATCGCACAAACAAAGTCGATCGAATACCCTGCATTGCCATTGTCTAAGAGTCAACTTGTAAATCCCCCTGTAAATAATGTAAATATTCCAGTAAATACTGAAAAGAAAAATGTTAAAAAAAATGTTAATAACAAGCCTGCTGCACAGGCGCTGAACCCACAAGATCACCCTATGGACTTCATTGCCCAGGTTATAGCTAATAAAGAAGTACGAGCGGCCCTAGTAAAAACATTGGTAGAGATTGGTAATAAGTCTGATCCCACCCCAATTACTTCATTATTCATTGAAGAAATATTAGTTAAAAATTTATCCCCATAATGGATTTAAGTCCCCCTAAAACGTCCCAATTACGGATTGCGCAGTTTAACATCCAAAGTGCCAATAGTAAAAAGCCCTTATTAACTAAGTTTATGCTAGAACAAAATATTGATGTATGCTTGCTTAATGAAACTTGGTTTAAAGACCATCACAATTTTAGAATCCCCGGTTATAATCTCCATTCCAGAACATCTAAGAATCCTCACAATGGTGTAGCAATATTAATTAAACCAGAGACTAAATATAATATTTTAAACACAACATTCTATGAGGACATTCAAACTATAGCTATGTCAATATCTACCGAGCGTGGCAGTGTGACTATACTCTGCGTATATTGTCCTCCTTCCAGTGGGCACATAAGATTGCATAGACTGCGCAATATAATTCGAGACCTACCTAAACCTATTTTTATAAGTGGTGATTTTAATGCTCACCATATTGCATTTGGTTGCCTATCTACTAAGGGCCGCGGACAAGATTTATATGATGTTATAGATGAGTGTGATTTGTGCATCTTAAATGATGGCAGTTTCACTACAGTGAACCGTCCTAGAACCAACGCTTCAGCCATTGACGTCACCTTTGCTAGCGCATGCTTAGCACCGTTATGCGAGTGGTCTGTGCATGATGATTGTATGGGAAGTTACCATTATCCAACTATAACCGAAATATCCCTATCCATACAAAAATACCAAATTAACCCTCCCATTGATAAATTTTTGTACAAAAGAGCTGATTGGCGCCAATATAATGAACTTTCAAAAAATGCGTTTGGCGATTTTACAATTAATCAAGTAGACCCACTCTCTTCCTATACCGATTTTTGTATACGTCTTGAGTCCCTTATGCAAATAGTTGTTCCAAAGTTCACTAAGTCTGCCCACTTTGCTAGCAGACCTCCAGCACCTTGGTGGAATGAGGTTTGCGAACAAAGTGTAATAGCATCCTATAATGCTTTGAAACTGTACAGAAGTGATTCTACAATAGATAACTATATAAATTATAAGAGACTTGATGCATTAAAAAAGAGAACCATTTCTGAGCAGAAGTCAACTGGATGGAATGATTTGTGCAATACTTTTAATAGAACTACCCCTATAAGCAAAATATGGAACATGATTAAGATTTTTAAGGGTGTTAAGTCTAGCATTAGATCCCATAAAGATGAGTTCATACCTACCTTTTTAGATAAACTGTCTGATAATAGTGGTTTAAAAGAGACTAGTAACTTAATCAACTATTTTAACAGTAACAATAATAATAGCAATTCAAAATTTTTATTGGAACCATTTACATGGAATGAATTCACATCAAGTCTACAATCTAGGCGTAACTCAAGTCCAGGTCTAGATAACTTTCCATATATTGTAATTAAAGAACTCCATACATCTGTTCAGCACCTCTTTCTTGACATTCTTAATGCTTTATGGCTCAAACAAATTATCCCTGAATCATGGAAAACACAGTGTGTTATCCCAATACTGAAGCCTGATAAATCTCCAGAACAGTCCAGTTCGTATCGTCCTATATCTTTGTCCTCATGTCTCGGTAAACTATTCGAAAATATGATTAAAGTCCGTCTGGACTGGTTTGTAGAGGCTAATGGTATCATCCCACATGTGCAGTATGGTTTCCGTCGTGGGCGTAGTTGCGCTGACAGCTTCATGTCACTCATCTCAGACCTGAAACGTGCAAATAATTTAAAATCACACACTGTTTGTGTATTTTTAGATGTCCAAGGAGCTTTTGATAATGTCGACCCAGGTATCTTGGTCAACATTATGTCTGATGTGGGTATACCTGGTCTACTATGTCAGTGGATCTATAATTATTTAAATGATAGAACCTTATATGTTAAGTATAATAACATCTTACATGGTCCTAGAAGTGCATCGAAAGGCACAATGCAAGGCGCCACTCTTTCACCATTACTATATAATTTGTACACATGTGAAATATGTAAATTTGTAAATACTAGTGAAGTAAATATTTTGCAATTCGCAGATGACATTGTTTTGTATAGTAGCAGTCAGAACTTGCAAGTTGCTATAGATAATATGAATAGAGCATTAAATCAGTTGAGTCTATACTATAATGATAGATTACGTTTAAAGATCAATGCGACAAAAAGCAGTTTAATGATTTTTGGTGATGATGATCCATCTAGTGTTATTTCGTATTGTGGAGAATCTATAAACAGAGTACATTCAAAGAAATTCTTAGGAATCATCATAGACCAAAAACTGACTTTCGAAGAACATGTTCGGTATATTTCTAAAAATGCTTTAAGAGCTATTAACATAATAAGATGTCTGGCTGGAGTGTCATGGGGTGCTGACCCCAAAATATTGTCTATTCTATATAAAGCTATTGTGAGAAGTCATTTTGACTATAGTTCTTTGGCATATATGAATAGCTACCATGCCAAAAAATTAGATATCCTGCAGAATAAATCTCTGAGAATAATATCGGGTGCAATGTGCTCAACTCCCATAAGGGCCATGGAAGTAGAGACTAAAATTATGCCACTGATCTTGAGACGTCTCCTACTTGCCGAACGGTATTGCCTTAAACTACTGTACTCTGATAACATGCAAATTATTAACAAGATTATACCTTGTAGAATCAATGTGTCAGGTCCTTTAGCAACTGGTGAGAGCCTCCTTATTGGTAACTCCCCAATGTTGTATCACATTTTTCTGGAAATTGAAAACAACAGCTATAAACTCAAAAAACAGTGCCCTTGGCCCTGCTATTCTTCCCAGTTCAAAAGCATAATGCACCCAATTACAGTAATAGATTCAATTACAAATAATTCAGAGATGTTGCAATTTTTATCAGAAAATAATTACTACACTTTATATACAGATGGTAGTAAGGGTAAGGATTATGTGCGCTGTGCTGTGTATGATCCTCAAAAAAATTCTTCTCAGAGTTTTCTTTTGCAGAATGTTTGTACAATATTCACCGCAGAAGCCTATGCAGTATATCAGGCTCTTCTGCAAATTGGAAATGTAGATAATTGTAAATATTTTCTAATTGTAACAGATTCTTTAAGTTTTATAAGAGGATTGAGCTATTTAAAGATTCACTTTAAAACTAATTTCATTCTGTACATAATTAAAGAATTGTTATACAAATATTATCATACAGGGAAACTAATTTCATTTATGTGGGTGCCCTCTCATAGAGGAATCACTGGAAATGAAATGGCCGACAAAGCCGCTTACGGAGGAGTAAATGCACTCGATGTCTCCGATACTATGTATGTACCTATGACTGATTATTTGAGTAATGTAAGGCTAGCTATAAGTATGTTATGGGAGCAAATGTGGAAGAAAGACCAAGAAACGAAAGGACGGTGGTACGGTAGCATTCAAGAAAACTTACCAGTAAAGCCATGGTATGATAGCCTGCAAAGAGCCAGTCGTGATTTTATTACCACCATAAACCGACTACGTTATGGACATAATAAAGCACCATCACACCTAGCAAAGTTAAATATAATTCAAAGCAATGTCTGTACATTTTGCGGAGTTGAAGAAGGAACAGTGGACCACATTATATTCAGCTGTCAAAAGTTCCTTATTGACAGATTGGTACTCGCGAGTGAACTAAGTGAAGTGTGGCAAAATAATTATAGTGATTTTTCTTCCCGCCCGCCGCCGCTTAAAGAACTATTAAAAGACATTAAAACTTATAAACCAATATTTAAATACATTAAAAATACGGTGGTAAAATTATAAAACTGAAAATACAAAATCTGAAAAGTGGTTCCGGAATAATAAAGTCGTGGCTTAAAGGTCTTAGTAACCAGGCCATAAAATCCCAAAAAAAAAAAAATACAGATAGATTGACAAAATAAATTTTATTTATTTTCTTTTTACAGATATTTCAAATAATTTCAATGATAAAACTATAAAAAATAGCTATCCAGAATGTCGACAGAAAGCTTTGGAATTATTGATGACTTAGCTCCGGTTTTCCGCCCTTATGTACAAAATATGTACCAAGATTTAAAACTAGGTGAGTGATTATTTATCAACATTATGCGTAATTTGTTTGTATACCTAAATATTTGATTTCGGTTTTCAACACAGGCTTATGCAAGACGAAAGTGGACTTTGAAAGAATATCTGGAGGCTCTGAAGTAGGAGAATGCCAATTCCGTTTAGTCCTACCTTACTGTTCTAAAAAACTGAAATGGGAAGTAATTTTTGATGCCTCAACACCTTGGTTCGCGCCGGATTTTAGATTTGATGATGACAGTTTCCTTATGAACATAGATGAAGATTTTTTTGAGAATAAAGTGCCCAGCCTTTCATTATGGAATGAAAATGATCCGAAAGCATTGAGTGATGTTATATCAGAATTAGTCAACCTGTATAAAATTCATCAGGTGAGCATTAGTTACTTTAACTTAAATAGTGGATAAACTTTACTTGAATGTGACGCTGGTCTGTCTTTTTTTAACCGATAGTAGATATCGTAATTAGACTTTCAGTGAAGTCTTATTTGAAAATTGTCATTAAAAATATTAATTTTGTATCTTATGACATGACGGTACTGGTGCGTTACTTTTTGTACCAGGGGGTACCCCCCCCCCCACAAATCCTACAATGTGTCATGTCACCTAAATATTTTCCTAAATAGCTGCATTCACCATATCATCGCTTCACAATATTATTACCTCTTTCCATTGCTTCATGGTATTCATTATTATCGATATAATCCTGTCTTTTGCCTCACCGAGTTACTTCATAACCAAAACCTAAGTAAGGAATTAGTACCCTTGCTACACTTTTTTGACTACAAAGGTATTGTGTTGAGAATTTGGATCTTACATTAAATAAATTAATAAAAACTTCCATCACTATGTAACTATACATATATCTAATTTTGAGAAAGTCTTTTCAGCCATTACTAAGCTGAATGGTAACAAAGATACACACAAACTTTTGTATATGTCAATACTAGCTGTAACCCGCGACTTCGTCCGCATTTATGTGAGATTGAGTATAGTAATTATACATACATTTTTGTATCCAATATTTTTTGTTTTGCCACCTTAGGCTAAGATGTAAAAAATTTGTAGACAACTGCATACGTGTAATTTCACCCCCTTGAAGATTATTTTTTAACACAAAAGATAGCCTATGTCCTGTCCTAGGATATAATACAGGTCGTTGTTTTAGTCAGCGACGAGCAACTCAGGGTCGATAATACAAATGATACTGGTGCTAAAAAAATATAAAAAAAAAACTTTATTTTTTTTTATTAATAAAAATAAAAAAAATAAAATTTTGAAAATCATGTAATAAGCTAAAGTGTAGACATAATACTCAACGGGAGTACGAGGGAGTAAAGGGGTGGGGCGATGGCGGCTTGCGCCTAGCTCTAGTCTGTGCACATGGCTAGTAACCATACTTTGCGGTAAATTTATTTCAAATTGAATAAGGTATTTCTCAACATATTTACAGTATTTAATGGAATTAAGTCCATTTTTGGGGAATATATATTTTGTACTACCGCTCCTGGGTCGCTTGTCGCCGACCAAAACAACACCCTGTATATCTCCTTGCCAAATTGCGCTACGATCCGTTCAGCCGTTTAGTCGTGAAAAGGTAACACACCTGATAATAAATAGGAAGGTTATGGAATTTGAGGGCTTTAATTTCAAGGAAACCACTATTCTCAATGTACGAATTTTTCACTATATTTTTTAGACAACCTGTCATGTCATGTATTTTCTTTTTCTCTTCAACATAAAATGGTTTGAAAATAGAATCTTCAACAACACCCATACAAATTTTCAACCTCCATTTCACCCCTTCATGATTTTGACACAAAAGATAGCCTATGTCCTTCCCCAGGATATAATTTATCTCCTTACCACACTTCACTACGATCCGTTCAGTTGTGTAGTTGTGAAAAGGTAACACTCCCATACACACTTTCAACCCCTATTTCACTCCCTTCAAGATATTTTTTGAGGCAAAAGATAGCCTATGTCCTTCCCCAGGATATGATCTATCTCTTTGCCATATTTCACTACGATCCATTCAGCCGTTTAGATGTGGAAAGGTAAGAAACATACCCAAACAAACTTTCAACCCCTATGTCACTCCCTTTAAGATTATTATTTGAGACAAAAGATAGCCTATGTCCTTCCCCAGGCTATAATCGATGTCCTTGACAAAGGGGTTAGAACCTTTGTGGCATAGCTAGCCGCCGCCATTTTAGTTTTTTTTCAATGTCGCGGCGCACGATGAAACTGGTATATATGGGTAGAGGACACTTATACAAACAAAAAATGTTAATTAATATGGTGGCCTAAAGTGTCACGTTTCCGAGATATTTGGAGGTAAAGATCGCCATATGAGAATTAAGACAATCATTAAAAATTTACTTATTACGTGTCTATATGAATTCGATTGTATTCAAATAATAGTTCCCAGGTTGATTTATCAATATTTTAGAAGAGAGTTAAACTAGGAGCACGAAAAACAATATTTTTAATTACTTACCTACTAAACAGCATCGCAATATTCGCTATGAAACACAATGTTGTCAAAGTAGCTCGGATCGTGACTTGTTTTCCATCTTGTCATTATTATACAAACAAAAATGACAATACTTGTCCTATAATCTCATGTTACCAAGTTAATTGGAACTAAAGATCGCTTAGTAATGCTACCTGGGCGCCAAAATGCTTGGTCTACATATCACTTGCAGTGAGGTACAAACTTATCATAATCGGGATTATACCTTCATAAAACTGTGCGGTAATGTAAAGTAATAAGCACAAATGGGTAATAAGCTGCATTAAGATACTAAAAGCGGTGCAATAAATGTTACTTTATGAGCGAGTGTGTTGAAAATAAATTTAAAAAACCCGGTCCCGCGGCCGGCCCGACTCGACCTAATAAAACTTCCACCTAAATGAAAGTCCCGTCTTCGTCGAAGACTGCTCACGTGCACACAATGCCCAAAAAGGGCGATAGATCAGACCCGATGAATTACAGGCCTAATGCCATAACCTCCCATTCTCTCCAATGTCATGGAGCGAGTGATCAACACGCAGCTCTTGAGATGCCTAGAGGATCACGATTTGTTGAATGACCGACAATATGGCTTCCACCATAGTCCATTGGCTGGTGACCTTCTAGTGTATCTATATGTGATGTGTCTATGTATACACTAGAAGGTCACCAGCCGAGTGGTCACTCGCCATCGAGAGTCAAGGTGGCGAAGGCGTTCGATCGGGTCTGGCACTGGGGTCTTCTAACGAAGTTACCAGCATATGGGTTTCCCGAGGGACTATGCAAATGGGTCACCAATTTTTTGTCCAGCAGATGCATACGAGTTGAGAGACATAAATGCTGGCGTCCTTCAAGGGTCTGTTCTGTCCCAAACACTGTTCCTGCTGCATATCAATGAAATGCTGTCTGTTGACGGCATTCATTGTACAGAGGACGCTCATTGCAAATATTCCTCGTTTCGTGGTGGAGGAAAGCCGCGAACGGCTTGTATCTGAAATCGAGAGCACACTAACTAGTGTCTCCGATTACGGTCGACTAAACCTAGTCCATTTCAACCCCACTTAGACTCAAGTGTGCGCGTTCACCGCTAAGAAAACCCCATTTGCTGTGAACTCACAATTCCAGAACACGAACATCAGTGAAAGCATCGGGATCCTCGGCTTCGACATTTCTAATGACGTCAATAGGCCGTTTAGAAGACAAGGTTAAGCGAGCATCCGAAAAACTCGAAGTGCTCAACAGAGCGACGCAAGTCCGGCTTTATATGGAGTACTGCTCTTTCCTGGATACCAGTTTGGGCCTTTAGACTCGGTTCAGCGACGTGCTATTAGAATTGTCGACGATCCCGAGCTCACAAGCTCCTAAGCCAAGGCTTAGGGCCCCTCAATCTGAGGAGAGATTTTGCCTCCTTATGTGTGTTCTACCGCTTGTACAACGGACAATGTTCTGTAGAATTGTTTAACCTGATGCCCACGGCTACCTTCTACCATCGCAAGTCTCGCCATTGACGGGGAGTCCATCCTCACACATTGGAACCAAAATAGTTTCGAACTATGCGGTCTCAAAGGAGCTTTCTTCCGCGGACGATTAGACTATGGAATGAGCTCCCGCCGTGGTTTTCCCAACGGAGTACAGCGTGGGGTTCCTTAAAAAAGGTGTGAAGAGATTTCTGTAAGGTCGGCAACGCGCGAGTAATACCCCTGGTGTTGCAAGCGTCCATAGGCTACGGTATCCGCTTATAATCAGGCGTTCCGTATATATGTTTGTATGCTACCTAAGTAGTTTAAAAAAAAAAAAAAAAAAATGTTTGAGGTCACGACTTGTTTCTATTATGTGTATTATTTTATTTTTAAAACCGTGATGCAATATTATTTCGCCACAGTTTATTGCTTAAAAACAAGAACATAAATTGTACTTAATCAACTTTAAACTATTGTCATTCTTCTCATATTATTTATACATCGATATTCCAAAATCTCGGTAACATTATATTTTAAGACAAGTATTGTCATTTTTGTTTAATAACGGAGACATGGAAAACAAGTTTACCACTACGATCCGAGCTACTTGACAACATTGTGTTTCATTGCGAATATAGCGATGCGGTTTAGTAGGTAACCAATTAATGAATATTGTTTTTGCGAGCTATTTGTTTTGCTATATTCTAATAAAAAGTTAAATCAACCTGGGAACTTTTATTTGAATACAATCTAATGCATATAAACACGTAATAAGTTCATTTTTAATGATTGTCGTTATTCTCATATGGCGATCTTTACATCCAAATATCTCGGAAACGTGACACTTTAGGTCACCATAAGTGTCCTCTACCCAAATATACCACTTAAAAAATCAAAATGGCGCCGGGTGGCTATGCCAGCTCCCATACAAAAATGTTCGTACACCTTTCATTACGATCCATTCAGTCGTTTAGACGTGAAAAGGTAACTAAACAAACAAACTAACAAACAGAGTTACTTTCGCATTTATAATATTAGTATGGATGGACGGATGGATATTAGTATGGATAGTATGGATTAGTAAGATAAAGTATATACATATAAATAACAGAACTCTTTACACATTTAATAAAAAAAATATTTATATAAAGGAGAATGACCGTTTTCTAAGGGGAGTTGGGCCCACTTCGAGTTTTTTTGTGTCACAGTGATTTATTTTTTATTTTGTAGATAAAATACTATATTTTCATAATTAGTAAACAGTTTTCATTTTCTGACCCGGGTTTACGAGTATTTTTCTTTTTTCTAATGCAGAATTTAAGGTTATTAAATGCAAAAAAAATGGTTATTTACATACTTTGTTTTAGTATTTCAATAGTTTAGAAGTAGTAAGTCAGTAATACCACTAAAAAAATCCATTTGTGTTTATTCTAATGTTTTGCGAAAGATTAAACAGGTATAGGTATGCTAGACTTTTTGGCGGGAACTTGCAAAGTCACGTAGCGTTTTCGTTTTATTTCCATAAATTCCTGTATTTTGAGGTTTATTGCATATTATCAGTGGAGTTTTATCAAATATAGATAAATCTATGTGCACTAGTGAAGTGAAACGAATTATGCATATTGTGAGTTTTCAAGTTGTCTCAAAAGGTCCGTGAGAAGTATTAGTACAATGACAACTATTTTACTAAAATATGTCTGTTATGGGCGGTGACTGATAGTGCGGACTATATGAAAATGTTTTATTTTGTAACTAGGACTAGAATATAACCTGACACTAGCAAAAATAAGTCCTCATAAATAAGATTTCGTTGCCAAACTTACCTATTAAAAATATAACTCGACACTGGCAAAAATAAGTCCTCATAAAAAGATTTGGTTGTCAAACTTACCTATTTATAATATAACTCGACACTGGCAAAAATAAGTCCTCACAAAAAAGATTTAGTTGCCAAACTTACCTATTTATAATATAACTCGACACTGGCAAAAATAAGTCCCCGTAAAAAGGATTTGGTTGCCAAACATAAAACTAAGAAGATTTTATTTTTCATAAAATAAATTAATACTTTTAAGAAATTATTTTATGTTACTTGTTACTATTATTATAATCATAACATAATGTTGGGAAAATAATCATTGTCATCAAACACAATTATTATTTAATGTCAATAAAAATAAAATGTGTAGGTATTTGGCATTTCTGCTGCATTAACCGACGAATATATCTAATATCACTCTCGTAATCTCGTTTCATAATGACTAGCGTTATTCAACAGAAAAAGACTATATATGTAGCTCGTTTGTAACTACGATAAACCTAATTTAACACCTGACAACATTCGATATTAATAAAACTGTGATCCGTATTGCGTACGGTTTCAGATATCTGTGGTGCGGAAGTGTAAAGGAATTCAAGCGAATATATTATTAATTCTGTTTTTAATCCTCGGGTTAGAAAAATATCAATATTTTGTGAGTGAACATAATAAAATAAGACTTGATTTTTGAATCATATTTGATTAAGACACTCTATGACACAATAGTGGGCCCAAATCTGGTCAATCTCCTTTTACCAATATCTTACTCAGGCAGCCATTGTAAAGGGTTTGTCTTGTGGCACCTTTGTCAGCAAAAAGGATTAAATTCCTATTACTTGATGGGTTTTGAATAGGCAAATCAATGCACTATTCCACTGGCATACTGCCGGGCTATTGCGTATCTTTGGTGGTAATCGTAACGAACACCATTAATTATTTCATCCAATGATGGGCACGAGGTTCGACGCGACGATGACCATTCGCGGGCCCTGATTGGATGAAATTGATTAATGGTGTTCGTTACGATTACCACCAAAGTTACGCGGTAGAGTCCCACAGCTCCCTGTACCATATTTGGATTTTTGTGAAATTACTCTAGAAAATGATGAGGCTAGAAAGCAATAAAATGGTTGATTTTACCAGGTCTCAAATATAACATTATCATCATATTTTCAGATCAAAAAGTTGAATGAAGATGAGAGTTCTCGTGCCTATTTTGAATACAGTGCCTTGCTTGGTGATGCATTGACCTCAGAAAATGATATTGAGGTTTGGGTGGGTAGTCATGTGGTCGAGTTTCTCATCAAACTTGATGTGGACACATCAAATTTGCCAGAATTGTATTATGATGGGTAAGTAAATTTCAAATTGACTACAAAGTATGGTCAGTATAGGGAGGCCTTTTAGTCACGTCTCATCTCTTTCTTTCGAACATGATTGAAAAAGGATAGAACATATTTTAAGTTGTCAAATTAATCTTTGCCGTCTTCCTTTGCGTGTATTTAGGCGAAACCGCGATAGATGGCGACTAAAATTATATTGAAAACATGCATTGGACTAATTTGACAGGACTAAATTTCTTACATCCTTTTCTTATGTTCTTTATTAGAAAGAGACATAGTGACATTAAAATTAGTTTAGTTGTGAACAACAGAATCAGGGCCAAAAGAAAGAACTGAGAAAAACTGCATTCAAAAACTAAATATATTTTATTATGAACAATAACATTTTTAGAACTGAACAAAACCCAGGGATTGATACTGCTCTTCTTCTTGTACGGTACCCAAATTCAACTAACGCTGAATTAATTTTGTCCCCGCTTCTCACAAAATCACTTGGAAATATATCATTGCCATTGTAAGTATAACTATATGATTTACCAGAATTATTATCAACTGACGGCCTATCGCATATCTTTGGTGGTAATCAAAAAACCACCATTAATGATTTCATCCAATGATTCGGTTACGACAATGACCATTGGTGGGCCTTGATTGGAAGAAATTCATTATGGTGTTCATTATTATTACCACCAAAGATATGCACTAGAGCCAGGGGCTCTCATGTTACATTTTTGGCATACTTAAGTAAAGTTTTAAAATGATAATTTTATTTGCTTAAATGCCTTTCAATTTTAGAATGCATCAGTCAGGTGTTCTCATGGATTATGTGCCAATGGTTACTGAACTGTTAAACAAAAAGGTATTTTATTTTGCTTTTATATCTTTATATCGTGTCATAAGTTGCTTAAAACATTATTTTATACATTTTTTTTATTTATTATTTTTATATTTTTTACGGTTTACTGCAAGAACTCGTTAACTGACTTTATAACTGTGAATACAGCCACTTTTTGTTTTAGTTACATTGTTTTCCCTATATCACCCATCTTAGATATGATTATTTTAAAGAAAAGTAAAACACCGTTATATTGCTGAATATTTTTATTATTAAAATCAAGTGAGTATTTTAAATATTAGGTAACAAGTATTTTTTTTATTTATCCTAGTTTACACTTCTTTAGTGTTCCCTATTCATACTACAATCTTAATATTAATTAAGGCTAGATTGTAGTATGTATTGTATATTAGCCTAATGGCTAATAAGTAATTTAAATTTAACATAAACTTCTATATTGATTATATCTAAGAATGTGTCCATTAACACTTTTCTTATTGTCTCTATTAAGGTAACAAGTAATATCAAAAAAATAAGTTAATGACTTCTTGCCATTGGGCCTTTGCTCGAGGTTTGAATTAAGTATTTCTTAAAATACAGGTGAATCAGTTTCGAAAGTTAACAAAATAATCTTTAGGTATCATTAAAAAACATAAAATAAATCCTTAGAACTAAAAACAATCATTGTATTAATTTAAAAATCATACCTTTGTCTGGTGAATAAGTCAAAAATTATCGATTATGACGGTAACTGTGTCATAAATAATCTTTTCAACACACTTGCTCGTAAAGTGGCTCTTATTGCATCGATTTTAGTATCATATCATAAGACAGCTTATTACGAACTGGTGCTTGATACTTTATATTACCACACTAGTATTATCCTGATTATGTAAGTTCGTGTGTAAACGAATCATTCATAATTTTGAAAGAGCGTCGCTGTAAAAAAAAAACTGCGCGCCATATTTGTTAATGTTCTCATTGTGTAATTACCAACTTTGCACACATGTATTACAATGTACTATTATACCATGACCCCATCTAAAAAGCTTATATTTATTCATAGAAAACGGAATAAAAAGCACTATAAAGGTGGACGCACACTTATCCGAGCCGAACGCGTCGAACGAAACGAATTTTAGAATTCTGTATATGAAATCTTATGAAAGCTCGCACACTCGCCCGCGTCAAATCGTCCGAATCGGGAGAAGATTTCCTATAAAAATTCTTAAATTCGTTTCGTTCGCCGCGTTCGGCTCTGATAAATGTGCGTCCACCTTTAGTCACTATTTTGGTGTTTGAATTTAGAACACACCAATATATTCGACCTCCATCTCAATGCAACAACAACCTCCGTCCGAAAAAATACTCGATACAAACTCCTTGTGCAAAGAACACTCTACATGCAAACTAAAAATATAATTATTTTGACCATCTCAATAATAAGAAGTATAAGTATAACAAGTAGCCAGGATAATTCACCAGCAACTTGCCCTGAAATACCACCTAGTCACCTAGTACAGTAGGTATGAGAGAGTTTCTGGACTAAATTTAAGCCTTTCACTCGCTCTATTCATCGTGTATTGATTCTCGCCTATTAATCGTGTATTTTTACTGATTTACGAAACAAATGTTTGATTTTAAATTAATATAAAGATTGTTTTAGTTCTAAGGATTTATATTAAGTTTTTTTAATGATAAAGATTATATTGTTAACTTTAAAAACTGATTTATATTAGGTCTTTACATATGAAATTGCCGTTTTGTATGAAAAAATGTAATCGATTTTTTTTCATGTATTTTTTATTTGTATTAATCGAAGTAATCACCCATGCAATCAATGCATCTTTGCCAACGCAGTGGCAGTTTATTGATGCCCTTCTTAAGGTGGCCCTCTGTGGCCGGCGCAACTTCAACGCAAGCATAGTCTAAAAGCTTGTTGTTTCATCCAACGTAATGTTTGACTGCGAAAAAAGAGAGACAGCATCAGAGCTGTCGGTTATCAGTCGGTAAAATCCGCTGATCACTCGCGGCCGCTTCGCTAGGTCGTCATTCATGATTTCGCATTCATAAAACTTGTTCCAGGAGTATACTTCTTGTGAAAAAATCTTACAAGTTTGTGAAAAAAAAGTTAGTTATTTAGAATCTCCAATACATTTGCAAGCCTGGTATCTAAATGTTTTCTTTACTTTTACAATTTATAGGTACATTAGATATGGCCAAAGTTCAGGCAAAAACGCTGTTTTTCGGAGGCTTTGACTGAATTTGTTTCACACTTTTTTTAAATTACGCCTAGATATACGGCTAGATATAGCACACAAGATACTAATTTGTTCAAAACATCTAACGAAAAATGTTTAAAAACGCCATAATAAGTACAGAGGTTTTGTATGAAAAGTATGACGACTTGAGTCCTCTTAAAGAAATCAGCTGGACGGGAGGCAACAAATTCTTCAAAGGCATTTTGTATTTGTATTTTGCCTCTCGGGTATTGAATTTTTTTCCCGCCAAGAAGTTATCCAAATTCTGGAAAAAGTAGTAGTCTGTAGGCGCAAGGTCTGGTGAGTAGGGCGGATGACGGAGAACTTCCAACCGCAGTTCTTGCAACTTGGAGACCGTCTGCTGTGCAGTATGAGGTCGCGCGTTATCGTGCAGGAGCAGCGGAGACGAGCGATTGACCAATGCTGGTTGGAGATGTGCCAGCTTCTCCATCATTGTGTTCAGTTCTTCACAGTACACATCTGCAGTAATGCTCACCCCGTTTGGTAAAAAGCTGTCATGAATCACACCGGCGCTAGACCACCAAACAGTGACCATTACTTTTCTAGGGGTAAGTTTTCGTTTAGGGCATTGTTTAGGTGCTGAACCAGGATCCAACCAACTTGCTGAGTCTTGCGGTTATCAAACATAATCCATTTTTCATCGCAGGTAACAATGCGGTTCAAAATTTCTTCATTTGTGTGTCTGTTGAGCAGTGCAAGGCACGTTTCGACGCGTACTTCGCGCTGGCGATCATTGAGTTCATGGGCACCCATTTGTCAAGCTTTTTTACCTTGCTAATTTGACGCAAATGGACCAATATTGTTTTGACGCTAACGTCGAAAGCTGCTGCTAATTCAGCCGTCGATTGTGTATCATCAGCTTCCACAATCGCCTTTAATTCGTCATTGTCGACCAAAGTCTTCGGACGACCGCGAGGTTCATTTTTCAGGTCGAAATTCCCAGAACGGAAGCGAGCAAACCAATAACAGGTGGTGCGTTGGTTTGTAGTGTTAGCTCCGTAAACGTCGTTGATGTTGCGTGCCGCTTGTGCCGCGTTGCTGCCACGACGGTACTCATATTCCATAATTACTCGAATTTTTAACGTATCCATGATGACGAAAAATATTGAAATGCGATGAAAATGTAACAGTAATCAATAAACAAATGACTACTTTTGGAAAAAGAATTTTTGTTGTGTTTTTAAAATAAAATTAATTTGAAATTAGAATTCTTAGCCAAACAAAAATTATTTTGATTTGAAATGGCCAGTACTGCAGAACGGCAATTTCATAGGTAAACCTATTATATTATTTCTATTCAAAAAGTAGGTATGTATTTCTTTAAATATACTTACCTGTATTTTAAGAAATACTTAATTCAAACCTCGATCAAAGGTTGATCTAATAGAATCCATTAAAATCGTTTAATACTATGTCTTATTATACATTATTTTTTTTTAAATGTAATTAGTCTCAGCACAGCACAATTAATGATTTTAATGGAACCAACAGTCCCAACAGTCAATTATTAACTTTACTTTTTAATGTCTTCTTTTGAACAACTAGAAATAAGTGAGTTTTTGCATTTGATAGAGCTCGTCAAGGTGGTATAAACTGTACTTGTTGATTTTTTGCCATTAGTGAGTTCTTGCAGTAAACCGACGATAATATGGTTTATTTTCAGATTCAGGATTTACTTATAAATGAGAAACTAAAAAGAGATCTATTAGCACAGCTCATAGTGAAATATGAAGGTGCTATATTAGAACATGACGCCAATAATGCTGCTTTTCTATTTGAGCACAATGGTTTCCACTGGATACTGCAAATAGATATCGGTGAGGAGGCATTTTCGTATACATGTTACAATTTTATAGGGATGGATGTTGGCTGACATTTCAAAGTAATTTGTTTTTATTAGGTTTAGGTATATGAAGCCAGAAGTAGGTATGTAAAGCTTGGCTGTTGCTTGGAACCATTTTTAAATAACGGGCTATCAATTGTTATTTAGTTTGTTAATAATTCAGTTGCGAGTGCAAACTTGAACTTGTGCAACTTATGGAGTTTTATTAAAATGCGAAAAAAATATCAGAAGATAATATTTATAATGCCTGCGGAAAATCAAGATGTGGGTCTTGCCTTTCTATTGTAGAAGGTATCATATCGTAAAGGGGCTGGTACTACATAGAACCTCTCTCGCTTCTTTTCACCGTTAAGTTGAATATCTTTCGTCAAGCACCTACCAATATGTTCATGCAGTTGCATTTGTGAGCCAGAGCTACCGCGTAACTCAGTGCCTGTCCAGAAGGGGCGATTTCGCCGCGTACAGTAAGGTACTGGGAGCCAATACATTGCGTCCACAAGCATCGTATTTTTAATCGCGCGATGCTTGTGTAATGTGGACAGGGTCTAAATCTTAATAGACTTCATTAAATTGGTTTACCTTTGTCTACAATCTACCCATGGTCCCGTTATTTGGGATCGAGTCTCCTCACATTTCTGCGCCAAGTCAGGCGATCTTGGGTTGTCAGTTCGGGCAATTGGGCTTTCTTGAGGTCTCGTTCTATGTTGGACCACCAGCTCAATGGCGGGCGGTCTCTACCTCTCTTTTGTTCCGGTAGGTTTAATGCGATTTGTACCACATGGTCTTCGCTGCGTCTTTTGACATGTCCGTACCATCGGAGACGGTTTTCAGTAACTTTGTCCGGGATTGGCGCAACTTTGAAGCTTCTTCTTATATATTCATTTCGGACTCTGTCCAGCCGCGTTACACCTCCCGCCCATCTGAGCATCTTCATTTCATTAGTGGACCTTTTGTCTACAATCTATGTATCTATAGTAATATAATAAGCGGAAGAGTTCTTTTGTTTGTTTTATCGAGCTAATCTATGCTATCTATATCTTTAACTTATAAGGAGCTACATTATGCCCGAGTATTATAGGCTACTCTTTATCCCAGGAACGCGGTCGAAATTATTAATATAACAATGCTGAAGAGCGTTTTTAACCGACTTAAAAAAAAGGAGGAGGTTCTCAATTAAAATGTTTTTTTTTTATGTTTGTTTCCTCGATAACTCCGTCATTTATTAACCGATTTGGAAAATTCTTTTTCTATTTGAAAGGGTACACTTCCCGTTTGGTCCCATTGTCATCAGATCAGGATTTGATTACTTGTTAGTGTACTTTGAAGTTGGTTTAAGTTTTTTGTAAAACAGTCCAATTATGGTTTGTATGTTTAAACACGCTAATCTCTGGAACAACCAGTCGGATTCTAAAAATTATTTCACTAATAGCAAGCTACATTATCCGCGAGTGTTATACTTACTCTACCCGGGAACGTTACCCCGGGGACAGCTAGTTCTATTATATTTATGGAACACGTGAATATCGTAAGAACGAGTTACGAAAGCCATCCATTGACTCGTCCAGTGACCCGCTTGAGGTCTTAATGTTATAAAACTCCAGATAATAGGATTTCAATGAAGACCAGTTTAATGAAGTTCATTAAGATTTACTTACGCGGTAGTCCCGCGTTCCATTCAAGGCTTATGGTCAGCTCACATCGATACGCGAAGTGGCGGGCACTTTTTAAGAAAGCGATACATGTAGAACTTTATTTAGTAAACCATAAGGTACACAAGTACAAAAATCCGCGTCGCGCATACAACCCTGTGAGCTTACTACTGTTGGCATAAACCTAAACATAGTCACAAAAAAATATCACAAGACAGCTATGCCCTTAATGGAGTTGATTATGAAAAGGGAGTAAGCTGTGAGGACAATTTTTTCAGCATCAAAATATGTACTTACCTACTCTTTGAGCATCAAAAAAAGTTTGTGATCACTAGCAAATCTGATATATTTTTAAAATATATCGTTATCAAGAAAAAGTGTTACCTTTATAGTTTTTTTTAAATAGAAATACACTGTTTGCAATTAAAACATTTTTTTTTTAATTTTAATACCTACTTAACAAAAATTTTGTAATTCAATCCTAATGTAATTTTAACATAGATTTGATGGAAAGAAAAAGTTCGTTTAACCGAACTTATACAAAAATTTATTAATATAAGGGGAGGAGCTATTTTTATTTAATACAATATAACGCCTCCGCAGGAAACATCTGATGTAATAAATTTAAGTTTGTTTTTGAAAAGAGTAATTGCTGAGTTTATTGCCGGCTCTTCTCAGCAAAATCAACCTTCCGAACCGTGCATTAGAGTATTAGAGTTTGACTATTCATAAGTGCCTGTGAAGGCCTATTTGAATGAATAAATTATTTCATTTCATTTCAATTATTTCATTTCATTTCATTTCGAAAAATCTTTTTTTGTTTTGAAGGATACACTTCCCGTTTGGTCTCAATGTCATCAGTTCAGTGATTACTTTTTAGTGTACTTTGAAGTCGGTTTAAGTTTTTAATTATTTGTTTTATATTCTAATTCTATATTTTTAAGTAAAGAATCTAAAAAGAAGAAGACATTATAATATAGGGGGGAAGGTAGGTAACGCGTGAGCGATGCTCCTTGTGTTGCAAGCGTCCATATGGCTACGATAACCGCTTACCATCAGACGCGACGTATGCTTGTTTACCGACTTAGTTGTATAAAATAAAATTTTAAAAAGTATAGTCTACCGTAACAAAAAAGATTTAGATTGTTCAAACTGATCGCAAACTTTTTTTGATGTGTGTACACTGTACATTGATAATTTTAGCATAATAGATCTAAAATTATAAATATCTAGGTATATGTTTTTATCATTTATGGTTAATACAAGACACCACACACAGGAACTATCGTCTTAATTTTTTGTAATGGTAAAATACTCTTGCAGGTATCAAATTCCCAGAGAAACCTCCAGTGCTAACACTTAGATCAGTTTATCACTCCAGTAAGGGAAAACCAAAGTTTAAAGTGCTGCCTGTTTGTCCATACAATAATTTTGAAGGTTACATTGAGCAGCAAGTGGAGGTTTTCAAAAACGAATGTAAAGGAATAATTGCAAACAATCAGTTTATTAATTTAGATAACTAAGTAACTTTGTACAGTTGAAACACAAAAACTGTTTATCATAAAACTATTCAGTTTTACTTAAATACTTTTAAAGGTTTGTTTACCCTATTCTCACCTCACCGTATGGTAAATTATGTGATAATGTGGCTGAAACTTTGAAAAAACCCACCCCCAGTTGCTTCTCGAGAAAACTCGAGGGGATCTCGAGACATAACTCTATCACTAGGCTTTTGATTTCCTCTCGATTTTCAAGCTTGTGGGATTCGAACCCACGACATGAGCACTAATATTAGTTGGTCGATTTGAGTATCGTCACAGTAGAAGTAAAAAGAACAGACCCATCATGACTGAGATTTTCGATAGTGGCAGGCAACCTCTTACGAAGGGACAGGGACCATCTGCGGTAGGTCCTGCCGCCATACCATCCACCGTGGTACTCATAAGTGAGAGTTGCACCGTGATCACTCACTATACCATTTGTCCAGAATGGTACTGGAGCTGTTAAAACCGCTCACCACGCGCTTTGCTCGCGGATTCAATCCCCGCTGGCAAAAAACAGAGAAGTTGACTCCCATTTCTCCAGATTGGTGCCCGTGCTGTAATGTGCGCTCACCTCCCAATACGCATTCACGCATCTACATTCTACCCAATAGCTACAGCTGGGTTGCCGGAAAACGAATCTAGCGGGTAGTCCTCTACTTTCTACCCAGGGAAAGATGGTTCCGGAGATGCAGAAGTTGACTGCTCTGTGATTTTAAATCCTAATCAGTATAAAAAGTTATTATTTCCACGCTCAATTTATGCTAAACTACTACCCGGGAAATTTCTAACAAAACTGTGCAAAAATTGTGAATAAATTTAAGAGGACTCAATTCGTCATACTTTTCATACAAAACCCCTGTACTTATTATGGCGTTGTTAAACATTTTTCGTTAGATATTTTGAACAAATTAGTATCTTGTGTACTATATCTAGCCTTGTATCTTGGCGTAATTTAAAAAAAGTGTGAAACAAATTCAGTCAAAGCCTCCGAAAAACAGCGTTTTTGCCTGAACTTTGGCCATATCTAATGTACCTATAAATTGTAAAAGTAAAGAAAACATTAAGATACCAGGCTTGCAAATGTATTGGAGATTCTAAATAACTAACTTTTTTTTCACAAACTTGTAAGATTTTTTCTCAAGAAGTATACTCCTGGAACAAGTTTTATGAATGCGAAATCATGAATGACGACCTAGCGAAGCGGCCGCGAGTGATCAGCGGAATTTACCGACTGATAACCGACGGCTCTGATGCTATCTCTCTTTATTCGCAGTCAAACATTACGTTGGATGAAACAACAAGCTTTTAGACTATGCTCGCGTTGAAGTTGCGCCAGCCACAGAGGGCCGCCTTAAATGCCAAATGTGTTTCAATATTAAAAACAAATCATAATCTTGTACATTCAATGAAATATCTATTATAAAAAAGTGAAATTTGGACTCGTCTTACCACCACCACCGGCAACCCTTTTTGGCGAAGCCGTTCAAGCACCGCTTGGCTTAGTGGCGTAAGCTGCGGAACGACACAGCGGCGACCGCCCCGGTCCTTGGTTTAAATCCCGCTTCGATTCCAAGTATTCGGAAAAAAGGATTGAAACATCTACATTACCTTACAGTATCTTTTTGAATATCCAATACAACTAAAATAAAACGAAAGTTATAAAATTAACAGAATAAAAATGTCTACATCCGATACAGTAAATCGAACGACCAGACAAGGAAGTAACAGAACAACGACGATTATAGAACCTGTAGATAAAAAAAAACAAACGATAGTTCTAACCAAAAGGGTAAGACCCAGCTAAACGATAATAGTATTACGACTACTTAATAAACAGAACCAAGTAGAAGTCACGACGACGTTTAAGAAGTTTACCGGATCTTTTCACCCGAGACGACGATGATATAGAGGAATTAAAACCAGCAAATTCAGAATTAAAATTAAAACTAGAAAGCGCACATACAGAAATTGATAAAACTAATTTTAGAGAATAATGCTCTTGATAGCAAATTAGTCTAAAAAGACTAAAATAAATCAATTGATGCAAATTTGTTCATCAACGACAAAAAAAAGGAAACCACATCCATCAACGTCTGGATCAAAAACCAACGAATTAAACATTTCATTATTTGAATCACAGGAAGTTACAGAAAACGTCTTACTGAAAGAAATATCTTCCAACTTGCCAACAGAACCAAACCAGGAAATGTTAAGAACCATCAAACCCAATAAACACAACGATACCAATAAGAAAATATGGTTATTTGGTACACATCAATGTGTCGGCCTGGTTTCTGCGTTACTACTAGGGATTGCAAAATCCGGATTTTTTTCAAATCCGGATTCCAAGTTTATCATCATATAAATCCGGATTTTTCGAATTTAGGTATTTTTTTTTGCAATTTTTTGTAATTTTAAATTGTACGCGTAGTTTTATGCTAAAATATTAGTAGTTTGATGATGGGTGTTATTTTATTGTATTTCTTGAGTTTTTGAATAAAAATTAAATAAAACTGGAAATATTCTAAAACAATAAAATATGGACTTGCGTTTGGCCACTGAGCCGTCATTAAGGATAATGATGAAATCTAAGTTGGAGCACGCTTACCCAGATGAAACCTATTCACCATGAACTTGAAAGTGCCTAGATTGTAAGAGTCAGGTAACACAGACGCCGGCCGGAAGCAAGTTCCACTCCCATGCTGTCCGCATGGCAGGTATGTCAACAACGTACGGGTGAAAATTTTCCCGGCTTCTTGTGGTTCGGAGTAAAAATGGGGATGGTGGTTGGAATAAGGTTGAACAATTCCTGCACACACTCCAAATATATCCTGTAGAAAACCGATAAGGCAAGCAACCTTTCTTCGATCGTCGAGGCTCGTGAGTTACGTCCTAATTATATATATATCATCTCCGATGAGTGAGATAAGATGATCTCTTGGTGGCAGGTGGTAAGGTCACGTTCAAACGCTCTACCATGGCCTCTCGCAACAATTGGATCTAGTCACTGGTGGCTCGCGCGCTGGAATTATAGACAACGGTGCTATCTTCTGCGTAACCAAAAATACCAGGCTTCACCAGATTGTTAATATGCAGCAGAAATAAGGTTGCAGAGAGAACTGAACCCTGAAGCATTGATTACCAAAAGGTCCGACGAACACCCGTCTATGACCACATGAATAAACCGTTTGCTCAGGAAATTAGAAACCCAAGCGTACAGACCACCAGAGACTCCATATCAAGGAAGCTTAATTAGAAGGCTGGTGTGCCAGATCCGAATTAAAAAAAAAAACTGAGATCAGCCGATGTACAAAATACTTTCAGCGGTAACCCATCTAGAACCAGGGCCCTCTAGCTTGTTCTATCCAAACATTGTACAGTTTACCAGGCAGAACTACTGGCAATATGCCGAGCGACCAGGGAGATCCTGAAACAAAACGCATCATCTTTCGGCATATACAGCGATTCTATGGCAGCCCTCCTAACAATTAAGAACCACTGCTGTCTCCATCCCCTGGCTGTAGAATCCAGATAGAATTTAAAATCCGCGTCTCTCCAGAACAAAGTAGTAACTCTATGCTGGATTAAAGCCCACGCAGGACTGGAAGGCAATGAGAGAGCAGATGAATTGGCAAAGGAGGCTGCCTTGAAATTAAAGCGGAAACCGGATTATGACCGGTGCCCGGTCTCGTTCATCAAGCGGAATATCCGTATGTCAACGCTTGATGAATGGAACCAGAGGTACGTCGCTGGAGAAACCGCATCGATCACTAAGCTCTTCTTCCCAGACGCAAGGACGGCGTTTAAGATTATAAAGAAAATGGAGACAACAGGCGTGAGAACACAGATAATGACGGGGCACGGTGGGTTCTCTGAATACTTGTATCGTTTCAAGTGTAAGGAGAACCCATCGTGCATCTGCGATCCCGCCAAAGATGAAACAGTCCCTCACTTACTGCTTGAGTGCCCCATATACGGCAAAGAAAGACATGAGTTGGAACAGTCGCTAAACATAAAATTAGAGGTAGACACTATTCGAGACGTGATGTTAGGTAGAGAAAGGGACAAGTTTCTAAATTACTGCGTAAAAATTGCAAATGGTGTAATAAAACGAAACAAAACCGCATAAGAAAATATGTATTTCCATAATATTGATATATTAATGTAAAGCATAAATACAAAGAGAATAAAAAGCACAGATGTAAAAGAAGCAGTAGTTTATAACAATAAGAACGCAAACAGTAATCAGATGATTAAAATGTAGTAAATATAAGAACTGCGTAGCTCTAAGAAATTGTAATCATGTTAAATTAAGACTAGGATAAGATTGAAAATGTTCTAGAATAAGAAAATAACTCATGTATGTACCGACACAAACAAACAGCCCTGGATATAGTGTCATTTCCCTATGTTAGCAATAATTAAGCAATAAGAAAAGAATATCTAGTTTAGATATAGATAGATGGGAATCCCACCCTTCAAGTAGTAAATGGCGATGGATGTAAGAAAGATATAATATGCGGAATGCAAGTGCGAGAGCAATCAATACGAGAACTAGAATGAAAGGGAACAGTAGTCATAGGCTGCAGGTACAGAGCAAAAAAAAAAACCCATCTAGAACTATTAATTCTTGATATTACGTTATGCAGAGTTGTTACTCGCGCCGCGCGCGCTTCGCCTCCATCTAAGACTCACTGGCCGACTTAGCTACTAGCTAGATGGATGAGCGGGAGCAACTAGCAGCGTGTGAGCCGAACGGTTTATAGATTTTATTATAGACCTTATAGGCACCGTGAACAGACACGGCAACGCAATGGCACGAACTAAAGCGCAGGAGTTTTAAATATTGTGCGGATTTGTGCGTCAGAGTAATACTGACCTACATCTACAGGATATAAAATTATGAGAATTGTAATTAACCATCAACTATTGTCAATTATGCTTAAAGTTGTTATTAACATCAGTTACAAGGCGGGAAATTTGATTTTTTTTACCTTCGTAGAACAATATGGATAGATGTTTCAGTGATTCTGATTAGCGACAGTAATAGTATTCATTTGGCACATTGTGTTATGAATGTTTTTTGTATAATATGAGCCATATTTGCACATTTCTCACGGTTTCTCTAAAAACCGTTAATCTTAAACAAAAAGTATCAATTCTACAATATGCTAAATGAACTACTGGTCGCGAATCACTGTTTCTATCCATATTGTAATATGAAGGTAAAAAAAAAACTAGTTTCCCGCCTCGAAATTGATGTTAACCATAAATTCGAAAAAACCGGATTTGATTCTGAATATTCGGATTTATAAATAGGCCCAAAAATCCGGATGTTTCAGTCATTTTTCAATTTCGAAATATCCGGATTGCAATCCCTACTTACTACACACTAGAAACAAATCTAATTACGAAAAATATTGCGTTACGTCTTCAACTAAACCATTTGCATTGTCTCAACACATTCTAAAGGAATGTATAAATAATAGGTCTTTACCTATGAAATTGCCGTTCTGCAGTACTGGCCATTTCAAATCAAAATAATTTTTGTTTGGCTAAGAATTCTAATTTCAAATTAATTATATTTTAAAAACATAGAATTCTTTTTCCAAAAGTGGTCATTTGTTTATTGATTAGTGTTACATTTTCATCGCATTTCAATATTTTTCGTCATCATGGATACGTTAAAAATTCGAGTAATTATGGAATATGAGTACCGTCGTGGCAGCAACGCGGCACAAGCGGCACGCAACATCAACGACGTTTACGGAGCTAACACTACAAACCAACGCACCACCTGTTATTGGTTTGCTCGCTTCCGTTCTGGGAATTTCGACCTGAAAAATGAACCTCGCGGTCGTCCGAAGACTGGTCGACAATGACGAATGAAAGGCGATTGTGGAAGCTGATGATACACAATCGACGGCTGAATTAGCAGCAGCTTTCGACGTTAGCGTCAAAACAATATTGGTCCATTTGCGTCAAATTGGCAAGGTAAAAAAGCTTGACAAATGGGTGCCCACGAACTCAATGATCGCCAGCGCGAAGTACGCGTCGAAACGTGCCTTGCACTGCTCAACAGACACACAAATGAAGGAATTTTGAACCGCATTGTTATCTGCGATGAAAAATGGATTCTGTTTGATAACCGCAAGCGCTCAGCAAGTTGGTTGGATCCTGGTTCAGCACCTAAACAATGCCCTAAACGAAAACTTACCCCTAGAAAAGTAATAGTCACTGTTTGGTGGTCTAGCGCCGGTGTGATTCATCACAGCTTCTTACCAAACGGGGTGAGTATTACTGCAGATGTGTACTGTGAAGAACTGAACACAATGATGGAGAAGCTGGCACATCTCCAACCAGCATTGGTCAATCGCTCGTCTCCGCTGCTCCTGCACGATAACGCGCGACCTCATACTGCACAGCAGACGGTCTCCAAGTTGCAAGAACTGGGGTTGGAAGTTCTCCGTCATCCGCCCTACTCACCAGACCTTGCGCCTACAGACTACTACTTTTTCCAGAATTTGGATAACTTCTTGGCGGGAAAAAAATTCAATACCCGAGAGGCAGTACAAAATGCCTTTGAAGAATTTGTTGCCTCCCGTCCAGCTGATTTCTTTAAGTAGGGCATCAATAAACTGCCATTGCGTTGGCAAAGATGCATTGATGGCATGGGTGATTACTTCGATTAATACAAATAAAAAATACATGAAAAAAATTCGTTTAAAATTTTTCATACAAAACGGCAATTTCATAGGTAAAGAATACAGGGTGTTGTTTTGGTCGGCGACAAGCGACCCAGGAGCGGTAGTACAAAATATATATTCCCCAAAAATAGACTTAATTCCATTAAATACTGTAAATATGTTGAGAAATACCTTATTCAATTTGAAATAAAATTACTGCAAAGTATGGTTACTAGGCACGTGCACAGACTAGAGCTAGGCACAAGCCGCCTTCGCCCCACCCCTTTACTCCCTCGTACTCCCGTTGAGTATTATGTCTACACTTTAGCTTATTACATGATTTTCAAAATTTTATTTTTTTTATTTTTATTATTTAAAAAAAATAAAGTATTTTTTTTATATTTTTTTTAGTACCAGTATCATTTGTATTATCGATCCTGAGTCGCTCGTCGCTGACCAAAACAACGACCTGTATAAAATACGACTCGAAAGACAAAGTTATCATTTCTGTGGGAGAGCATGACTCTAACCCCATGAAAGTTGTGCTTTAGGAACCAGGACAACTGATTTATTAATATACCTACTAGGTAGTTACTATCATTACACCCAGAGACATACAAGCATGTTCATGCACACAAATGCAAGTTCCGGGTGGAAATCGAACCCACGACCTGCAGCGTGGTAGGTAGGGATTTTACTACCACCACCAACTGGCTTAAAATATTAGTGTTAATAGGAACTACTAGGTAGCGACCGACTCGGAATTCAAATCGCGATGATGGCACCGTTAGGAAGTGCTACACCAGGGGGTCAAGTCTGCTATTTTAAATCAAAAATGACATTCTGACACTACCCCATTACAACTCCATCGTACAAAATTGAAAATTTTTACACCTCGTGATTGTTCATTGGAACACAATTGTAATAGCAAACTTGGGGCCCAGGTAAAGGACATTTCAAAATAAAACAATAATTGATTCATTACTTATGTAATTTTCTAAGTCTAGTAACATTAATATTAATCAAAGCAGTAGTGGCATTTGAACACTATTATAACACCTAGAATCTAGTCGCTGGAAATAATTATGTTAATATATATTATCGTCGACAATGGTAGTAATGCATACCTACATGGGCGTACCCAGAGGGGGGGCAGGGGAGGGCAGCTGCCCCCCCTGGATTTCGTATGCCTACATATACCTACTGTACTTAAGTTCATACTTTACAATATACTTATACGTTAACAATAACTATGTTGGCCATAGTGACTTGACTTCTCTAAGTTTTAACGTCTAAGGAGTTGTTTCGTATTAATATGCGGAACAAATCAGTTTCAAAATAGCGGGTCAAGTTTTCAAGTAAAGTAGGAATGAACCTCATTACATGATTGTTTGGTTATCAAAATGGCTTTCAATGCTGCGTTTAGTCATTTGTCAATATTTTATAAATTAGAGAAAAATCTTTTTAGGACCGAAAAAAATTAAATTATCTTTCAGTATGTTTTTAAAAAAGGCCTAAATTGAACAAAAAACTTTTTTTTTAAACTGGGACAATTTTGCCCACACTGGGGACTGCGGGTCAGACAGCCTGAAAGCGGGATGTATGGTGTGTGTCCGTGTCGTGTGTAAGGCAAAACAAGCGCGGGGAACCCGGCTTAAAAAAAAACTGATGTACCCCCCCTGGGCTAGAAGCTGGGTACGCCCATGCATACCTACATCATGACAATAAAAATCTCACTGCTGGTTTTGTGATAGGTACTCTGGATGCGGTATCAGTGTAATTCGTCGCGGCAGGGATCACCTAAAACTCTTTATACCTTTTGAACCAGGTATTGATAAAATCTTGTATTTGGCGACAAATTTTGGGAGATAACATTATGGACATTTGAAATTTACACACATTTTTAGGCCCACATAAGAAAGAACCCTTATAACTTTTTAACGAAGCGATATACCTATTAGCGACAGATTCAGCATTAAAATTAGTATAGTTGTGGCCCAGCCAGGACGAGTCACTCACACACAGTTTCACCAGAGTAGTTCACTCTGCTCTAGTGTATAAATACAGATCATGATATCACTGATAGTAAGGAATTTTTTATTATATATTTTATCGAACCATCTAATATTGTACTATCTGATTTTATATAGGCACCCTAAATACTAACTTAAGTATTTAGAATGACCATAAACATAGTAATAATTAAGTTTCTCTTCTGAATTATTGGTGGGAAAAAGTATAAATATTTTTTAAACAATTCAAATGAAAAATCAGAACAGTAAATTAAAATAATTTTACATGAATATAATCAAATCACAAAGAGTTTCCACAGTGACAACTCTTGTCGACAGAAGAACCCCACACAATATTCAATACTTATTATAGGCATAAATAATTATACAGTTGACTTTATGTAATACATGACATATCAAAGCCAAAGTTAAACATATTTTTGTGATGAAAATAATGCTTAATTTGTCAAATTGGTGTTATCTTTGTTTCCAATAACATCATAACGATATCTCATGTATACAACTTTCATTCTATCCCATATATTATCAAAGGAATCCAAAGCTGGTCTTACATCCAGCAAAGCAAATTCATATTTGTTATCAACATCCCCACCATCATAGTAGTCAATAATATAGCGAACATCCTTTCCACATCTGTCTACAATCCAGTCATGACGATCAAAGGGCAGTTCATACCTGAAAATATATACAAACTATATGTGAGAATACTTTTGCATATATTGCCACATGGTTTTACAAAAAGCTGTTAATTGAACTTACCCCAACCAGGAGCGCATCATGGCCCGTGGACTGTATTGTGTAGCCTTGCCACCAAAACTCTTGAGTCGAGGATGACCACATTCCTTAGCATGCAATGCTTCCCATTTAAGTACTTCTAGCCATGCCTGTAATAAAAGCAATGTAAATAAATACAAGAACATTGAGTGAACTATTATATTATTAGTATTACTAAACCAAAACCAATAGGATAAATATGACAGTTTGATAGATTCTCTATAAAAATTAAATCACACAGCCATATTTACATATAATGTGGTAAAATTGGGCGTAAATAATGTAATTAATAACTAAATAAGCAGAACATGTGTTCTTTCACCTGTTCATTGTTGGCATTATGTATGTGTATGATATCATCCATATCTTTTTCCTTGATGTCTTCATCCTTCCAACGCCATCCCTTACGGAGCATGGCATTCCAGAACATTTGTTGACTCGGATACACCCAGAACTCAGTGGAACCATCAGGCATTGCTCTAGGTATGGAAGAAACCTGCCGTTTTGTAGGTAGAGTAAAAGGTTGGTCCGGTGAGGGTTGCTGATTTGCTGGAGGCATCTGTAATATGTTAAAGCGAATGAAAAATTAATAGGCAACAATTTTGCTTGATCAAGAAATCTGTCTGAAAGAGCAACGTATTCCATTGAAAATATTTCGCTGACTTCAAATCAGTGTCAGATTAGAGTTATTTCATACTTTTTAGTGTATTCTGAAGTCGATAATTTTTTTTTAAAATTACTTTTTTATTCCGTCATTTTTAGTATTTCTTAAATGCACTAGAATTTGAACAAGGTTTTAAGATGTTTTTCCTTTGACACCACACCCGTAGCTCGTAACAAAAAGCCAGGCCATCATGTTTTTTTAAAATTACTTTTTTATTTACAATTCAATTATATTCAAGGAATATAATGAACAACAAACAAGTCAAAAAAGCCATCTGCTGACTCGTCAGATGATCCCCTTGAGATCCTGATAATGGGATTTCCATTACCATTTACTAATGCAGTAGCCCTGCAGGTTATGTTAAGAAGCTACCAGCCCCCCTAAAAAGGAAGCTAAAGCAATATTGCTAACACAATTCATTTTTTCGAATTTACGGCAGATCTTATACAATTCATCAATTCCCAATATTTTATTGAATTGAATTGTATATAATGAGTAACTAGTATATCAAAAAATATTGAAATTACGTAGGATCTGCCGAGAATTCGAAAAAATTAATTGCTTTAGCTTCCTTTTTAGCCCCCCAGGTTATGATAGAATGGAATGCTTCAATGCCCTTTCTGCCAGCAACACACATTTGAGACCCTTGGCAAGCATCTATATGCTACAGTAATCACTTTTTGTGTGACTTCTGTACATGCAGCAATAAACTTCATGGCTTTTGGAGTAATTCACATGACATGAGGCATACATTTATAATTTGGCAACAAGATCTGACAATATAACGCCTTAGTGCAAAAATAATTACATAGATTTATTCTATGCAAGCCTATAACAAAAATTGAATTCAAATAAATCAGTGACTGTGGCCCTGCCAGGACAGGTCACTCAAATGATGAAAACCCTGATTATGATAGCAAGAATATAATTTTAAAACCATTACCATATTAAAGGGGTTGATATCATTTCCATGTTGTACAGGACACTCTGAAGGTTGTTTTTTGACATCGCCTTGCTGCGCAGGGGACTCTGTAGATCGTTTCGGTTCATTCGGCTTCTCTCCTCTATGCATAGGACACTCACTAGGAGGATTTAGGTTTCCTGTATTGTTCCCAGCGTCCGCTGATACATTATTGCCCATTTTTCCGTCTTACGTAAGATGTTCGGATAACCTCTACAAAACACTGACCATCGTAAAGTATGTCTAGAATAGAATATAAATAAATAGGTTATAAGCAAATTTAGTATTTTATGCTTCCAAAACAAAAATCTATTATTATAATATAATGTTTAATATTTACTATAAATTTCACAGTTTTTGCTAGCAAAATATTGTATCACAAACTAAGTACCTACCATAGAGGCAGCGTTGCCAGAATCATGCCAGAATCACAAAGAATCAAAATTTTTAGGCGGCCGTGTACATACATGAGGAAAAAAGCCGTGTTTATATGGAAAAAGACCAAAGGTGGCACTTCTTAAAAAAAAGGAAAAACGTTTAATTAATGTCAATTAAATGTTTTTAACATTAAGGTCGGCCGCATACTATAAGAAATTTTCTGTCAGTTCGGACGCCCGCCGGAAGGCACTTTCCCCATACATTTTGTTCTAGACCCCGCATACTATCCGAAAATTCTGACGTAAAAATGTATGAGCAAGCGAATTTCTGACAGAAAATTTCTTATAGTATGCGGCCGGTCTAAAATCCCTAAAACAGCTCCATTTGAATAATGTTTGCATATCGCTATTCGTTTAAAAAAAATTACAACAATTTATACTTTTTTTACTTATTATTCCCGGTCAGAAGGGTTACTCGGGTTACTCCAAAGAGTATAGTAACTATACCAAAAGGAAGGTTACTCCGATGTTCGAAATTCGACAATCGTATAGTGCCGTTCCTCTCGAACTCCTGTCAAATAATATTTGGGTTAGTGGGACGGCACTATACGACGGTCAAATTTCGTGCATCGGAGTAATTGTTGGTATGTATGATACGGGTACCTATGACCCGTATCATACCAACCCATAAATTAATTAATTACCGTAGAATTTGCAAAAAGCCGTAGAATCTGCTACGGCCACAGGGATGCAGCCGTAGGCCGTGGATTTTGTGATTTTTTGGCCTGAAAGCCGTAGAACACGGTAATTGCCGTAGCATTGGCAACACTGTAGGGTACATTCGATAATATCGATCACAGCGATCACAGCAATAATTTGCGTACCGAATTAGATATCACCATTGAAATATAAAACTAAGGAAGCATAATTGTGAACAAAATCAACGCGAAATTCGGCTCCACACTTTACTACATTGACAAAATATCTCTAGTATTCGAACGAAAGAACACACATGCAAATAAGCCAATTACCTGCGCTTACCGCGTTTGCCTAACGCGTTGTATTCCGGCAAGCGCGATGATTGGTTCTCGGCGGGACAGCCTAATGCTAATTGGTCCGCACGCCTGCTGCAGTGCGAGATGCGTGGACGATGTTATGCATTGATTGTTGTAAGAGGATAAGTTATAAAGTATCGTAATGCATATGCATATATAAGTCGGATTAATTAGTTGTAATTTAACTATACCACTCTATTATATTCATTTAAAAGTTTGTGATGTGCTTTTTGGATTAAAATATTTCTTTATGTGTTATAATTGTAAGGATCTAAAATTAAGGCCTTACCCCACCTCAAAACTGCTCCACCTCTCACGTTTGATCCTCCATATCAATAAAAGTAATGAATCAATAATTTTGAAAAAAATATATAGTAAAGTTGAGGATATATACTGAGTCGTATATGATGTGAAAACACGATTCCTAAACATTTTCTCGATAGAAAAAAATCACAAACTTCGCTCTGAATTTTACAAGAAAACCGCATTAGTCAATTAATACTTTACCTATACTAATGAAACTTTTTATATAAACTGTAGTTAGTACAATACGTGCACTATATGATTTGAATTTAAAATCATGTTTTTTTTTAAATTGTTAGAAATTAAATTCCCAAATATTGCGAGTGGCACGAAGCGCCGCCGCACAGATTCAGTCGCGCTCCGGCGCTCGAACGGGGAACCCGCGTCTCTTGCTCTCACGACCCACGTAGATACGTAATTAATAAATTATAAGTGAAGTGTATTTTGTTTAAAATGAGAAATGATCGGAACAAGAAAAAAAAATATGTCTACCCGATACTGACTGCAATAATGAAAATATACCGGACGTGGACCCGTGCCCGTAAGTATCAACCACCTAGCTAACTAAGTAGGTAAGATACTAAAATGTTTTCACAACAGGGTAAGCAAAGCATGCACATTTAGGTTCCTACCTACTAGGTAGGTACATATTATGTAGTAAATTGAATTTCTACAATAAACATTTCATTGATAAATATTAGGGTAGTCGTCCAAGTAATTGGCCACGGTCACATACTATTTTATTAGTATGAGAAAAAGAGAAGTAAAGCCTTTTTTGTTACATAATGCAAATACCTACGTACGTACTTACGTACCTAATCATAATTGCACCTACCTACTTACATTTTTCATTTTCAGAAATAATCAAATATGTACTCGATTCTGACTGCAAATACTGCAAATACAGAAAATGTACCGCATGTGGACCCGTGCCCGTGAGTATCAACCGCCTAGCTAAGTAAAGTAGGTTAGATACTAAATGTTTTCACAACAGACTAAATAATGTTCGGCTACTAGGTAGGTGTATATTATGTAGTGAATTGAATTACTACGATTAATATCTTATTGGTTGTTCTAAATATTAGGTTTGAATATTAGGGTATTCGTCTAAGTAATTGGCCACGGTCGTATCATTTTAGTAGTATGAAAGAAGAAACGTAAAGCCTATTTTGTTACAGATTGCAAATACCAACAGAACACAAGGATACCAGTAGTTCCAAACATGGAAACGAACCTGATTTGACGACTTTACAAACGGTAGAATTGTGAGTTTATCTGGTAATTCGCTTCTCTGTTTCATAGGTACATACATACTTACCTACCTACCTCTAAATAATAGGGGTTAAAGTATGAAACTGCCGTTTTATTGTAATAGGTACTTCGAATTGACATAGAACCTCCATGGTCCTCCTTTTAAAAAATGCGCAACATTCGATTAGTGACTTTCAGTTATTTTTTATTGAGCTTAGACAAGATTTTTTTTTAATGTGCAACATTTGATTATCGACTTTCTGATATTTCAAAAATTCGAGTGATTTTTGAATACGAGCTCCGATGCGGAAATAACGCGGCAGAAACAGCTCGCAATATCAATGTTACGTTTAGAGAGGGGACTGCTAATGAACGTACCATGCGATTTTGGTTTAAACGCTTTCGTGATGGACACTATGATTTGAAGAACGAACCACGTGGAAGACCGCCCACACAGGAATAACAATGAATTGAAAGAGATGTTGGAAGCTGATCCGAGCCAAACTACCCAGGAATTAGCGGCATGGTTTAACGTTACCTTATTGACCAACAATATTGACTCATTTGCGTCAAATCAATAAAATAAAAAAATATGAAAAATGGGTGCCTCATGATTTGACTGATCTGTAGAAAGAAACGCGTGTTGAAACTTGTGTTGCCTTGTTGAATCGATACAGAAATGAAGAAATATTGGATCCAATTGTGAATTGTGACATGAGATGAAAAGTGGTGGAGATGAAAAGGTGTTTGGTGGTCTTAGTATGGTGTTATTCACTATAGCTTTCTCCGATCTGGTCAAGCAATAATAGCAGATGTCTACTGTGCCGAACTCCGAACAATGATAGCAAAACTAGCAGTGAAATAGCCCCGACTCATGAATCGATCTTCACCATTATTGCTCCATGATAACACGAGACCTCATACAGCACGAGAACCCATTTTAACTCTTCAGGAACTGCAATTATAAATTCGTCATCCGTGTTTTTGCTTAATTTAGTTTTCTTCTCAGGAGGCAGTACAAAATGCTTTCACACAGTTTGTAGAATTTAGATCACCAGAGTTCTATCAAAGGCATAAATGACCTTCCTATTAGATGGCAGCAATGTATAGATAATAATGGCAATTATTTTGATTAAATAAATAAGTTAAATAAAAAAAAACTAACTAATTCAATTTTTCAGTACATGTCGGCACCTCATATTAGAGTAGTTGTCCCAGTAATTGGCTACGGTCACATATTATTATAGTAGTATGAACACCTAAAGTAAAGCCTATTTTGTTACAGAATGCAAAACCCAACGGAACACAAACAAAAACGGCATTGTTTGCATTGACGTCATCACCGATGGTCTCTGGAGTAAACGCTCCTATAACACAAATATATTGCAGTATTATGTGAATAATAATTATACTAATATTACGTACATGCGTGTCGAATAGATCATCTCCTTTTATTGAAGTCGATTAAAAATAATGTCTTCTTTAGGTAAAAAAAAATATGCATTGGTACTTGTCTACAATATTAATTGAATTAGAATTGAAATTAAATTTTAATTTTATTTCCATACCTACTAGTTATACAATAACTGTATATTTACCCTATCATATGGCGCTTTAGTACTTTTCTACAATAATTAATTTTTTTTAATTTTGAACAATGGAAATAAGAACAAACTTACTGTACCTTTAAATCAACTCAGCAAAGTCCTAAACTCTTTCAAGGAGCAATGTATACGTTTCTATAATATAGTACCCATAAAATAACCAAAAGCTACCTATACATACATTTAAAAAGATATTAAAACATAAATTATACAAGAAAGGGTACTATAAAGTTTCTGAATTTGTAGATGACGAGAATGCATTTGAATGAATTGTTCGCTTCGCAGGCTATTGTTATATAATAATATATCGTTTGTAAATTATAATACTTCTAAGTATACATTTAAAATAAAAAGCTTGCCGAGTTTCTTGCCGGAGTCTTTCTCAGTTCAAGTTGTATTTGGAACCGGTATAGAGTAAGTTTACGTCCATAAGTGCCTCATTAGGGCCTAAATTGAATAAATACTTTTTGATTTTTGATTTTATTTCCATACCTAGTTACAAGATGTCAAATAATGGTGTATTTACCCTATCCTGCGCCGCTTTAGTAATTTTCTACAATCGTTTTATTTATTTCCATACTTGGGTCAAATAATGATGTATTTACCCTATCGTACGGACGACTCGTGAGTCGTGCGTCGTGACCCCTGCGCTGCCGCGTGATGAACTCGTGCGAGTGAGATAGTTGCGACTGCGCGATGCGGAGGCTGCACGGCCGGGCCGTGTAGCGGGGGCAAAACTTGGATTTGAGCTGGGGTAGTGTAAACTCTTAAGAAGTATTTTAATCAGTTTATGGTTTTTACATACGAATTATAGAGTGATGGGTCGCGTTAAGGTCATATCAGAGGGCGAACCACAAGCTCTTAAAACAATATTATTATAACCTTATTTGACTTTTGTTTTTCTTTGACATCCGACGTCAAAACGGGACAAAAGACGAATAAGGTTATTTTAACCTTGTTTTAAGAGCTTGTGGTAGGCCCCCAGGAGATACGTGAATGGTGTTATGAAAAATAAGTAAGCTTGTTCATGTGTTTACTTTTTATTTTTTGTAAGCTATGTGGCACCTTTGAAAGTAAAAAAAGTGTATGATGTGTGATCAGTAGCGAATATTGCAGAACTCTAGAACTCTAGACTGCTTGCTGTGTGCACAATAGTCAACACGGAATGCAGAACTCGGAACTCTAGAACTCTTTTCAGTGGAATCGGCGCCTAAAGTGTCACGTTTCCGAGATATTTGGAGGTAAAGATCGCCATATAAGAATAACGACAATCATTAAAAATGAACTTATTACGTGTTTATATGCATTGAATTGTATTTAAATAATAGTACCCAGGTTGATTTAACGGATAAACGTTGAGACGTGACGCTGGTCTGGGCATTCAATTTTTTTTAACAGATAGTAAATTATCTAAGAAGTCTTTCTGCAAAGTCATTTCTTGAAGCAACCTCATAGTTTGTATTGAAATTTGTTAATACAATCACAATTTTGCGACTTTTGACATGACAGTTGCGTTTCTTTAGGAAAAAGTGTAGTCCATACAGCCAAATGAGATGAGTTTTAAATGTATTTATATTGAAATTCAACTTTGATAGGTTTTTTTTTATCCAAACTTATTTTATATGTATAAAAAACTGCAATTATACATTTTACAAGAAAAATCGTAGGTTCAAACGGTTCAAAAACCAACTCAGCGCACCCCCACTCTTTGTAGTCTTGTGGTCACTACCCCTAGAGTGTATATAAAAAGCCGGCGGCGCGGAGGGAGAGCAGGCATAGGCGACCAGCAAGCATCCCTCCCCGTACCCCCTCGCATACCCCCCTCCCCCCTACCCCACGTCCCGTCTTGGAAAGTTTTACCGATTTAACTATTTATTTGGATATTACCTCCAAATATCTCGGAAACGTGACACTTTAGGCCACCATATTGGTTAACATTTTTTGTTTGTATAAGTGTCCTCTACCCATATACATAAGTAACACCGTGCGCCGCAACATTGAAAAAAAAACTAAAATGGCGGCTGGCACGCTATGCCACAAAGGTTCTATCCTCTTTATAATTATAGGTACTAGTGCATAACAGTTTAAGTGAAATATCAAAACGTGTTAAATAAATACGCATGTTGCGTTCATGTTGCATAACACTTTCCAGAGTCACAAGTATAGGATTTCAAAATGTTTATTTACTCACATATGAAAAGTGATTCCAGCATTCTTCATATCTGTATGGCTTCTACACCACTTAACAACACATGACGGCATATTTGCACAATGTAAACAACGCAAAACACAATAATAATCACAGTTCTAAGTCCCTCGCGACACGAACGCATCGACTCAATGATACCGGCGAACTGTCAGCGCGATGAGTCTCTCTTTTTTGGCAACGCCCACCGCGGTTCGGTTTGCGTGGAATGATTTTTGAGCTCGAGTTACATTTCTTTAGTTTTATATTTCAATGGATATCACGCTTATGACAGCTGAGAACTATCAACAATTCGGAACGCCCGTTATCGCGCTCACAGTATTCAAAACAGAACATTTGAGAATTTAATTAAAATCTGAATTATCAATGCACTAGGACTCCTTATATCTTTTATAAGTTAACTTGCAAAAAGGAATATCTGCTTTTTTTATTATTTTTCTCTCATAAAATCATAAAAATTATCTTTGCCAAATAGAAAACCAAGAATCTTATTAGATTTTTGCCGTCACTTTTGACAGCGCTCACGGTTATATCAGTTTAGGGCATGGTCGGTGTGAGCGCAAGATGGCGGATGTCATGACGTCATCTATGACGTTTCACGGGACATCGTGAACTGTCATTATTCAATTCGGTACGGGTTTAAGCACGCTCAAATCGATTACAGCGGTAATTCGGAATGCAGCCTTAGAGTATGCCAGAATGACTTCACGATAGGCATACGATAGGATACGCACCGCACAGCACCTAAAAATACGCAGTGAAAAAAAAAATATTCAAATAATTTCTCAGAAAAAGAAAGTGTACGAACATTTTTGTATGGGAGCTGGCATAGCCGCAATTATGTTTTTTTTTCAATGTGGCGGCGCACGGTTTAAGTGGTATATTTGGGTAGAGGACACTTATACAAACAAAAAATTTTAATCAATATGGTAACCTAAAGTGTCACGTTTCCGAGATATTTGGAGGTAAAGATCGCCATATGAGAATAACGACAATCATTAAAAATGAACTTGTTACGTGTTTATATGCATTAGATTGTAATCAAATAATAGTTCCCAGGTTGATTTAACTTTTTATTAGAATATAGCAAAACAAATAGCTCGAAAAAACAATATTCATTAATTGGTTACCTAGTAAACCGCATCGCTATATTCGCAATGAAACACAATGTTGTTAAGTAGCTCGGAACGTAGTGGTTAACTTGTTTTCCATGTCTCCGTTATTAAACAAAAATGACAATACTTGTCTTATAATATAATGTTACCGAGATTTTAGAATATCGATGTATAAATAATATGAGAAGAATGACAATAGTTTAAAGTTCATTAAGTACAATTTATGTTCTTGTTTTTAAGCAATAAACTGTGTGTGTATATCAAATAATATTGCATCACGGTTTTAAAAATAAAATAATACACATAATAGAAACAAGCCGTGACCTCAAACCTTTAAATAAAAGGATATTTTTTAAACTACTTCGGTAGCAAACAAACATATACAGGGTGTATTTCGCATGGTAACGCAAACTTCGCGAAAAGGCTACACCTAATGCCACTAATCAAATTGTGAAAGTCATTCACCTCGCTAATGATCGGTTATAGAAATTTTCATTTTCGAGCGCGCAATGTATTGTGAACACCGCGATTTAAACACGCGATGACGTTGTGCCTACGTAGTATGTCGCTGACTGCAGGCGAATATCGCCATAAGACACCGTTTCTAGTTTTATTTACATTGCTACTTTTAGTGAAAGTAATGAATTAATAACTTATTTATTTTAAATCTCTTTGGGTTAGGTAAGAATAACGATTATGTAAAGTCAAAAGTAAGAAAAACTCAAAAAAAATATTTAAAAATTTGGGAAAAACCGACGAAAAATTCCAACATGGTGGGGTCCAGAATCATGTCCTGGACCCATGGTATCCGTTTGTGCGGCGATGTCCCTTACACGCTGTATACGGCCCGCCTGATTGTAAGCGGTTACCGTAGCCTATGGACGCTTGCAACACCAGGGGTATCACTCGCGCGTTGCGGACCCTACAGAAATCTCTTCACACCTTTTTTAAGCAACCCCACGCTGTACTCCATTGGGAAAACCACGGCGGGAGCTCATTCCATAGTCTAAGCGTCCGCGGAAGAAAGCTCCTTTGAGACCGCATAGTTTTAAACTATTTTAGTTCCAATGTGTGAGGATGGACTCCCCGTCAGTGGCGAGACTTGCGATGGTAGAAGGTAGCCGTGAGCATCAGGTTAAACAATTCTACAGAACACTGTCCGTTATACAAGCGGTAGAACACACATAAGGAAGCAAAATCTCTCCTCAGATTGAGGGGCCCTAAGCCGCTTGTGAGCTCGGGATCGTCGACAATTCTAATAGCACGTCGCTGAACCGAGTCTAAAGGCCCAAACTGGTATCCAGGAAAGAGCAGTACTCCATATAAGGCCGGACTTGCGACTTGTAAAGTTGCAGCCTTTGCCCCGATGTGAAGTACTGCGTCGCTCTGTTGAGCACTTCGAGTTTTTTAGATGCTAGCTTAACCTTGTCTTCTAGACGGCCTATTGACGTCGTTAGAAATGTCGATGCCAAGGATCCCGATGCTTTCACTGATGTTCGTGTTCTGGAACTGTGAAGTCACAGCAAATGGGGTTTTCTTAGCGGTGAACGCGCAGACTTGAGTCTTAGTAAGGCTTAAAATGGACTAGGTTTAGTCGACCGTAAACGGAGACACTAGTTAGTGTGCTCTCAATTTAAGACACGAGCCGTTCGCGGCTTTCCTCCACCACGAAACGAGGAATATTTGCAATGAGCGTCCTCTGTACAATGAATGCCGTCAATAGACAGCATTTCATTGATATGCAGCAGGAACAGTGTTTGGGACAGTACAGACCCTTGCAGGACGCCAGCATTTATGTCTCTCAGCTTGTATGCATCTGCTGGACAAAAAATTGGCGACCCATTTGCATAGTCCCTCGGGAAACCCATATGCTGGTAACTTCGTTAGAAGACCCCAGTACCAGACCCGATCGAACGCCTTCGCCACCTTGACTCTCGATGGCGAGTGACCACTCGGCTGGTGACCTTCTAGTGTATACATAGACACATCACATAGAGATACACTAGAAGGTCACCAGCCAAGGGACTATGGTGGAAGCCATATTGTCGGTCATTCAACAAATCGTGATCCTCTAGGCATCTCAAGAGCTGCGTGTTGATCACTCGCTCCATGACATTGGAGAGAATGGGAGGTTATGGCATTAGGCCTGTAATTCATCGGGTCTGATCTATCGCCCTTTTTGGGCATTGTGTGCACGTGAGCAGTCTTCGACGAAGACGGGACTTTCAGTTAGGTGGAAGTTTTATTAGGTCGGGTCGGGCCGGCCGCGGGACCGGGTCTTTTTTATTTATTTTCAACACACTCGCTCGTAAAGTAACATTTATTGCACTGCTTTTAGTATCTTAATGCAGCTTATTACCCATTTGTGCTTTTTACTTTACATTACCGCTCAGTTTTATGAAGGTATAATCCCGATTATGATGAGTTTGTACCTCACTGCAAAAAAAACCTTGTGTGCCATATCTGTAAACGTTCTCATTGTGTTGATTGATTATTATCAAAAAAATACGTCTGTTTTTTTCCTCGCAAGTGTGTTGAATAAGGTCGTATGACACGCGTGTGCATTAATTATTACACTCTTGGCTCAATTATTGCGTTCGCCTACGGCTCACGCGCTTAATACGCCTCGAGTATTAATAACCAACTTTGCACACATGTACCACTATGTAGTATTACGTCGCTATTGCAATTTTGGCGCCCAGGGAGCATTACTTAGCGATCTTTAGTTCCAATTAACTTGGTAACATGAGATTTTAGGACTAGTATTTTCATTTTTGTTTGTATAATAATGACAAGATGGAAAACAAGTCACGATCCGAGCTACTTTGACAACATTGTGGTTCATAGCGAATATTACGATGCTGTTTAGTAGGTAAGTAATTAAAAATATTGTTTTTCACGCTTCTAGTTTAACTCTCTTCTAAAAAAATTATAAATCAACCTGGGAACTATTATTTGAATAGAATCGAATGCATATAAACACGTAATAAGTTAATTTTTAATGATTGTCGTAATTCTCATATGGCGATCTTTACCTCCAAATACCTCGGAAACGTGACACTTTAGGCCACCATATTTAATAACATTTTTTGTTTGTATAAGTATATATGGGTAGAGACCCATATATACCAGTTTTATGGTGCGCCGTGACATTGAAAAAAAAAAACTAAAATGGCGGCGGCTAGCTATGCCACAAAGGTTCTAAGCCCTTTATTCTTTTTTTTTTAATTATATGGGCTTGCGTTTGGCCACTGACCCGCCCATAAGGGGCGATGACGAAGCCTAAGATGGAACACGCTTACCCAGAAGATATACATAAGACCTATTCACTCTGGCCTTGAAAGTACCTAGATTGTAGGCGACAGGAAACACAGACGCCGGAAGCAAGTTCATTGCTTTTTGTAAGTGCCGTTTGTACACCGACACCGAAGGAACTACAAAAGAACAAAACCAAACCAGCGAAACCACAAACGGTAACACAGAATGATGAATGATAGCTAAATGTTAGGACGTTATTGTTAATTATTTGGAGAAAAAAAAAGCCAAACATAGTCAGATTGTCCAAAAAATATATAAAAAATGTAACCTTGCTGAGTTTCTTGCCGGATTCTTCTCAGTTGAAGGCCGAGTTCCGAACCGGTGGTAACTGCAGTAAATTTGACCTTCATAAGTGCCCTTCTGGGGCCTAAATTGAATAAATGGCTTTGACTTTGACTTTTGACTTTGACGAAACTTGAAATTGTAACATACATACATAGGTACTTACTTACAGTATTACCCAACTTATATGGCGCGTCGTGAATCGCACAGAAAAGAAATTATGGCCCCGAAGATTAACGAAAGAATGCTTAAAACTTACAATCAACCTTAGATTACTACTATAAGGTTCATAATATACTGTAGCTGTTAGTTCCGTCTTACTCGCAAGTCACGCCCCTCCGCACGGCGCGCGCTAACATGGCGGCAGCTGCCGACCATTAGCCTTTCCCGCGCTTTGAAAATGTATCTTTTGAGCAAGTATATTGGTAAGCCATATTAATTGGGTACTACTGTACAAACATACATACGTACACTCGAAAAACATAACCCTTCCGGGTCAGTCGGGCAAAAAGAACCACATCAGGGTCGCGAGTGCTCATTTTATGCTGAAACTTGCTTGTCAGAAATTAAAATTATTTAACGTTTTTATTTTAATTTCGAAATTTTTTTATTTTTGGCTTGACAATAAATAGTACGTAAATTGTCGGGAGAGTACCTGAGAACGCTACCTACCGAAATAGTACGCATTGCGTACTAGTGCGTACCCTAATGGCAACGCTGCATAGAGGTGAGTATGCTAAAGTCAAATGCTAAGTACTAAGCAACATATTCTATAGAGGTGTGTAACTCATAAAAAATATGCGAGCTGCATAACAGCTCACGGCTCAGGTGTGTGAGCCGGTTCAATGACTCAGCTCGCAGATCAGCTAAATTGTACCTATAGTCCACGATACGCGCGCACGCTCATTGCGTACCGCGCGTTTAATTGAGCCGACTGAGCTGCCGCGATTCGTTCAACTCCGCCGTGTGACTCTTTTCATACCTTAAGAGTTGTAATAATTTATCTTTTTATACATTACATATTTATTTATAGAATTAAATTATTATTGAAATGTTTTAGAACGAAATTATAATTCGTAGATTAGAATCACAAGAATAATCTATGGAGGGAGTCGCAGATACAATAGGAGTTGGATTGAGCCGTGAGCTAGTCATTTTGTAGTTGAGCTGTAGCTCAACGGCTCAAACCCGTGTGATATTCATTGAGCTGGTTCAGAGCTGAGTTAGACACCTCTAATCTAATCTAATCTAATAATATATATAAAATGCTTTTGTGGGTACGTAAATACGCAGTTTTCTCAATCACCACCAACCCCAATCAACTTCCCGTTGGGGTGGTAAATACCCCTTGGTCTCCAGGTGGTAGTAAGGGAGTTTCGTCGCGGTGGGTGGAAGGGGGTGGTTGTGGGTGGCGAAAATGTTAAAACATATATTGCTGTCCTTTTCTAACGCAAGATCTCAAAATTTCTGGAATGGTCTAGAAAGTTCCAAAATGTGTAAAACGGTTATAATCGATCCGGAATTTTCTAGAAAGTTCAACAAATATCTGGAATGATCTAGAAAATTCTAGAGTGAATGCAAACTATTATAATCGACATAGAATGTTAGAAATTTCCCGAATGATCTGGAATGTTCCAAAATTAGTGCAATTGATTATGATCGATTTAGAATGATCGAAAAAGATCTAGAAATTTTCCGAATGATCTGGAAAGTTCCAAAATTAGTAAAACGGTTATAATTGATCTGGAATGTTGTAGGAAGTTCTAGAAATATCTGGAATGATCTTGAAATATCTGGAATGATCTACAAAATTCTAGATTGAATGCAAACTATTATAATCGATATAGAATGTTTGAGAAAGTTCTACAAATTTCTGGCTTCATCTAGAAAGTTCCAAAATGTCCAAAACTGTTATTATCGAGTTAGAATGTTCTTGAACGTTCTAGAAATTTTCCGAATGATCTGGAAAGTTCCAAAATGAGTGCAATTAATTATGATCGATTTAGAATGTTCGAGAAATTTCTAAATATTTCTAGAATGATCTAGAAAATTCAATTGTGCAATTTATTATAAGCGATTTAAAATGTTCGAGAAAGTTCTAAACATTTTTGGATTGATCTGGAAAGTTCCAAAATGTGTACGAGTGTTATTATTGATCTAAAAGAACCAAATCGAAGTGATACACATCAAAATATTCTAGAGTGATCTGGTACTGGAAATTTTGGTGTCTGATGGTATATATAAACCAATATTCAGTGACTTTTCGTCAGTTCAATCGTGATTGTAGTCGAGTAAAGATCATGGAACAATTAACCCATAGAAGCGCAATGACGTACATTTTGCTTGAAATCTATTCCGCCAATTCCCCACCACCGGCAGTGCGCTGTGATTGGCTCATTCAAGGACACACTAAGATTTAGAGATGAGGGTGAAAATTGTATCGATATCGATACTTGTTGCACTAATATAAATGTAGGAGTATTCTAATATCAGTCGTTTGTCATGGTTTTTTACAAATATTTCTACGTTATCGTAACTAGCAAGTTTGTTTATAATAATTGTTTGCATAGTATATTTTGGTATGAATTCAGCAGTATGATGTAATCATTCTCAATAATGGCTCTATTTTGATAAAAATTGGAATGCGCGGATTTTTGGGAGTGATAAATCAATACTGGTGTTCACGACGAAAACAATATCTACCTTTTTACCTAATATGTTCTTTATTGTTATAGTTTTTAATATTCATTGTAAGTTAGGTATACAAAATATAGTAGTCAGATTCTGTAAACAATAGGTATAAACTGCACAAAACAAGTTAATTTTAAATAGAACTTTATAGAACATTCTGGAAGGTTCTGGAAAACTGTGGAAAGTTCTATAAATTTATCGATAGAACTTTCAGGAACCTTCTCGAAATCTGTTCTAGAACATTGTGGAAGGTTCGAGAATAATCCCGAATATTTCAGAAAGACATAGTATACCTATCGAAAGATCTCGAACCTAGTTCAGGAAGGTTCTAGATTGAGTTCGTTTGTTTTTCATGAATATTTCCGAACATACTGGATTATTATAGGTATATTATGTTAGAGCAGGATAGCAATATTAACACGTAGTATAAAAGTAAGGCGCCTTGGCGCTACGATTCACCGGTTGAGAGCTTGCTCGCCGCATTGTCCGCGTAAAGGTGTAAAGATTCATTGAATTGTCACTTCTGTCAGTTCAAAAAAAAAAAAAGAGAAGAGCTAAGATTCATTCCTTCACGAGAACTTACATAGTGAACATCTCTTAGAATATTGTGAGTAAATAGTGAATAAAGTAAACCTCCTGCTTGCTTTGAAGAGTACCTATAAGCGTGTTTTACTGTTAAGCCTTCGGTAAGAACAGTCCTATGAAATTAAAGTACTCCAGAAAAAGCTACCGTCTGGAACAACTGGCATCTGTCTAAATATTTATCATGTTCGTACAATAAAATTTTAAGTAAATTAGTAGATATATATATATATATATATCTACTAATTTACTTAAAATTATAAATATAATTATATTATAATTATATATATATATATATAATTATATTATAATTATATATATATATATATATATATATTATTTAATATTACATTATATTAATTTAGTTATACTTACTTAGGTAAAAAAATTGTTTACTACCTATATGGTTTCAGGGGCTATTTAAGAAGATAATAATAGTAGTAATGAAACAAAGTATATAAAGTCACAATACAAGTGTATAATTTATTTTTAACTTCAACGTCATTGACTGTGTAACCAATTTTTTGAAATTAGGTACCTATGTCAGTGTCACCAGTATGACATAAAAGAGTATGAAGATACCTAGTACGTGATAATAATAAAGTTAGGAACTTACAGTACCACAGACATATTTATTTTATATTCTAATAATAAATACATCCGCGTTAAAAATATTGCAAATCCTTTTATCTTCGCTGTTATGTATTCCAGTATTAATACAATATTGTAAACTGAAACATTTTTCTCTCCGAACAAAATAAGTTTGCTAATATCGATAATGATTTTCTTATCCAAGCCCAACACTAGCGGGCAGGCGCGATCATCGAAAGAAAAGGATGAACATAGAAATATAACGGGTGAAAGTGAGATGGAGATAAATGACGTCAACGCGTGCGTCCAGTATATCTTGAGCTGTGATGAAAAATAAGTAAATTCATGTAATAAATTGTTACTAACCGATGAAAAGTGATTCCGTTTGTTTTATAACTAGAATTTCGACTGTTATTCCCACACCACTTAATTGAACAGCAAGACATTGTGAAATATTGACAAAAAGTATATGTTTGATACGTACGCGCGGATCGAGGTTTTGGTTGATACTGTACAAGGGCGCTCATGAGCAGATATAATTCAGTGACAAATCACTGACTAGTTGCGGAATCGGATTGCACGGTATTACTACTCTAGGGATTGTTCCTCGATGAGTAAAGATAAAGAAAAACAGTTACAAAAAAAATTCAAGTGATTTTCATAAGTGAAAAAGAACAAACTATTTGAATGTTCTGGAAAGTCTCTCAATATCGAAAATAGAAATCTATAATATCTATGTTAAAAAATGTATCCTTATATATTTTTTAGACCATTAAACATGCGATGTATTTTAACCCGAGCAACGCCGGGTTTCGCTGCTAGTAATATATATAAAATGCTTTTGTGGGTACGTAAATACGCAGTTTTCTCAATCACCACCAACCCCAATTAACTTCCCGTTGGGGTGGTAAATACCCCTTGGTCTCCAGGTGGTAGTAAGGGAGTTTGGTCGCGGTGGGTGGAAGGGGGTGGTTGTGGGTGGCGAAAATGTTAAAACATATATTGCTGTCCTTTTCTAACGCATGAGGACTTATGAAAAGATCTCAAAATTTCTGGAATGGTCTAGAAAGTTCCAAAATGTGTAAAACGGTTATAAACGATCTGGAATGTTCTAGAAAGTTCAACAAATATCTGGAATGATCTAGAAAATTCTAGAGTGAATGCAAACTATTATAATCGATATAGAATGTTTGAGAAAGTTCTATAAATTTTCTGGCTTCAGATAAAGATAAAGATAATTTTATTTGTTCAACATACGTGTTACATTGGGTGTATATAATGTAATAGGATAATAATAATGTTTCATCTAGAAAGTTCCAAAATGTCCAAAACTGTTACTTTTATTTATTTATATATTTGCAACACTAACATTACGCTTACAGGGGTTAATAAAGTAACATAAAATGGGTGTTATATCTCGTAAATATAACAATTATAAGTGTTGACAGCAATGTAAATTGTAAACATATATAATCAAATTAAAAAAATTAACTATCTAACTATAATTGGCAATTAGAATCTAAAACATTAACTAGCTTACTATTACTAACTAACATAAAATAAATTCAGACTAAAAATATTATCAAAAAATAAAAGTACTTAATGAAACCAAAAAGAACAAAATTATACTATGGTACCTCACAAGATGGTTTCAGCATTTTCTTTTTAAAAACAGATATAGAGTTGCAAAAGATATCCAGGTCTGGACATTTAGCACTAAGTTCATTATATTTCTTGCAGATCCTTACTAAAGGAGAGTGGAGACCTATATTTGAACGACAGTATGGAGTATGGAAAAGCTTTGTTATTAGATTTCTGGGGTAGTTATATGGCACTGATAGACCAATTTGTTGTAATACATCACTGCAATCAAATACATTGTTGACTACACAATACAAAAAGATTAAGTCATGGCTTACACGTCGTTGCTGAAGCAATTCAATTTCAAAGAATGCAAGTCTTTGGTTGTATGTACACCTGTGTGAAATATTAGAACTAACAAGGGCTAGATCTCTGGTGAATGAACGTTGAATAGTTTCAATACGCTGAGAAGAAATTGTATATTGGGGATTCCATACAGGACACGCGAATTCTAAATGACTTCTAACTAAAGAGTTGAATAATATAATTTTTGTATGTGGAGAACGAAATAACTTTGTATGCCGTTTTAAGAAGCCCAACATTTTGGATGCTTTCTTAACAATGTGATCAATATGTGCATGGAAATTCAATTTTTTGTCCAAGATAACGCCAAGATCAGAGATTTCATCGACTATTGATAAAGGATTGCCTTGTAGCTTGTAAGTAAATTGGATGGGAAATATTTTTCTAGTAAAATACATTACGTGGCATTTATTGACATTAAGCACCATATGGTTTATGTTACACCACTGCCATATTCGGTTAAGATCTTCCTGAATAAGCTCGCAGTCTGCTGAGGAATGAATTCTGCGGTATATTTTAAGGTCATCAGCAAACAACAAAAAATTACAGTTTCGTATAACTAAACCTATGTCGTTTATAAATAATAAAAAGAGGATAGGCCCAAGAACAGACCCTTGAGGTACTCCAGAACTTGCATGATATATATTTGATGTAAAGCCATTTATTACAACAAACTAAGATCTTTTCTCCAGATATGATTTAAAACAATTTAAAAGTGAACCATGAATACCATTTGATTGGAGCTTTTGAATAAGTATTGAGTGATCAACTTTATCAAAGGCATTTTTAAAATCAGTATATATTGCGTGACTTTCCTTTCCCTTATCCATCTCCCTGGTTATGTCAGAAATAAATGAGACCAAATTAGTTGTGACTGAACGTCCATTACAGAATCCATGTTGGTTATTGCATATAGTGTTTTGTATGTGCCGTTTGAGTATGGGAGCTAAAAGAGTTTCGAAATTTTTTGCAAAGCAGGACAAGATTGAGATTGGCCTATAATTTTCAACATTACAGGTATTGCCTTTTTTATAAATAGGTACTATTCTTGCCGTTGCCCATTCCAGCGGGAAAACGCCCGTTATCAAGGAACGGTTAAATATTATTGCTAAGGGCAAGGCAAGCTCAGAACTACACCGTTTAGCAAATACAGGATGAATGTTATCAGGACCGCTTCCTTTAAAAATATTTATTTTATTTAGCATCCTAGATACCTCCCTTTCAGTAAAAGAGACGTTACCTAAACAGTTATTTGCGTTGTTCAAACTAGAAGAATAACTAGAGCTGTGATTAGTGAACACAGAAGAAAATTGAGCAGCAAACAAATTAGCTATATCCGATCCAGTACTTGCAACAATGTCATTCATATGCATTCTAGCAGGCAAAGAAGATTTATTTTTTCTTTTGTCTTTAATATATGTCCAGAAAGATTTAGGATTCTTTTTAATATTAGACTCTATATTTTCGTTATATTCACTTAGACATTTGTCATGTAATTTGTGACATCTTTCACGGATTATCTCAAATTCTATTTTATCTCGAGGGTTCCTATACTTACGGTATCTCATACTCAATTTGTGTTTTTCACGAAGTAATCTAATGAGAGACTTTTTGAACCATACAGGATATTTTGGATCTTTTTTAATGTGTTTTGGTACATGTTTATTGATAATTGTCATAAGGATATTATAAAATGCTGAAACCATATCGTTAACGTGCAGATTACAATGCAAAATTTCGTGCCAACGAACTTCTTTCAAATCAGCCTTTATATTCGCAAAATTTGCTTTAAAATAATTGTAATCATCCCTACCTTTTGGTAACAAAAACTCAATATCATTTTTATTAAAACTGACATTTAACAGCAAGTGCGGATGGTGTGAGTCTAATTTAGATAGCAATTCGAGTGGTTTAGTAACATTGACATCAGTAATATTTGTCAAGATCAAATCTAGGATAGTTCCATTAACATTACATACATTATTATATTGATTTAAGTTATTACTATCGAGTTAGGATATTCGAGAACGTTCTAGAAATTTCTCGAATGATCTGGAAAGTTCCAAAATGAGTGCAATTGATTATGATCGATTTAGAATGATCGAAAAAGATCTAGAAATTTTCCGAATGATCTGGAACGTTCCAAAATGAGTGCAATTGATTATGATCGATTTAGAATGTTCGAGAAAGTTCTAGAAAATTCTTAAATCTAATAATATATAGAGAAAGTTCTAGAAATTTTCCGAGTGATCTGGAAAGTTCCAAAATGAGTGCAATTTATTATAAACGATTTAAAATGTTCGAGAAAGTTCTAAATATTTCTAGAATGATCTATAATATTCTAAAATGAGTTCAATTTATTATAAGCGATTTAAAATGTTCTTAAAAGTTCTATTTTTTTTGGATTGATCTGGAAAGTTCTAAAATGTGTACGAGTGTTATTATTGATCTATAAAAACCAAATCGAAGTGATGTACATCTAAATATTCTAGAGTGATCTGGTACTGGAAATTTCGGTATATAAATCGAAATTCAGTGACTTTTCGTCAGTTCAATTGTGATTGCAGTCGAGTAAAAAAAAGAAAGTCGTTAAGCTAGTAGGATGCCTCCTAGGCGGCTTGAAAAATTCCAACAGTAGTTTGACCACTAGCCTACCTCCACCAAATCGCAGTAGGCATGTGTAGTGGAGTATTGCTATAGTAATCTGTGGTATTGCCCAGTCCCTTTCACCCTCATTTGTGAAAGGAGGGTCAGCAGTGGGATAGGCTGATGATGATGATGATTTTTTTAAAGAGTTCTCATTAAACAACACAACTTTTTCATTTTTACACTATTTTCACTAATCTGGTACATTAATTCTGACATATTTATAATAAAACACTTTTATCAACTCGTGAACAGCGCGAGTAAGCGTTGCCTGAACTTGCTTGTAAGCTCGTGCAGGTAACTAGTGCAAAATATCTTTCACAACAATGTTATAATCTTATACTATGTCTGTTGACTCGTGAATGCCGCTCAGTGCAGGCGGAGTAGCGGGGGATATAAAGGGAGGGGGTGGCTAGAGGTGTGTAACTCAGCTCTGAACCAGCTCAATGAATCAGCTCACACGGGTTTGAGCCGCTGAGCTACAGCTCAACAACAAAATGACTAGCTCACGGCTCAATCCAACTCCTATTGTGTCTGCGACTCCCTCCATAGATTATTCTTGTGATTCTAATCTACGAATTATTATTTCGTTCTAAAGCATATAAATAATAAATTTAATTCATAAATAATTATGTAACATATACAGATAATATATAAAGACAAATAATTCCAACTCTGAAGTATGAAAAGAGAGTCGAACGAATCGCGGCAGCTCAGTCGGCTCCATTCGACGCGCGGTACGCAGTGAGCGTGCGCGCGTATCGTGGACTATGTAAATTGAGCTGATCTGCGAGCTGAGTCATTGAACCAGCTCACACACCTGAGCCGTGAGCTGTGATGCAGCTCGCGTATTTTTGATGAGTTACACACCTCTAGGGGTGGCACTAATAACATTTTCATATTTTTGACAATGTAAATTCCGCGAAACCGTAAAACACTAAAATTATCCATATTGATAATTATTACGTAGATCGCTCATAACTACGAAACGCAACCAAAATGTTTGTCAGTTTTTTTATTACTAAGCTAGTATGCACTAATACTTCCATGATTCATCGAGCTCAGCCATTTACCTTATAATTTTTTTTCGGTCACTAGAAACAGTTTTTCAGCCGCCATATCTAGATAACGCAACCGAATATTTGGTCAGTTTTTTTTATAATGACATCAGCACAACTACTACTTACTTTCTACGTCGAGCTCAGCCATTTACCTTATCATTTTTTTTCGGTCACGATAAACCGTTTTTCAGGCGCCATATCTAGATAACGCAACCAATTGGCGCAGGCAGACCGACTTATTTGGCATCAGAGAGGTATCCTCTATCCGATGAACCCGATTTCATCCATTTACCTTATCGTTACCATTTCTGTCGTGCCCTCCTAGTCTATATGTTAAAGCACATTAAGTTAATAATTGCGTCCACTGAGAATAGCGCCATCTATGGGGGAGTCGCGGAACTCGATCGTTCAATTGAATATAGATTGTTTGTAGATTACAAAACGTTGTATATTCTTTCTACGCTATAGCAAAATAAATTTTATATTTAGAGAGTGAAGATATATTTTTGAATGTACGATATGTGTGACTTGAGCTAATATTGTCTAAACTAGAAACGACTAATCAAATGAATTGTTTATTGGTGTGCAATATGTGAGTATCTATTTCTTTGTGTGAAATTTGGCGACAGCGGCAGGCATGTTGTTGTTCTTTCTAAGATTCCTTTTATAATTATGTAAAAGATCTAGAGGCCACGTTTATTGCAAACTTTTGAACAAATTTGAGTCCCGGTTGCACGATATTTGAACTATTATAAAAATATTACCATTTAACTCCCCTTGTACTCGTTTCCTTTTTTTAACTTTTTGTTCGATTCCAAATATTCTCCACATGAAAGTTCAACAATTGTTTATTTCGACAAGCAAAATTTTATTAATCTACATATAGGTAATAGGTAGGTACTATAGATTTATATCTGTGGGTACTATATAAATAAAATAAAGTGGAAAAGTGTTTTCGTTTCTTTATACAGTCGGATTCAAAAAATATTTTTGTATATGATAGCCAGATATAGGCATCCCTGGCAATCCACGCTAACCACGCGGCAGCGAGTAACTACAAAGCAAAATTAAATTTACGCTCGTAAGCTTAGGTGTATTTTCGTTCGTAGCATCTAGCGACTCAAAAGAGTAGGCTATTATAGCAGTAGGTATTGTCAATTTTATATGGAGTGATTTATCTGTTACGTAGTAACCAAGTAACTATTTAGTAATCTGTGACAGCGGTTCTGATACATATTTTGACACTTCGCACTTCCACTATTTTTTTTATTCCGTGGTAGCCTAATCCACGCGTGGTAGGTACATGTACATACATAAGTATGTTTTTTTTTTGTTAATTTGTTCATGACCATGGATACAAGGTCCTTCAGTCGCATACATTTTATTTATAATATCACTTTCATATAGTCCGCACATTAACTTTCACCAAGGATGTTAAAAAAAGTCGGATATATTCTCGCTAACAAAATACTGTGTCACTCAAGTCGGCCACCACGCTGTACGTACAAGCCGGCACGCACACATTCACACATTAGTTGAGCGCGAGTAATCGACTCTGTGTAAACGGCGACAGAGTCTAATTTCCCGCGGAATAGCCAACTAAGGTATGCGTGAGAGGTGGCCGACTCCATAGACACAGTTTTTTGTTAGCGAGAATATGTCCTCCGTAGTCTGTGACTTTCACATAGTCCGTATTATCAGTCACCGTCCAATCATGTTTTAGTAAAATGGCGGTCATTGTACTAACACTTTACACGGACATTTTGAGACAACTTGTAATGTCACGATACACATAATTCATTTCATTTCACTTCACTGGTGCACATGGATTTATCTTTATTGGATAAAATACCACCGATAATATGCAATAAAACTCAAAATACACGTATATACAAATTCTTTTAACCCTTTTACTGTTAGAGGGAGTATTTTTCCCACCAAGTTTTTTTTTATGAAACAATGAACCTATCTATTGCAGTCCTGTTTTAGATTTGGCAAAACTTGTACGTAGTATTTATATACTCTGAGGCAAAACTAAATACAAAGCAAGTTTTTTTTTAATTTGACATTGAAAGACAACATACGATATTTATCGTAACGGTTGCAATGAAAGGAAAAAGGCATTTTTTCAAATGCGAACGAAATCGGTATTAGCGATGGGTAACTAGCCGAAATTTCAATAGCTTAGCTAGCCGGCTATATGTGGTGTAAAATCCAGCTGGCTAGGTAGCTAATTTGGCTATTTGGCTAGAACGGCGGCGGCGGCTTAGCTAGTTGAATAACGTTCAACTGCGATCCACCTTCGATCCTCGCCGCTGCAACAAGTCTAGTCTAGATGATAATATAATAAATTAATGTAATGATATATTTTTTTAATTTACTTTATATTTTATTGTATACTCTTTTGAAAAAAACTACTTTCTCTCATAGGTCATACGTATTACTAATAAAAACATCAACAATAACGCCATCTTAATATATGGATATGAACTAAAAGCTTTCACAGTACATAGACTCAGTCTTTAGTTGTAGGCAAGTAAACCATAGATGTCGCGCTGCTTCAGATGATTAAAACGATTTATTTAAACCCAATTATATTACAGACTAATTGAAATTTAAAAAATAGGTTTGAATTTGGTTTTAATTCGAAAAAATAATGACATGCACTCGAATTTTACACTTTCGGGACTCGCACTACTACTCAGTGTCGCAGTAAGCGCACGCACACACAGCTACCGGCTACTCGGCTAGATTGGCTTTTGGCTAGCCGGCCAGCTACCCGCTAGTGGCGGCTACCCGCTGTGTGTGACGTAAACTTCTCGTAATGAGGAGGATTTCTTATGATACCTCTATGGTCAAAACACCTCTCAAATCGTGCACTTAAGGTTCGAATTATCAACAGTTGGACAGGTAAGAAAACTCCTAATTCTTTCTAGCTAGCCAGTAGCCAATTATCGTGTTGACAGATAACATAGCCGTGGCTATTTTGTGAATAGCCGTTTTACGGCTAGTTATTAGAATAGCTACCCACCTCTAATCGGTATAAATCCTCCTCCTGTATAGGTCTATTATTTTACTCTTTGGTATAAGTCTTCGAATTTACGTGGTAATATATGGTAAATTCTTCTAGGTTTTGTAGATTTATATCTAATATCTTAGATTTATTACTTATTTTTAGTTTATCTATTAAATTTTTTTTCTCCAATGATTTTTCTTGGAGGGAAGAATATTCCCTCTGCCTGCAGCGGAGTTTATTTTTGGTGATAAAACTGTTTGTAAGTTTTAATGTAAATTCCGCTGCAGGAAGAGGGAATATAGAAAAACTACAGATATCGACAAAAAATCATTATTAGTTCAAAGTAATGATGCAGTAAACAAATGAACTCCTACGGTCGCTAATCACTGAAATATTTAGCCATATTCTACATAGGTAACAATATAAACTTGAAAAAAATACAATTCCCCAACTTAGATAAGGAGGGAGGGATTGTGGTCTTGAAATATTCAGTAGGAATGACTACAGAGTTAATAATAGACATTGTATTTGTTTGTAGTATTTTAAAGTATCAATCAACTATATTTTAACCAAGCATCAGAACTAAATAGGTACTACACTACATCACAGCATTACTTTTTCATATACTTCAAATACTTTTTTGCATTGAAGTCATCCTCAATATCATCAGTAATTTTGACTTTCTTTTTTGGTTTTCTTTTCTCCAATCTGGATTTTCTCTCCTCTTCCGATATTTGTGACATATCTAGTGGCAACTGCAAATCAACACTGCTTTATTAGGTCGATCGTCAGAAAGGTTTCCTTATAAATAAACTGTGTGAGCCAGTCTAGGCAGGACTACCATAAAAATTATGAGTAAACAAAAAATATGTCCCTAATTTGTTGTAAGTCACCAAATACCAAATTTTACTTTTTTATTTAACGGACGCTTGCAACACCCCGGGGACAGAAATACCTTTTGAAGTTTATTAATGTTAAAGCAAAATTAACCATATTGCGCCATGATAAGGTTTATCTGTTAGATCTATGGCAGATTCTGCCAGGAAGGGTCACACAAATAAATGATTTAACTGAAGTAGGTAACCTATTCTCCCAATAAAGAAATTGGGGTATTATACATAGCCATACCTGTATAATTTTCCTTGGCTCATGATATCTGATATTTATTGACGAACCATCAGGAAGAACTACTGTTGTAGGATACATTCTGGTGTACATTTCCCTGTGAATCTTTGTAACACTAGACACATTGTTGTTTATATACCTTCTAATGAAATGATTTATAAGTAAAGTTTTTCTTTTAGTTAATGCACATAGATTCATTGTAGTAACTACACTATTATTATGATTTTCTTACATGGGAATAATCAGAACGTAGTGCAAAGACGTAGTGATTAAATTCTCTCTCTTATGAAATAAAAGGGTACATTCCGAAATCGATAATATCGATCACAGCGATCACAGCAATAATTTGCGTACCGAATTAAGCACTTATTACTTCCTATTTTTAGGATCCTAACTAGGAAATAGGAACGTGTAATCGCAGAAAGAACGGTTAGTGTCATTAGTAATCAAAAAACAATAATAGAATAATAATCCGTACAATATATAATTATTTCAAAACATCGATGTTTTGAAATAATTATATAAGGCCCTTCTAAAGTCTTGGCGTATATTTTGAGGGATGAATGTATAGGTCATTAGTAATCAAGAAACAATAATAGAAAAATAATCCGTACATTGATAGTACTACATTATTTATAAATTAATACTTGGTACTTACTTACATAAAGTTCAATTTTGTTTTATTTTAACACAAAGGAGCTCATTTGTATTCATTGAAATTTTAATTTGTGTGATCGGTTTGAGAGAATAAAAAACTTAAAACATCGGAAGAACATCGATGTAAGTATAGTTATATTTTTTTTAAATCGACCTTTGTTACCTCCCTACGAGTCCGTCTCGCTTTAAGTATAGTTGCTATACTCTTTGCCGCATCCTAGTTAGAAAGCAAGATAGTGTAGTGTAATAAGTAGCTTCCTGCTTCCTTGTTAGAACCATCCTAGTTAGGATCCTAAATATAGGAAGGTGTAATAAGCCCTTTAGATATCACGCTTATGACAGCTGAGAACTATCAACAATTCGGAACGCCCGTTATCGCGCTCACAGTATTCAAAACAGAACATTTGAGAATTTAATTAAAATCTGAATTATTAATGCGCTAGGACTCCTTATATCTTTTATAAGTTGACTCGCAAAAAGGAATATCTGCTTTTTTTATTATTTTTCTCTCATAAAATCATAAAAAGCATTAACAAAGTGGATAATATTAGTGATTTGGGAGTCATAATAGATAGTACATTAACTTTTGTCCCACATATTGAGGCCATTACTGAAAAAGCATCGAAAATGTTGGGCTTCGTAGTAAGAAATGGCAAAGTATTCCGGGAACCTTCTACTAAAATTCTGCTTTATAGTTCTTTGGTGCGGAGTGTCCTCGAATACTGTAGCGTTGTCTGGAGACCACACTACGCAACGCATGACCTAAGGTTGGAGCGAATTCAAAAAAGATTTATGTGGCATTTAGCTTACTCGATCGGTATTGCAAATAAAAGAAACAAAAAACCCGACTGCGTAAAACATAAATTAACAGAAAAGAGAAAAACAAGCTCTTAAATCTATAGAATTTTGAAAATAACTTGAATTTTATAAGGTATTGCAATCGGGGACAATCAATAACCTAAGTATGTATTTTTTTGTAATATTTGTTTATCCCCGACTGCAATATCTTATAAAATTCAAGTTATATTCAAAATTCTATAGATTGTTTTTCTCTTTTCTTTTAATTTATGTTTTACGCAGTCGGGATTTTTGTTTCTTTTAATAATTTAATTTATTTCAGACTTTCTAGTTTTATACAAAAAGAGTTGTATGTATTAGTAAGTAAATGAGCGGTACGGTAAAGGAACGCTAACAACCAGCGCAAATCTGTGATTTACGTATGGTAACGGCTCAGTACCTACTGTTTTTGCAGTTTACGTCAAAATGGTAGCATAAAAGTATTACAATATATACATATATATGGAATGTTCTATTTACAAGCTTTCATTTGATACCCATATTGTTATAATAACGAAACTTTTATTTTTAATACCCCCCTATTTTTGTATTCTTAGGCGCTATATAAAAATAATATACCCTATGACACTCCCCCAGTCAAGACGAAGCTAACGACACCTCATATGCTTAAATCCATCAAGCCGTTTAGGCTGCAGAGCAACTACAATTTATTTTTAAAATGAAAACACAACGTCACTCTGCAAGTTCCCGCCAAAAAGTCCTAATCAAAATTAACCAAGAATAATAACATTTTTTTTTGTTAGTTTGTTCATGACCATGGATACAACGTCCTTCAGTCGCATACATTTTTTTTATAATATCACTTTTATATAGTTCGCACATTAACTTTCACATAGACCGCATGATCAGTCACCGTCCACTCCGTCCAGTCATGTTTTAGTAAAATGGTGGTTATTGTACTAAAATTTTCACGGAATTTTTGAGAGAACTTGTAAAGTCACGATACACATAATTCATTTCATTTCAATTCACTGGTGCACATGGATTGATCTTTATTACATAAAATACTACCGAAAGTATGCAATAAATCTCAAAATACACGAATTTATGAAAATAAAAATGAAAACGCAACGTCACTCTGCAAGTTCCTGCCAAAAAGTCTCCAAGAATAACATAGTAGCTTTATATATGTTATATATACAGAATATAGAAAAAAAACAATGTTTCGAAAACACAGATTTTTTTGCGCATTCATTGCTAACGCTGACTAAACTTTACGAGATATATGAAAATGATGTACTACGGAATTGTGTATCTTAAAAATCTCTACAAAAAAGTCAGCGATGGTATATGTCTATATCCTATGGATAACCCACAGTAACCATTTTTATGCGATTGAGATTTAATTTTTTTATGGATTATACTTTCGAAGTTATTTACATTTTGTTTTTAATACCCCCTTTTTTTTATTCCTAGATGCCATATTAAAATAATATATCCTATGTTACTCCCACAGTTAAGACGAATCTAACGACACCTCATATGTTAAAATCCATCAAGCCGTTTAGGCTGCAGAGCGTATCTAAGAAATAGACATAAGTACATACATACATACACTCGAAAAACATAACCCTCCTTCCGGGTCAGTCGGGTAAAAATACCACGACCACAGAATATTCAATAGTACTACGTACAGAAAACCCACTTCGAAAACGACATTTAAATAAAAAGCGACTCTTGGAACGACGTAATAAGGCGCAATCCAGCTCGCGCAGCGCTGCGCGCCTAAAATTATATTCACCTACAACTTCCCTCTCTTTCTATCGTATAATTCTATCCTGTATGACGCGGCACGTCTTACGGTAGGGTTGTCTAATGACGTATTATGAATCTTCAATATTTCCTTATCGGTTATGTATGTACCTATTACTATTCTCCTTTCGTGAATAATGACATTTAAAATATCCTAGCTAACTAGTATTACAGCAGAAAGTTATTTTTAAATGTCTGCATATTTTAATCTAAGTTTTAGGCCTATACTGATACTTTGTATACTGAATGTGTATTCTGTCTACGAAACTAAATACAACTATTTTGGGGTAGGGTTTTAGTAACATACATGCATATAAAATCTGGAATAACTGACGACGGGACAAGAAACGGCACGACTACCTAGTCCAGGGCCGTCAGCCGAAATTCACAATGTTTGTTATTAATGATCTTCAAGTTTGTTATATAAAAAATAATAAAGTTAAAGAATTATTTAAAAAAGGATATACTGAGTAAGTAATAACAATTAGAATTGTTAAATTTTTCTGAATATTATTCTACTGATTTTTGAAATAGTGGTTTGTTAAATCTTAGTTATTCTAAAAAGGTAGAAGTAAAATCTACACTAATGTATATTCATTAGTGTATGATAATACTAGTATTATAAAAACGTAACATTGGTTTGTTTGTATATTTGTAGAGGAAACACTCTCTATTCTGGAACTACAAACAGTTCTAAAAAATCAATATCGTTTCATAAACGACGAAGTTATCCGCGAACACGTTTCTTTTGGGGGTTAACTGCTACCGCGTCCGTAGGCTTTAGCTCTAGAGACCCTACACGTAACCCCTGGGTAGCGCTAAAGGTAGCAACACTTCCGGTGGTAGGCTTCGGCCGAGGCTGGTCACCACCCACCCGGCAAAGCCGAGGCGTAATAGTGGGCTTCCGCGTTTCGACTCGATGCTGGGTGAAGCCGTCTGAAGAAGATGGGTCTAGTCAGTTGTTTTGCTTCTACTGACCGGCTCCAAGATGCTGATGTTTCTGCGCCGGGCGCCTGGACTTGGAGGGCAGCGGGATCCGAAGCACAGTTGTCCGCTGGCTGACCGCAGGTTGTAGGGGGCCCAAGTAGCGTGCTAGCCTCATGTGAAAGGCTGCCCCGCCGCCTCGCGAAAAATCCCGGAGTGCGCTATCGTGCCGGTTGGCGACCGGGTCGAGGGACCCGATAGACACTAACGGGGGGGTTCGGGCGTCCCCGCGGTCTCCATTCTAGGCGCCTTAAGTGCTAAACAACATGCTGACTGGTGTTCATTGAGGTAATGCCTCGACTAACTTCCATCTTCTTCCTGTTCACTCGCTCTCCAATAATAATAATATGAAAAAGTCCAATAAGAAAGAAAGGTTAAAACAGCGGATGCACGTCCCTCGGCTAAAAGTGCACCACACTAACATTCGTGGTTTGCACTCAAATCTCAACCCGGTCCACCACCATCTTGAGACCGAGAAGCCGCACCTGCTCTTTCTTACGGAGACGCAAATCAAAAGTCCGATAGACGCAACATACCTCAACTACCCAGGGTATACCTTGGAGCAACGCTTCAAGCCTCACGCTGGGGTCTGTGTGTATGTTCGCGATGACATTTGCAGTCGACGTCTCCGTAACCTTGAAGACCCTTGTTTCTCCGTGTTATGGGTTTTGGTGGATACCGGCATGGAGAAAACTATCTACGCTGCAGCGTACAGGTCCCACACAGGTGATCAGGAGACAACCAGGCTCTTTAACTACCTCAGTGAGACAGGCGATGTGGTTCAAGAGCGGTATCCGTCGGCTCAACTTGTGTTTCTGGGAGACTTCAATGCTCACCACGAAGAGTGGTTAAGCCCATACCGGGACACCAACCATGCTGGGCGAGAGGCGCGCAAATTTGCACTATCGCTAAATCTTGCCCAGCTAGTTGAACAACCGACGCGCATACCAGATATTGAGAATCACACTGCATACTGCCTGGACCTTTTGCTGACTACTGAACCGGACATTTACTCAGTCGTTGTATCCTCCCCATTAGGGAGCTCCGACCACTGTCTGGTGAAATCTGTATCCCATTTTTCTCCGCCTGATATAAGCCCTAAGGGAACCAGGCGGCTGTGGCGATACAAGTCAGCAGATTGGGATGAGATGCGGCACTTTTATGCTTCATATCCTTGGCGTGCTACGTGCTTTCTATCGGACGACCCCACTACCTGCGCCGATGCCATAGCTGATGTGTTGCGCCAGGGTATGGAATACTTCATTCCATACTCCGACGTATCCATTAGTGGCTCTGCCCGTTCATGGTACAACACTGGATGCCGTACCAGTGAAGCTCTCAAACAGAAAGCGTACACTGAATGGGCTAACGCGCGTAGTATCAAAGCCTCCGACGTCGGCATCAAAAAGAAAGCCTACAATAAAGCCGCCAAGCAATGCAAAAAAGTGCTCAAAAGGGCTCGTTTCAACCATATTGGCCGAATTGGCTCCAAACTTGCCACTTACCCTACAGGTAGTAAGGCTTTTTGGTCCCTGGCAAAATCGGTTGAAGCGAATTTTTGCCGCTCGTCACTACCTCCACTGACCAAGCCCGACGGATCACTGGCCCATAGTGCAAAGGACAAGGCTGATCTATTCGCAAACCTTTTCGCTAGCAACTCTTTCCTAGACACCACCAGCCAATCTCCACCTTGTATTCCTCACTGCGGCTCCAAAATGTCGGATGTTCGCATTCACCAAAAAGAGGTTCTCAAAGTGTTGCGTGGACTAGACGTGAGTAAGGCCAGTGGCCCCGACGAGATCCCGGCGGTAGTATTGAAGTCCTGTGCCCCTGAGTTGTCTCCTATTCTCACACGCCTATTCAGACTCTCTTTGAAAACAAGACGTGTCCCTAAGTCCTGGAAACTTGCAAACGTCCAACCTATACCCAAAAAGGGTAGCCGTACAGACCCGTCGAACTATAGACCTATCGCAATCACCTCCATACTCTGCAAGATTATGGAGCGTGTATTGAACGCCAAACTTCTTGGCTACCTGGAAAATAATGATCTCCTGAGTGATCGCCAATTCGGCTTTCGTCCCGATCGATCTACAGGAGATCTCCTAGTGTTAGCCACCCACCTCTGGGGCGAGGCCATTGAGAAACACGGTGAAGCGCTAGCAGTTTCACTGGACATCTCGAAGGCTTTCGACAGGGTCTGGCATGATAGTCTGCTCAGCAAGCTTCCCTCATATGGACTGCCCTCTAGTTTATGCGCCTGGATCTCCGATTTCCTGAATGGACGGTCTATTCGAGTGGTAATCGATGGCTGCTCGTCGGAACTAAAAGCGATCAACGCTGGTGTTCCTCAGGGATCTGTTCTCTCTGCTACGCTTTTTTTGCTGCATATTAACGACTTGCTGAAACCCGGAATCTATGGGTACGCAGATGACAGCACCGTCACAGAGAGTTATATATCCGATCCGCGGGCTAGTAGGGCCACAACAGAGTCTCTCAGAGAGGGTATGGTTACGAGGTTGAACTCGGCTCTGCAAATTGTTGCCGAGTGGGGAACCGCCAATAGGGTCGAGTTCAATGCCTCTAAAACACAGGCCTGTCTTTTTTCTGCCAAGAGGAGCTCCTTCAACCTGACTCCCGCATTTCGTGATGTATCTGTACCGATATCCAAAAACCTAGATCTTTTGGGTCTCAATTTATCCTCTGACCTTAATTTCGGACGGTCCATCGAGGCAAAGGCTAAGACTGTTGCCAAAAAACTTGGTATCCTGAACAAGGTGAGACGGTACTTCACAAATGAACAGCTTCTAAATTTATACAAAGCTCAAGTTCGACCTTGCATGGAGTACTGTTCTCATCTGTGGGATGGCTCAGCCAAATATCAACTAGCAACTTTGGACTCGTTAGATAGACGCGCTCGAAGGATAATTGGTGATTGCGACCTAACGAGCAAGAAACTGCAAAACCTGGATCATCGGCGTCAGGTTGCAAGTTTGACGGTATTCTACAGATTGTTCCACGGAGAATGCGATAAAGAACTCCATAATCTTGTCCCTCCATCCCCTTTCTTCTATCGGACCACTAGGCGTCGGGGGGGTCTTCACCGCTTCGTCGTCGACATCCCGTCTTGCCGTACCAAGCGTTTCGCTTCCTCTTACCTTATACGCACGGCTAAGTTGTGGAATGCTCTCCCAGACAACGTGTTTCCAAACAATTATAACATGGGTCTATTCAAGGCCAGAGTGAACAGGCATCTTATGGGTACGCGCGGTCCACCCTAGACTACATCTTCGCTTACCATCAGGCGGGATTGCGGTCAAGCGCAAGCCTATTAAATATAAAAAAAAAAAAAAAAAAAAAACACACATAAAAAATAATATTTACGATCGAATTGAGAAACCCTCCTTTTTTTGAAGTCATTCGCTGCGGGCGCGTTGCAACCGACTAGCGTTTGTCCGGTAGACCGTTGGCGCGAAATCGTACCTAAACATGGGAGTGAGACAGGCCTGCCACGACTCAATACGATTTCTTAAAAAAATAAAGTATTTTTTTTATACGACTAAGTTGGTAAACAAGCATACGGCACGCCTGATGGTAAGTGGTTGCCGTAGCCATATGGACGCTCGTAATACACGAAGCAACGCTCACGCGTTACCGTAGACAGAGCAGTGCTGCAAACCCCAACATGCAAAAAAGAAGGATATTTATGCCAAAAATCCAGGAGACAGGGTCAAAAAAGAAGGAGAAATAAATATATACCCTTTTTGCTGTATTTAGATTAATAGAATTTTTATATTATTACTTAGTTTTAATTTTAACAAGCAAATCCTTTTCATTAGGACTTATTTTAACCAGTTTCGAGTTATCGTCAGTAATAAAATTGTCGGTTTCGATAAGACATACAAATGTTTCAGTAAAAAGGTGGTAATCGTACTAAAACTTTTCACGGATTTTTTAAACAACTTGAAAAATCACGATACACGTAATTCATTTCACTTCAACTTCACATGCATTGATCTTTATTGGGTAAAACACCACCGATAAATATGCAATATAACTCAAAATACACGAACTCTTGAAAATAAAACGAAAACGCAACGTTACTTTGTAAGTTTCACAGTTTTACACAGAGATGCAGATTATACAGAGCATGGACTGGTTTATTTTATGTCAATATCAGGTGTTATTTTTATAAAAATATAAAATGTCGTACACTTAACTCACATCGTGAAAATCCAGGAGATTTTCATTGATTTGTAAAATAAAGAAGGAGATAAGGAGACATGTTCAAAAATCATGGAATCTCCTGGAAAAGAAGGAGAGTTTGCAGCACTGAGACAAAGAAAGCTACGCGTTACCGACCTTTCCCCCCACCCTGAGCTCTGGCGCCTTACTCACGCGCAGGAACACAACTTTACACAACATTAAGTTATTTGGCTGCGGTATTCTGTAAAGTGGAGGTACCTACTTCCCCAGTCGAGCTGCTCTTTGAGCGAATAAGCGCTACGATAAAATGTTCAATTATAAATTAAAAGCGAAACTATGAATTCTTTACTGTTGAAACGATTGAATGTTGCAAATATTTTTGTTTAGGAATTAAAGAAGATTTTTCGGTTGAAATTAAGTACGTACTGGTGCAAAGTTATGGTCGAGTGATTTTCTCTTCCGCGACAGCCACATCCAATTACGTTGCAAGTGGGCATCTTGCTATGGATGGTTTTCACTATAAACTGAGTTCATACGCAATAATGCAGCTAATTACTTCAACTAATCGCAAAATTATTTCTACAACTCGCGCGCGTTTTACAATGGAGGTAGGTACCAAAAAACAAACGAAACGATGCGCGCCGACGATTCTTTGAGTGCGCTCCAGTGAACTCCGCTCTAGCGCTCACGCTCACATCAATAATTTACATTTCGATTACTCGTTACAGATATCACGTCTTTGACCACTGAGAGCTGTCAATGATTTGGAACGCTCGCGACGCGCTCACAGTATTTTTTTGAGAGTAATTTTTCTTAAAAATATATCTAGATAAATCTTTTTCATTTCTGAACAATATAATTTTATTTAGGTAGTTTCAAGCCAATATTCTTTTTTCCTTTTCTAGCAGGCAACCTTGAAAGTAAGTTGAAAAAAATACATAAAAGGACATTATCGATAAATAAATAATTCTTAGGGCACAACTCTATCCCTTTGATAATGACAAGCATTTGACAGATGACTGACCAATGGCGAGTCGAGATAGCCGGAGGATAAAATGGCGTACCGGCCGCAAATAGGTATTTTGATAATACTCAGAACGAAGGGTTGCCATCATAGTAACTGTCAAAAATGCTGCTATCCTTTTTCACTTATGCAAAAATAATGAAGTTAAAAAGAGATGGCAGTATTTTTATCGTAGATTGAAGATTAGGTAGATTTGCAGTCAGCGAATGGCGAAGAAGATAGCTATAGTTCGACATATTTACATATAATACAGCTACGTACAATTAATACTGCCATACTTACACTTTTACCCCATTTTGTGGGTAAACTGGTATTGGGCATTTAGGTTTTACTACGAGTCGTAATTTATCAATGGTGTGGCAGGTGATATTGTTATAACTTTATAGAAGTCATAATAAAACACGGGATTGATGAAGTATAGTTTAATTAAGACCCTAGACATACAAAATTTCGTACAGGCTAGAGGATTTTTTTTTTTTTGTATGAGTTGTGACTTATCACGTTTTGACCGCAACCTCCTCAGTTATTGATTGTATATACTGTACTGATAGGTGATGTATTCTGAAGACACAATTAAATACCTAATTATCCTTTGTTTCCATATAAACTCGCAAATTTTCACATTTAGAGAGTAGCCTTGCGGATCTGAAAGAGAAAATACCTGTGGCGAGCACACTTGGTCTGACCTACTTTAACCTTAGAGTGGACTGTATGAGATTAACGACGAAAACATAGACTACCGGCTGGACGAAGTCACTCAGGACGCGACCAGATCCGGGCGAATCAGGAGAGAGAGACGGGGACGGAGTAGCAACACGAAGGGGGAGGGGTGAGGGGTGCGCGGTGATGCGCGTAGCAAGAGCAGAAGGGGTGCGCGGGACGCGCGGGACTTTTCGGGACTTTTCGGGACAAGCGGGAACGTGCCTGGAAAACGGGCGGAACGTGTGGGACCTACTCGGGACACGATCGGTGCGCGTAGAACGTATTCGGGACACTTTCGGGACACGTGGAACGCGCGCGGGACACACGGAACGTGTGCGGGATGCGATCGGGACACGGTTGGAACGCGTGAGACGTAATCGGGACACGATCGGGATACGTGAGGCGTCCCGGGACACGATTAAAATACGAGCGGGACACGGTTGGAACGCGTTGGACGTAATCGGGACACGATCGGGATACGTGAGGCGTCCCGGGACACGATTAAAATACGAGCGGGACACGTAGAACGTATCCGGGACGCGGGCGCTGCACAAAAAGGCGCACAAGGGAAGGCGCACAAGGGACACATATCCCTGTTTCCTTATAATTGCGTTTTCCTTAGGAAATGGCTTTCTCATTACAAAATTAACTTATTTACTAGATAGACCTTACTTTTCTACACATTATATAAAAAGAATTACATAAATATCTCTATTTTCTTATGTGATAAAATTGAAAAACCTCAAGTGGCTCTCGTGTCGGTAACGCCGCGTCATTAAACGGTGCTACTACTTGAGAGGCCCTCTTTTTCTCGAAATAAGTTAACACAAAACTAAAAACCTTTATTTCTTTCCTTACCTAAAACCTTAAATTAATACTTTAGACCTTATAATATGAATAATTTCGCACTTAAATTAATACTAGCACTTAAATATTTACATTTCACACTTAAAATTATTTCTTATATACAACTTAGGTAAAACACACACACTTAGGCACTTCACATAATCAGTTCGCGTCGCTGACAATACCTATATTTGATCATAATACATGACATATATCGTCGTTATTTGTAAGTTATTATTTCCGCGTCACACGAATTCAAAACAATTACTTTCTATGTATCAAACTTACCTATAAATATAACTATAAATGGTTCTTTATGAAAACTACAAAAAATAAAACACGTTATTTAAAGTGCTAAAATTAATAAAGTGGTAAAATTTATAAAATGTTGGTATCCCCATCAACTTATAATCCGACTATTTACGAATGACACGTAGTACCATAGTTAACCACCCCACAATAATAAGCCTCACACTTTGGTCGGTTAGCACTAAAAACAAATTTGGTTGATCATCGTTTTTCGACGAAATTATCTATTAAATTTGCATGATATTGACAGAAAATACACTTGAGTATAGTAATCCTTTGATTTCCTTACTGTATCAAGTAAAAAAATCTACTTACCGATGAAAGGTTATGTTTGGTTAATTTCGTTCACTACGGCTTTTACAACCAATTACACAACAATTCACCATCACTGCACACTAAACAATATCTTTGAGAATATAAAAAAGGCACAAATAACATTCAATTACGATTTCAAAGCTCTCATCAACAAAATATCTTTTGGAACCAGAAACTTGTTTGCCATCAACGAGTTCAACGACACCGATTTTGACACTGATGTCAAGAATAGAAACCTATACGCGAGATAGGGACAAAAAAATATGCTTAGTCCCGCTCACACATACACGTTTTGCCATATACGTATCTCGCTTTCGTAATTATTATTATTTTAGTGACATATCTACCTAATCCTGAATCTAAGATTTTTATGAACTAGGCATCGATATACCACATATATGTATTATAAATGATTATTTCTATAGACAAACATTTCACCTCCATGTATATATCTCAATAGGCTTCGTCCGGCTCCAAGAATCTTATATATTAGATGGATACTGCATTTCAAACTGTCAATTGAGGATGAAAGATTTAGATTAAGGATATTCCAAGTTCTTTGGAAAAATTATGAAAAAATTTCACCTTCAATGACGTCACGTATGTATTTCTTTCTCTCTCTTTACAGCGAGAACACTGCTAGCTAATTCGGGACAAACTTGGGACATATACATATATTATTGACGGGCCAGTCCAGTTGGTGTGGTTGGTTAAAATTCCAACTATTACGCCGCACGTCGTGGATTCGATTCCCACCCAGGACATGCATTTGTGTGCGACATGTTTGTAGTATTATGTTGTATATCAGTTATCTCTTATCTGGTCTCCATAGCACAAGCTCTGCTTAGTTTGGGATCAGTCAGATAGCTGTGTGTGAAGAATGTCTAATTTTTCCTTGTGTTAGGTATTTTTATAGAATACTAGGAATACTTTCCTATTTGAGTTGGTCCTACTAGGACCAATCCGTTCTGGCAGGGCAGCTCAATAAATGTCTGTAGTTTCATTAAATTATATACGTATACAGCCTAGCCCAGGTGTATTCAGCCCATTTGCAGTTTGCGGACCATGACGCACGAAAGTTTGGATGTTTGTCACACCACAATTTGCAGTTACAGCATGGGCGTGATTGTTGTGAACCAGCCGTTGCTGAACGGATTCGGATGTAATTTTGCACACAGAGTTAGAATATGTCCTTTATTAACACATGGGATAATTTAATCCCGGGAAAACCATAAATCCCTCGGGAACGAATGGGGATTGGAGTCAGCTACTACTAAAACTGCAATGAACTTCACTAGAGTTCAATTAGCATCACAGACAACTTTTTTAAATATCTGTGATTAGCATTAAGATTTCAAGCGGGTCACGGGACGAGTCAATGGATGGCTTTCTTGACTAGTCTGATCTTCAAATCAAAGCTCTCAATTGATATAAAAGAAATTATAATTAACATATGTGTAAGATTCTTGTCCGGCTCCCCCGCATATCCAATTTCTTTGGGCTCCCCAGTCAGCCATGGTCAGCCAGCACTCTTCGAAAGGGATGGACGCCACGTATTAGGAGTAGTAAGTAGTTGAATTTGATTCTCCATATTTTGTCATCTCGATCGTCATTGTCATTTTAACTGCATTTTAATTTATTTATGCATGGTAAAGCTTTTTTATGTTTTCATGAGGAAGTATTCGTAAAACTAGTGCCGCTTACCGCATTTTTCTTTTGCTACTTACCATACATTTTTCTAAGTGTGGAACTTTCTGGAATTCGTCATTGTTGGCAACATCATTGTCAGCAACATTGCAGAAGAAAAAAAGCAAAAAGTGAAGATTTTGTCTGAAATTAATGTGATATTACACTGAAAGCAGCTAACACTCAGTTTCAGCCGTAACCTTCGATCTCCAAAAAAAACATTTCAGTCTAAAGTAGATTTATTAGACTTCTAGGAATAAAGTGGTAATTTTGTAAAACTGTTTATAAGGGGTACGAACTTTTTTGTATGGGAGCTGGCATAGCCACCCGCCGCCATTTTGATTTTTTTTCAATGTGGCGGCGCACGGTGTAAGTGGTATATTTGGGTCTCTCTCTCTGTGGTCGTTTCTTCATGGCTGAAGATCTTGATCACCGGACGTCTTTGATAGAGCGTGGACGGCTTGCCTCCAGCGACTTCTATTGGTGGCCAACTGGACGACGTCATAAAATTTGGCGCCTTTTTCCCTTAGTTGATCCGTCCCTCGAGTAGGGGATCTTCCGCGTGATCTCCTGCCCTCGACGTTTCCAACAATGACCAACTTTTTTTTTTTTTTTTTTTTTTTTTTTATACCACTAAGGTGGCAAACAAGCATACGGCCCGCCTGATGGTAAGCGGTTACCGTAGCCTATGGACGCTTGCAACACCAGGGGTATCACTCGCGCGTTGCCGACCCTGAAGAAACCTCTTCACACCCTTCTTGAAGAACCCCATGCTGTACTCCTTTGGGAAAACCACGGCGGGGAGCTCATTCCACAATCTGAGCGTCCGCGGAAGAAAACTCCTTTGAGCCCGCACAGTTCGAAACAATTCTGGTTTCAATGTGTGAGGATGGATTCCCCGTCGATGGCGAGAGTTGCGATGGTAGAAGGTGGCCGTGGGCATCAAGTCGAACAATTCCTTGGAACACTCCCCGTTGTACAAGCGGTAGAACACACATAAAGAGGCAAAGTCTCTCCTCAGACTGAGGGGCTCTAAACCGTTTGTGAGCTCGGGATCGTCGACAATTCTAGCGGCACGTCGCTGAACTGAGTCTAAAGGCCCAAGCTGGTATCCAGGTGCCCCCGCCCACAGATGACAACAGTACTCCATATGAGGCCGGACTTGCGACTTATAAAGTTGCAGCCTTTGCCCCGATGTGAAGTACTGCCTCGCTCTGTTGAGCACTCCAAGCTTTTTGGATGCCAGCTTAACCTTGTCTTCCAAGTGACTTCGGAACAAAACGTCGCTAGAAATGTCGACGCCAAGGATCCCGATGCTTTGACTGATGTTCAAGGAAGTGTTCTGGAATTGTGGAGCCACAGACCATGGGGTTTTCTTAGCGGTGAACGCGCAGGCTTGAGTCTTGGTGGGGTTGAAATGGACTAGGTTTAGTCGACCCCAATCGGAGACACTAGTTAGTGTACTCTCGATTTCAGACACCAGCCGTTCGCGGCTTTCTTCCACCTCGGAACGAGGGATATTTGCACGGCCCGCGTATTGAGCGTCCCCTGTACTGTCGTCCGCATAGCAATGAATGCCGTCAATAGACAGCATATCATTGATATGCAGAAGAAATAGTGTTGGGGACAGCACAGAGCCTTGCGGGACGCCGGCATTTATGTCCATGCTATTGGAGCAGCTACCGTCGACGACGGCTCTTATGCATCTTTCCAAACTTTTCCAGACTTTCATCACCGCGTCTCGCTATGTGGCCAAAGTAGGAGAGTATACGGCGTTGACAAATAGTGGATAGTCTATCCTTCACTTTTAGCTGCGTAAGGATTGAGACATTGGTGCGCTTAGCTGTCCACGGTATCCGTAGCATTCGTCGCCAGCTCCACATTTCAAATGCGTCAATCCTTTTCCTCTCTCTAGCTAAGATAGTCCATGTCTCCACTCCGTACATGAATATGGGGAAAACCAAGGCACGGATTAGGCGCATCTTGGTTCGCTCTGTTATGCCTCGGTTCTTCCAGATGCCTTCCAGGCGTGTCATCGCATCTCTGCCCATGGCAATCCGACGCTTGATTTCTGGGACACAACTGCCATCGTTAGTAATGTAGGAGCCGAGATAGATGAAATTGTCCACTGTTGCAATGCCCTGACAAATATTGGGGCCTGAGAGTATACCTGCTCGGTCGACCACCATCAGTTTTGTTTTGCTCTTATTGATGGATAGCCCCATGGCCTCACTCTCAGTTTCCAGACGATTCAGTAACGTTTCCATTTCCTCCATTGAAGTGGTGATTAGAGTTGTGTCATCAGCGTATCGGAGGTTTGAGATTTTCTTCCCACCCACCGCAAAACCTCCAGTCCATTCATCCAGTGTCTTTCGGATGATGTATTCTCCGTATATGTTGAATAGCACCGGTGATAGTATGCAGCCCTGTCTCACGCCTTTTTTCGTTTCGAACGCAGTAGAACAATCGGTGTCGATACGAACAAAGGAACGGTTGTTGTTGTATAGATTACTGATTAGCCCGATCAGATGCTTAGGCACCCCCATCTCACCTAGCACCTTCCAAAGTTTGTCCCACCGAACGCAGTCAAAAGCCTTGGCGTAATCGATGAAACATAAGACAGCTGGGGTGTTAAACTCCCGACTTTTCTCGATTATCTGTCTTATATTCAGAATCTGCTCGCGTGTTCCTTTTCCCTTGACAAATCCCGCTTGTTCTTCTGGGATTTGCCGATCAAGGTAGCTCTTGAGCCTACGGTGAATAATGTGGAGCAGGATTTTACTCGCATGGGAGATGAGGGCCACAGTTCAGTAGTTTCCACATTTGCTGGTTGAACCTTTCTTGTGCAAGGGTATGAATACAGATTCAGTCCAGTCAGTCGGCCAGTGCCCGTTCCGCCAGACCAAATTACACAGCTTGGTGATGGTGTCTATCCCTGCTGGTGGAAGGGTTTTTATAAGTTCTGCTGGTATCTCATCACGGCCAGGAGACTTTCCGTTTTTAAGTGCCCTTACAGCTAGTTCCACTTCCGCTGGGAGAATGTCAGGTTCTTGCTCTGACGTACTCCATTCTAGATTGGTTCTCGTGCTCATGTCCGCTCCAGAATCATAGAGATCGGCACAGTAGCCCTTCCATCTCTCCAGAACAGGCTTCAGTTCCGTGAGCAGTTGACCATCTTTATCTTCAATTACATACGATTTGATGTTGCTTGTATGTGTCAACTGCTTCAGTTTACGATACAGGTCTTTTGTTTCGTTTTTTACTGAGTGAGCTTCAAGTTCAGAGCAGATACTATTAAGATGGGCATTCTTGTCTTGCCTACAGCGTCTTTGTATCTCCCTACTTAGATGGGAATAGCGATCCATCTCACACTCCGAACTGATTCCACTTTCTTTTAGCTGACGCCTCTCCGCTATGACTTTAGCTGTTTCTGGGGTTATGTAGTCTTTCGTAACCGTGCGGGTAAGTTGGTTTTCCAAGGCGGTCTGTACTATGGCGGATTTGAGTTGTTCCCATAGTGTATCAGTGTCGTGGTCCATTGTGGTTTTGAGCCTGTTTTCTACTTTTTGGCGATACTCGGGGATGTTCACTCGTTTGAGAGGCTTTGGCAGTTTAGGTTTTCTTACTCTCTTCAACCTGATGTTTAACTCTGCCATTAGCAGCTGGTGATCGCTACCACAATCTGGGTAGAGGACATATTTGGGTAGAGGACACTTATACAAACAAAAAATGTTAAGAAATATGGTGACCTAAAGTGTCACGTTTCCGAGATATTTGGAGGTAATGATCGCCATATGAGAATAACGATAAACATTAAAAATGAAATTATTACGTGTTTATATGCATTAGATTGTATTCAAATAATAGTTCCCAGGTTGATTTAACTTTTTATTAGAATATAGCAAAACAAATAGCACGAAAAAACAATATTCATTAATTGGTTACCTACTAAACCGCATCGCTATATTCGCAATGAAACACAATGTTGTCAAGTAGCTCGGATCGTAGTGGTTAACTTGTTTTCCATGTCTCCGTTATTTAAACAAAAATGACAATACTTGTCTTAAAATATAATGATATCGAGATTTTAGAATATCGATGTATAAATAATATGAGAAGAATGACAATAGTTTAAAGTTGATTAAGTACAATTTATGTTAGTTTTTAAGCAATACACTGTGGTCAACTAATTATTACATCACGGTTTTAAAAATAAAATAATACACATAATAGAAACAAGCCGTGACCTCAAACCTTTAAATAAAAGGATTTTTTTAAACTATTTAGGTAGCAAACAAACATATATACGGCATGCCTAAGCGGTAAGCGCTTACCGTATCCTATGGACGCTTGCAACACCAGGGGTATCACTCGCGCGTTGCCGACCCTACAGAAATATCTTCACACCCATTTCACACCTTTTTTAAGGAACCCCACGCTCTGTTGGTAAAACCACGGCGGGAGCTCATTCCATAGTCAAGCGTCCCCATCAATGGCGAGACTTGCGATGGTAGAAGGTAGCCGTGGGCATCAGGTTAAACAATTTTACAGAACACTGTCCGTTGTACAAGCGGTAGAACACACATAAGGAGGCAAAATCTCTCCTCAGATTGAGGGGCCCTAAGCCGCTTGTGAGCTGGGGACCGTCGACAATTCTAATAGCACGTCGCTGAACCGAGTCTAAAGGCCCAAACTGGTATCCAGGAAAGAGCAGTACTCCATATAAGGTCGGACTTGCGACTTGTAAAATTGCAGCCTTTGCCCCGATGTTAAGTACTGCGTCGCTCTGTTGAGCACTTCCAGTTTTTTGGAAGCTAGCTTAACCTTGTCTTCTAAACGGCCTATTGACGTCGTTAGAAATGTCGATGCCGAGGATCCCGATGCTTTCACTGATGTTCGTGTTCTGGAATTGTGAAGTCACAGCAAATGGGGTTTTCTTAGCAGTGAACGACTTGAGTCTTAGTGGGGTTGAAATGGACTAGGTTTAGTCGACCGTAATCGGAGACACTAGTTAGTGTGCTCTCGATTTCAGAATATTTGCAATGAGCGTCCTCTGTACAATGAATGCCGTCAATAGACGGCATTTAATTGATATGCAGCAGGAACAGTGTTTGGGACAGTACAGACCCTTGCGGGACGCCAGCATTTATGTCTCTCAGCTCGTATGCATCTGCTGGATAAAAAAAAATTGGCGACCCATTTGCATAGTCCCTCGGGAAACCCATATGCTGGTAACTTCGTTAGAAGACCCCAGTGCCAGACCCGATCGAACGCCTTCTCCACCTTGACTCTCGATGGCGAGTGACCACTCGGCTGGTGACCTTCTAGTATACACATCACATAGAGATACACTAGAAGGTCACCAGCCAAGGGACTATGGTGGAGGCCATATTGTCGGTCACTCAACAAATCGTGATCCTCTAGGTATCTCAAGAGCTGCGTGTTGATCACTCGCTCCATGACATTGGAGAAAAAGGGAGGTGATGGCACTAGGCCTGTAATTCATCGGGTCTGATCTATCGCCCTTTTTGAGCATTGTGTGCACGTGAGCAGTCTTCGACGAAGACGGGACTTTCATTTAGGTAGAAGTTTTATTAGGTCGGGTCGGGCCGGCCGCGGGACCGGGTTTTTTTATTTATCTTCAACACACTCGCTCGTAAAATAACATTTATTGCACCGCTTTTAGTATCTTAATGCAGCTTATTACCCATTTGTGCTTTTTACTTTACATTACCGCACAGTTTTATGAAGGTATAATCCCGATTATGATAAGTTTGTACCTCACTGCAAGTGATATGTGTAGACCAAGCATTCTTAATTTAAACGGGTAAAATAGTTTGACAGCTCACCGCTGTCAAAAAAAACCTTGCGTGCCATATTTGTAAACGTTCTCATTGTTTTGATTTGATTATTATCAAAAAATCTACTTAAAAAAATACATGTCTGTTTTTTTCCTCGCAAGTGTGTTGAAAAACGTCGTATGACACGCGTGTGCATTGATTATTACCCTCTCGGCTCACTTATTGCTTTCGCCTACGGCTCACGCGCTTAATACGCCTCGAGTATTAATAACCAACTTTGCACACATGTATCATAATGTACTATTACGTCGCTATTGCAATTTTGGCGCCCAGGGGCCCAATTCTCAACCAATCGAAACTGATCGCTCGATCGAAAAAAGCACGAATTCTAACTTTTACGAACGTTACGTTATTCTGGCAATTTCAAGGCCGGCATATTTAGAAGGGAAACCAGTCAGCTAGAGCGTTGATTGGTCGGGACCGTTCGAATTGACTCCGCCCCTCGAAATTTTACAGTCGAATAGGACTCGAACCGTAAGTTCGATTCGAAGGCTAGTTCGAGGGAAGTGAGAATTGGGCCCCAGGGAGCATTACTTAGCGATCTTTAGTTCCAATTAACTTGGTAACATGAGATTTTAGGACAAGTATTGTCATTTTTGTTTGTATAATAATGACAAGATGGAAAACAAGTCACGATCCGAGCTACTTTGACAACATTGTGGTTCATAGCGAATATTACGATGCTGTTTAGTAGGTAAGTAATTAAAAATATTGTTTTTCGTGCTCCTAGTTTAACTCTCTACTAAAAAATTGATAAATCAACCTGGGAACTATTATTTGAAAACAATCGAATGCATATAAACACGTAATAAGTTAATTTTTAATGATTGTCGAAATTCTCATATGGCGATCTTTACCTCCAAATATCTCGGAAACGTGACACTTTAGGCCACCATATTAATTAACATTTTTTGTTTGTATAAGTGTCCTCTACCCATATATACCAGTTTCATCGTGCGCCGCGACATTGAAAAAAAACTAAAATGGCGGCGGCTGGCTATGCCACAAAGGTTCTAACCCCTTTACCAAATCATGTTTAATTTAGATGCCGGAGATCGCCATCGAGAGTCAAGGTCAGGCATTGGCAGTGAGCCTAGATGTGGCGAAGGCGTTCGGTTGGGTCTGGCACCGGGGTTTTCTTACAAAGCTACCAGCATACGGCCTTCCCGAGGGATTATGCAAATGGATTGCCAGCTTTCTGTCCAGCAGATGCATAAGAGCCGTCGGGATGCTCTTTACATGGGTCGTGCTAATATCCCTCGTTTCGAGGTGGAGGGAAGCCGCGAACGGCTTTTCTCTGAAATCGAGAATACAATAACTAGTGTCTCCGATTGGGGCAGTATAAATCTAGTCCAAAAATGTAATCTTATTAGATTTTTGCCGTCACTTTTGACAGCGCTCACGGTGATATCAGTTTAGGGCATGGTCGGTGTGAGCGCAAGATGGCGCATGTCATGACGTCATCTATGACGTTTCACGGGACATCGTTAACTGTCATTATTCAATTCGGTACGGGTCTAAGCACGCTCAAATCGATTACAGCGATTACAGCGGTAATTCGGAATGCAGCCTTTGTTTGCGTTTTGTTTGTGATTTGTATTCATTTAATTTTTTATTGGCTTGTTTCTCCAAGTCCAGTATATGTAGTGCTAGTTATAAGTTATTTTGTCAGAGATCACAATGGGTTGTGCTCAAAGTGAAATTTCTCCACAAAATGAAACTCCTCGAAAAAGCTGTACTGATGTTTTGTGGCTCGTTATTTATATAATTTTTTGGATATTTATGGTAAGTAAGATCACCAGTGGCCAGTAGTATTCCTGTTCTGAGTGGTGAAGACTAACTTTCATGTTACTACCCGGAAGCGATTAGTTGAGACCCGAGTGGGACGCGACTCCCTCGCCTGCTTCCCCTGCACTTACCTGGTGGCGCCCGTATTGTCCTTATGGCAATAATTCGCTGCAAGTACAATAAGAGAGCCAAGCTTCATGACATGTAGTATACAAGCACTGACTATAACGTCAGTCACCGCTCCAGGTCTCAACTTATCGCTCATGGGTAATACCTATAGTTCTAGTGGTATAGTAATAAAAATTATTGTTTTTTTTACGTATTCTATAGTAAAAAGACGTTAATTTGTCTTCACTGAAGAATCTAATTATCATTCCATGGGTTTACCCTTAATCACCAAAGATGTATATGTTATTTTTCTGTCCAAATTTTATGCCGTGAAACAAACTAAACAAAAATCACACTTTAATATAAAAATTTCTTCCAATTCAGATAATAGTGGCTGCAATATCCTTTGTATACGGGAATCCGCAAAGACTCATCAATGGATTTGATTCATTTGGTAACACATGTGGTGTGAAAAGTAATCAGAAACTAATAAACTTCCCACTGGCTGGCATTAACACATTTGACAAAAAATATCTTTTCTTTATGGATATCAAGGAACTACAAAGTTCACTCAAAATATGTGTGAAAGAATGTCCAAACAGGAAGATGGATAGTTTAGCTGACTTACAAACCTTTTACCGTGATACTGGATCAAGCCTTTGCAGATATGATTTTAACTTAAATAATATAACAAATACAAAAGATTTGAATAATTACATAGGTCCTTGTCCAACACTACCTGTGTATGAGTCATTCCCTCTTTTGAATAGGTGCTTCCCAAAAGAAGCACAGGACTTGGCCGAGAAAGTTTTCAATGACTTTTATAGCTTGCTTAATAGTTGGGATACAATAGAACAGATGCTCTCAGACCTTTATTCATCTTGGAAGGAAATGATAATATGTGTCATAGTTGCCTTTAGTAAGTATTCTTTTAATTATTAATAATAATTTTAATAACTTATTTCCTGGCAAAATATATAAATGTATAGTCATGTATGTTATGTTGAGATATGAGTCTTAGAAAAAAAAAACTGTTTTTATATAATTAACATTAATTATTCTGAAGAGGCAAGGGCAGAGGACATACACCCAATTTTACTGAGACCTCTTCACAGTAAAATATTTTAAATCCAAGTAAGCACATTAAGGTGGCTTTTTGTATTCAATCAATGGGCTTGGCTGGAGTTAACTACTCAACTATTCAATCTTCCATAGAAATGTTATATTTTGTGTTATTGGTGGTTTAAAATAGGAGCCTTTTGTAAATACTGAACCCTTTTTGATTAATTATTTAATCATAAAATTGGACAAAATTACAGGGAACTAAATGAAAGTTCATATATTTTTTGGATAATGTCTATTTACAGATTGGGGAATCCATGCATTGAATAATCAATAACACTTAAAATATACCTTTATATCTATTTAGTATGTGTTATAATAATACCTGGTAGGTACTGAGATCATTATTCTCAAAAGTAATCTTTGTGTGGGAAAGCATAGAATGAGTGGACACTGACTCATTTGTACCAGTGATGTCATTACAATCTACTTCTAAATATAGTTAGCATTTGTTTTTATTAATGAATTTGGGTGAAAAGGTTATTATTTTCTGTGGTTTTTTATTGTGTGCATGACAAAGGTCATTGGTTAAAATCCTATAATATGATTCAGTTTTAAGGAAACTATTTTTTTTTCTAGATTGGCTTATTTTTAACCACAAGCACACCATGGAAAGTGATTTCCAGTGCCCAAAGATGATCAAATGCTTAAAATAATGTCATTGAATTCAGTTTTGATAGTAGGTAGTATTCAAAAATATTTATTGTCTTATCATAAATGTGTTACACTGTTGTTAAACCTTTTTTTATACACCATTATGTAAGAAGCTGTAATTTGAATCTAATATTATTCATGTGCGGTGGTGATGTAGCATGATTATTGTTTGTAATCAATCGGCAAAGTTAAAATACTGGTAAGTTAATCTTGATGGGTGACCTTGTGGTATTTCAACTCAAGCGTTTTCCATGCTTAGGAAGGCACATTAAGCTGTTTGTCCTGGTTCTCACTTAATTTTGATAGTCGTTAAGCTAGCTGGAGGCCTCCTAGGCAGCTAAAAATTTTCCAATAGTAGTTGACCACTAGCCAACCTCCACCAATTCACAGTGGGCATGCATGGTGGAGTATCTGCCCATTCCTTTTACTCTCATTTGTGTAAAGAGGCCCATGCTCAGCATTGGGACATTATAGGCTGATGATGATGATGATGATGATTATTAATGTTCTCAATCTAGGTAACAAAATTAATATTTTGTTGCATCTACTAGAAAATTAAGTTACAGGGCAATAAGAAGGATTTTATTATTATTCTTCCTTGTCCAGTCCTTGCCCAGTCCAACTTGCACTTTTTTTCCTAATTTTCCCTCGAGGCAAGTGACGCCCTGCGATAGACCAGCGCGATCATCGGGGCGTCGCACTGTAGATCGAAAATCAGCTTTCGAAGACATTGGGATTAAAATTACTAAGTGTCGCTTTTTTTGCTCGAAATGGATTCTGCTGATCATGAACATACTATAAAAGGTTGTGAGAGCCCATCAGGTGTACAAATGAAAGAGATATAATTTTTTTAAGAAAAATTTGTATGGAGCTGACATGAAAAATGAAGATATCTCTGGAATCGCATGGTTGGCCATTATATCCTTGCAGACCCATATAGTACTATTTATTTCGGATATTTTGACATACTTAGAATTGCGGCAGCACTTGCGACTTTTTTTCTAAAAATCTTCAAAGTTTTTATATTATTTATTTATGATGATTACTCATTTTATGCTAAAATGCTTCAGATATGTGTATACTAACTTTAGTTTTCATTGTTTTTTTTATAATAATAATAATAATAATAAAGCCCTTTATTCAGACAAGATAAATAAATTACATAAACAAATTATAGTGGTGTCCTTACATCAGAAATTTATAAAATTACAATACAATTATTATTTATACATTATTACATTATTAATTAATTACTTAAATTATTTGATATGCGTTTCGATTATGTTTCATTCATTTTTTCTATCTCTTAGACACCGTCAATCTTTGTCTGTGTGCCCTTTGGCATAGGCCTCCTCCAACTCCTTCCATTTTATCCTATCCTTTGCAATCCTCGTCCAAAGCCTTCCTCCCGTTATTTCTATGTCATCTTTCCATCGTTTGTTCTGCCTTCCTCTTTTCCTTTTCCCATTTCTTGGATGCCAGATGGTTACCATTCTACTCCACTTGTCTTTTCCTCTCAGTGTGTGGCCTGTCCATCTCCACTTTAATGACTTAATTTTTACCACAACATCTGTCACGTTTGTTTCTTTCCTTACCTCTGTGTTTCTTTTCCTGTCTTTTCTTTTTATCCCAAGCATGCTTCTCTCCATAGCGCGCTGGCACACCGATAATTTGTGATATTGTGCTTTTGTAAGGGCCCATGTTTGGCAACCATATGTCAAGACAGGTAGGATGCATGATTCAAAGAGCTTTCTTTTAAGTATCATACTAAAATCCTTATTTTTCATCACCTCTTTGAGAGACCAATATCGTTTCCAAGAGTTAGCTATACGTCGGTCCACCTCCTTTTCGTTTAGTTTATCTATGGAGATAACTTGACCTAGATATATGTATTCGTCTTGATATTCGATTAACTTGTTATTCACATTTATCTCCACTTTTTCTCGATTGGTTATTAACTTTGTTTTTATTTTTATGTTATACCCCCCCCCCATTGTTTTTTTTACTATTGGCCAAATAGTCAAATAAATCACAAAAGTTCGTTTTACTCAATTGAAGGAATTTGCCTTTGAAAGTAATCTAATCACTTCTGATTTAAGTCTTCATAAGTTAATAATCTCAGCGAAGTAATCACGTCCTATATAATTGAATACCTCTGTACTTATTTAATTAATCAGCCCAAAGGATACAAAAACAATAAATTCCGTCATTAGTAGTGCCTGATCCTTGCTTAACGATGTCGATTGAAAGATTGAGATCCTCTTTGAATCGATCTTGGATAAGTTTCTTCCTTGACTGTAGCAACTCCTTATCTTCTCCTCTAGCAGACCACTTCTTGATGTCGAGACGATAAGAAATATGTAGAAGAAATTCCATCTCATTAATGCGGGCATGAAGTGATGATAAAACCCAGAACTGAACTGACACCCCAGGAGAAACTGTCTTTGACATAACAGTATTCAATTTATTCATTTCCGTAGGCTTTGCGAAACACAGGTAGCAGGCTGCATTTGATTTGGCTTCAGAAAGATATGTACAAATTGTGCCGTCGATCATTGTCATCATTAATTGATGACTAACCTCATTTCCTTGATATTTCGAAGAAGCCTTGATTTCATCCTCAATTCTATTTTTTTCCCTCAAGACCATTTCTTTTCTCTCTTTCAAAAACCTCAAATGCAATGGACGACAATATGAAGATAAGCAAGGTTAATGATAATAAGGATAATAAGCAATCTTCAGCTGTCAACTTTAGTGGAACCAAAGATATCATAAACATGCTAGAATCGTCTTGCTCACTATCCATTTTCTGCTTATACCTACTATGGTTTGATGCACTGTCAAATCCCCACTTTGATGTTCGTCCAACCTTTTCTTGGATCATGGTCCAACCAATCGTTTTCCTGGTACGAAAATGTCAGTACTACTTGTACACACGGCTACACATCAAGCTATACATTTCCAGTATAAGCTGATCTCGCATTGTATAGGATTTCCGTACAATAAGAGGTCAGCTTATATTGGAAATGTATAGCTTGATCTGTAGCTGTGCGTACGTAGTATTCATATACTCTGAGGTACTACGTAGATTCTCAACAATTCTTTTCACAGTTAAGTCTAATAATGCTTGTAGTGCAATCTTAGCTGAGGAATCTGTTATAGTCACAAATTTCTTCGGAGGGTAGCGCTGCAGTTTAGCTTTTTGCACTTTATAGTAACACAGATACATATTCTGTGAACCTTCTGGTTTTTTAATCATATCGATTTTTTTATACATTCATGATCATATCCTAAATTTTTGCTGCTGCTTCTGGATGTTTGAGCATATATGCAATAACAGATGCAATAGCCTCACGAACATCTTGTTTCAAGAGTATTGCAGCTGAATATACTAATTCAATAGGATCTTCACTTTTATGTTTATCAGATCGTCTCTTCTTCTGCTTGTTACAGATCTTCAAAGGGTTTTCGAGATCTTTTTGTCATCGTTGAAGTCGATGTTATCTTTGACGTAGATGGTTCAGTAAAAATATTTTCACGTTCTTGAATACGAAAATTGCACGCAGCTTGGCCAGTCAACATTTTCCTGAAGCCAATTAGAGTAATTACGTCAAAAAATGACACTTTTGCGGCAGGATCGTAGCCATCTCTTCTGAACTGCCCGTGTAAATCTTCGACAAAATTCATTCAGAGTACACTATCTTCATCAGAAAGGCTAGAGCCCAGTCGAAAAACCATTGAATTGAACAATATTTCGTGATCGAAGGAAATATTATCCTGACTGCCTAGAATAACAAACAAATCCATGTTTGTAATTATGCTTTCAATTATTCACAATTACAGGATGAGAAGATACTAGGTATTAGATGTTAGCAGGAGAAATGCTCAAAATGAACTGAAGTTACAAATCCTTTTTTTACTATTACCCTAATTATTACTGTGTGTGTATCCTTTTGACTGGTTAATTATATCGGAGCTGATATTATTAACTTATGAGGACTTAACCATCAGAAGTGATTAGATTACATTCAAAGGCAAATTCATTAATTAAGAGGACTCAATTCGTCATACTTTTCATACAAAACCCCTGTACTTATTAGGGCGTTGTTAAACATTTTTCGTTAGATATTTTGAACAAATTAGTATCTTGTGTACTATCTAGCCTTGTATCTTGGCGTAATTTAAAAAAAGTGTGAAACAAATTCAGTCAAAGCCTCTGAAAAACAGCGTTTTTGCCTGAACTTTGGCCATATCTAATGTACCTATTAATTGTAAAAGTAAAGAAAACATTTAGATACCAGGCTTGCAAATGTATTGGAGATTCTAAATAACTAACTTTTTTTTCACAAACTTGTAAGATTTTTTCACAAGAAGTATACTCCTGGAACAAGTTTTATGAATGCGAAATCATGAATGACGACCTAGCGAAGCGGCCGCGAGTGATCAGCGGAATTTACCGACGGCTCTGATGCTATCTCTCTTTATTCGCAGTCAAACATTACGTTGGATGAAACAACAAGCTTTTAGACTATGCTCGCGTTGAAGTTGCGCCGGCCACAGAGGGCCGCCTTAATATTTCAATTGAGTAAATCGAACTTTAACATAACATAAACATAACATAAATATACTTTATTTGTACACCACAAAAACAGTACACAAAAAGAAGGAAAACAAATACAAGAGGAAGTGATACAAAACAGGCGGTCTTATCGCTTAAGCGATTTCTTCCAGACAACCTTTCGACGAACTTTTGTGATTTCTTTGACTATTTTGGCCAATAGTATAAAAAAACAATGTAAACTAGACTTAGTATACACATATCTGAAGCATTTTAGCATAAAAATGAGTAATCATCACAAATAAATAATAAGTCGGGGATAAACCAATAACCTACGTAGGTATGTATTTTTTTTTGTAATATTTATTTATCCCCGACTGCAAAACCTTATAAAATTCAAGTTAAATATATTCAAAATTATTTTTTGCTTTTCAGTTTTTTCGGTGGTTTAATTTTTTTGTTAAAAAGTTTTTATTTTATAATTTTTTGTGGCTATAATCTACTAATTACTACATGCTAAATTTTTGATTTCTTTTGATGTTATACACAATTCAGCATTAAAATCTGCAGGTCACCCCTATTTTCCCACCCTTAGGGTAGGTTTTTTGCACCCAAATTTAAATGGGACCAACCTCGAGGTATACCCTATCCAATAAAAAAAGAATTATCAAAATCGGACAACTCTGTAAAAAGTTATGCGTGTTCATACATAAAAAAAAAAAAATATACGCGTCGACTTGTAAACCTCCTCCGTTTTTTCGTCGGTTAAAAACATTGTCGATTTTTAGAAAAAAAGTCGCAAGTGCTGCCGCAATTCTAAGTATGTCAAAATATCCGAAATAAATAGTACTATATGGGTATGCAAGGAAATAACGGCCAACCATGCGATTCCAGAGATATCTTCATTTTTCATGTCAGCTCCATACAATTTTTTCTTAAAAAAAATATATCTCTTTCATTTGTACACCTGATGGGCTCTCACAACCTTTTATAGTATGTTCATGATCCACTGTGCGTCCACTTCCAAAATGTAATCGTCGAAAGTTCTATCGTCTATCGTCGTAAAGGGCGTTGACCCCTCAATCCCTCTGTAGGTATAGTCAGGGACTAGATCGGGTCATTCATACACAATTAAAATTATTAATTTCTTACAGTATGTTCATTACTCATGGTTTCCATACTCCACTTGCTGGCAAGTCTCGTGTCATGGATATTCATGATCATAGTATCAGTGGTGAGCGTAGCTGGTACAGGACTACTATGGTACACTTACCATGAGTTAAGCACAAATCAGAAGAACTTTGATGATAATAGTTTCTTAGCTGTAAGTATAAATATGTATATATATTATATGTATTGTATATGGTCTATATACAATACCCATCACACAGACCTCTCAGATACAAAACACTATGTGCATTGGGGAGTGCAATGGGAAGGGTCGGTAACGCGCGAGTGATGCCCCGGGTGTTACAAGCGTCCTTTTTGATGCAACACCCGTAGCATCTCAAACGTCCGTAGGGCTACGAAAACCGCTTGCCATCAGGCGGGCCGTATGCTTGTTCCCCGACTTCTAAGTCTAAAAGGGGAACTGAATTGACAACGCATTTTTGAAAAATACACTCAATAACATTGTTTTTTCTAGGAATCCTTCAAAAATGAAAAGGCATTTCTATGGTATTCCATTATTGCCACCATAATCACGGTAAGTAGAACACTACTAATTACTCATTTTGCGCGCAACAAATAGCCTCAACACGTTTAATTAATCTGTTTTTAACACACAGTGGCCTCAATAACAATAGTTTGATTGTGTACCATCTAATAAAAAGAAAAATGTTGTATGAAAAACGAGCATAGTTAATTAAAAAATACGTAAGTGTACAAGGAATTTATAGTAGCGATAGTTGAAAAGGATTATTGTGTATCATCAATGCCAACAATGTATCAGATGTAATGACGACCGGGATAATTTTTGATTGAAACAAAATAGTTACATTGTCAGCCGACTACCTAGTTGAAGGTTGATTTAAATGTCGATTTGTTTGCTTTTCCGTAGCTCAATTATACATCCTACATTGACTAGTAGCATCTGACTTCCCTATCAGTAGCCTAAACAGTCTAATACTAAATATACAACTGACTCATAAAATCGTTAAACCGTAGTCCCTCGCTATATAATTTAGGCTAAATCGTGAACTGTACCGCACCTAGACTAGCTAGAATCAGGGTTGCCATCTCTAAAACTTAGCAACCAGGACAAAACGCGTGAAAACCCCGGATTTTGGAGCCCAGAACCCGGACATGTCAACAGGTTTTTTAAAACTTAGTAAAGACTACGTCAGACATATTCTCGCTAACAAAAAACTGTCTATGAGAGTCGGCCATCTCTCACGCACACATTAGTTGGCTATCCCGCGGAAAACGACTAATGTGTGCGTGCCAGCTTGTAGTACAGCGTGGTGGATGACTTGAGCGACACAGTTTTTTGTTAGCCAGAATATATCCGATTTTTTTTAACATCCTTGATCTTAGTATAATAAAAAACAGTTCAAAATGTCATAAATCAACTTTTTATTTATTTTCAAAGACATTTAAATTAAATTTAGTCATCATTTAAAATGTTACAAACTTCAGACTTGACATTTATAAACCCGGACTACGAATGAAACCCCGTCCGGACGCTCCCCGGACGCCCTCTAAACTAGGACAAATCCGGGGAAATCCGGACGGATGGCAACCCTAGCTAGAATAGACGTTGGATAATTTTTTGAAAATCATCTTATGTTTGATTATTTAACCAGCGTGGTGTGAAGTAGGTATGTACTAGGATATTATTATTTTATAGAACTATTTTCTTATCCAAACTAATTGGCTGGCAGATTACTATAGAACTACTGACCAAATATTATATTTATAAAATGTAATACATTTAATTAAATGATATAGTTATTTATATTATACATTTCTTATTTCCACTCTCCACTGTGATACTCTCTGCTACCTAATTATAAGAGGTTATGGGCCCAGATAAAGTTCTTGCAAGAGCCACTGATGTACAAGGTATGTACAAATTAAGTCGTAATAATAATGAAATTTCAAACGTCAAATGTAGTAAAGTTTTATCATCTACCGTTACTGATACTGCTGAGTTGTGGCATAAACGTCTTGGTCACTTAAGCTTTAGATCGATGGAAGTACTAAAGAAACATTTAGCTACAGGTATTACACTCAGAGGCACAATTAACCGCCCACTTACATTTTCCGATGTAACTTCAAAAAATCATTTTGGAATGATTTTTTTTCTTAGCAATATTATAGATTGGATAATATCAAATGAAAAAAAATTAAAAACATATCGGATATTGCTTAAATTTTTTAATAAAGAAAGAAAGTTTGAAATTACCGAATAATAAACAAAAACAAAGGTGATAATAAACAATCTAAAACATTTTGTTGACATTAAAAACATCAATTTTAATGAGGAGTATTGCCTCCTTTGGCTCTTATGACCTTCTCCAGACAATTTGGAACACCATCCATTATGACCTGAATATCTGACTGCGGTATATTCCCCCACTCTTCGACCACTGCAATCTTCAGCTCATTAATGGAGATAGGAGCCGGAACCCGACTTCGTACCCACCTTTTAAGATTGTCCCAAACGTGTTCGATAGGGTTTAGGTCCGGACTTCGAGCTGGACATGGTAGTCGTGCTATACCCACGGCATCAAGGTACTCCGTAACTACTGTAGCGACGTGCGCACGTGCGTTGTCGTGCATTAAAAGAAAATCTTCTCCAATAAATGTGGCAAAAGGGATGACATGAGGTTCTAAGATCTCTTCCACGTACTTCTGAGCATTTACACTGCCTTTTTCAAACACAACTAACTCTGTACGAGCCTCATAAGAAATACCACTCCATACCAATACTAAGCCACCTTGATAGCCCACTGTTTCTACAACAGCACTCTGTTCAAACCTCTCACCGAGGCATTGGTACACGCGGTGGCGTCCATCGGGACCTCTTAGGGCTACTCTGGATTCATCAGAGAAGAGGACGTTCTTCCATTGCTTCATAGTTCAGTTCCGGTATTGTAGAGCAAATCGAAGTCTGGCTCTCCGGGTCTCTGTGGTCGACGCCGGAACTCGAGCTGGTCGGAATCTAGTCAAATTACGCTCTGCAAGCCTTCTTCTTATGTTCCGAACGCTTACGCTTACATGTCGTACTTCATATAGGCGATTACGAGCCTCGGAAGCCGTATTGAAGTGATTTGTTAGTACGTTGAACACGATGAAATGGTCATCTCGTTCAGAAGTGCACCTCCTACGACCATGTCCTGGTCTTCTGGTGTAAGATTCAGTTTCTCTGTGTCATCAGATGGCATCACGTATCGTAGTTCGAGGATATTCCAGCATACAGCACATACGACGCTGGCTATATCCAGCATCTGACAGCGCCACCGCTCTAGCTGCACCGGCTGCATCCATTGGCATTTTACTGAGTAAAAAGCAACTAACAAACTCTGACGCACCTTAAGAACACAGAAATGTGTCTAAAAATTTCACAGTCAATACTTTATTGACGCGCAAAACAATCAGTTGGAATGTCAATTTTCGACTAAACTCAATAAAAGAGTCTCACACTTGAGGATATCTTCAAAAACGGGGCATAAGTTGTCTTAAATTATCATAAACTATTTACTAAACAAATTGTCATTCAACTTCATAAGCGTTTAGTTATTGTAAACAAAGTTACGTCGCTTTAGCCGGGTGGGCGGTTAATTGTGCCTCTGAGTGTAGTTATTCAAAGCCTACACAATTATTCAAGGATACTTGTATTCCTTGTATTGAAGGAAAACTTTCTAAGAAACCATTCAAACCTTCAAATACTATAACATGTGTGTCAATTCATAATTATGTGAATCTTATCTTCTTAGTAAAATATTATATTTATAAAATGTAATACATTTAATTAAATGATATAGTTATTTATATTATACATTTCTTATTTCCACTCTCCACTGTGATACTCTCTGCTACCTAATTATAAGATGACCTACCTACTATAGAATACCGGGTAGACCACTGACACGATGCTGCAATAAACGTCGTCGTTATTTTATAAAAAGCTATTCTATTGGTTTATATTTAAAACATGTTTTTTATTGACAGTTAATCCTGCTCCTTCTTGTGTGGGTGATGCGATCCCGAGTATCTTTCCTTGCGGCGTTGTTCAAAGAAACTGCGCACTGCCTCGGTTCCATACCTGCTCTCTTTCTACAACCGATCATTACGTTCTTCTTCCTCGTATTATTCTTCACGTTTTGGTCTACAGTCGTGGTAAGACATAATTTTCTGTATTTTAGATCGAGAATCAAAACAAAGCATAAATTGTGTTAATCAAAAATAAACCTATCATAGGATTAGATGCCAAATTCAATAGGGATGTTGCCTGGGTAAAAATATAATAATTCAATTAGTCCTTCAGTTAGATTATCAAAAAATATTGAACACGTATTTTTTGCTTTACCAAATCATTAATCTGTTTTCAGGATTAGAAGATATCGATGACATATCACATTTTCCGGTTAACTCATACTACTTGCGAGTAACTAATATAATATATTACAAAAAATATTTTAATTTCCATTTTATATCATTGCAAAAATACAATATATATCGCTATACATAACTAAGAAATAATTTCAGCACATTAATATAGCTTGATAAACAGATACACTTAAATGAAAATCGATTAGACTTTCTTTATTAACTTCCTCGATACAACAAAAAAATCGATTGGATATCGTTAAGGCGCATGCCTATAATTGTCAAAAGTGAACTGTCACCGATATCTTCTAATCCTGAAAACAGTATAACAATTGGCGAAGATAAAGCGCGACTAAGTTCAGGAGTGGGGGCTCGTGACGTCACTTGTTCCTAAAAAGTGTACCACACCGTGACGTCACGCGGAACTTCAACACACGATATCTTCGTATTTTTTTGTTTAATTGACAAAAGAAAAATACGTTTCTAATATTTTTTGATAATGTAAATGACGGACTAATTAGTTTTTTTCAGTAAAGTAGCCTATTGTTTCAATCTCGACTCAAATCTTTACTTAAGCTTTAATAGTCATCTACTCTCGGGGTACTGAGGACCCTGGTTAAATGGTATGGCTACAAGATGTTTTTATTTCAGGTATGTTTAGCCACAGCAAACTACCCAGGTATACCGTACAAGACAAACTTCCTCATTAATGGCACTCCTTCAGCAGATCAAGTCGATAAGGCCGCAATTGAAGCACAAAACATCAACAAAAGCGCTAATTTCAAATGTAAGTTACACTAGCTAGAATAAAGCTAGATGATACATTCAGAACCACACCTAGACTTCGAACAGAACTTTTAATAACTTAAGGAAATAAGGTCACGAGAGGGTGTGTGGTCTGTTACGAATATTGATTCACATACTTACGTACGAGTATAATACAACGGCTAGCTCAACCTATTTGTATTTAACTTTGTTAGAATGTTACGTTCGATGTGGCTAACCCGCCTAGTAACGTGTCTACCTAAGTCGTTAAGTCAATGGTATCTATAGCGTGTTATATTTCGCTAAATGTCGGTGCCTTGAACCTTTGTTACAGTCAACTGAAACATGGTAACAAAATTGTGATTAATTTATTTTTATGCCTGTTTTCCGTTTCTTACTTTGTGGTTTAATGTCGCGCGAAAGGTCAAAATCATGTCTTATCTTATTCACAATATACACGTCACAGCTATTTTGCTTTATCACCTATTTGTCTTTAATTATTTATATCATCTACGTGGTATGACACAAATAAATAAAATTTAAGCGATATTAGTAGGATTATCAGGTGTTGCAAGCGTCCATATGTTACGGTAACTGCTTACCATCAGGCGGTCCGTATGCTTGTTTGCCAACTTAGTGGTATAAAATTAAAAATAAAATATTATAAGTAGGAAGCCTTGGTATGCTGTCTATAATAATATTAGCGAGCCCAACTGTCCACCACATATTTGCAACGCGTGCAGCTTTGAAAAGCTGGTCATTGTTGGAAATACCGAAGAGAACACGAGGCCGTTCGCCAACACGATGGTCGGACCAAGTGAAAGAAGCCACCTCCTCTTCTAAATTCTACCAAGTGGTGAGGGCTACTTCGGACCGGAATCGATGGAGGCAGTTTCCCCGTTTAAGGGGTTCCAGTGACCATGATCCTCAGCAATGAGGGATCGACTGAAGAAGAAGCTGTCCCCCACGGTTTCACTCGCGTTCCCGGGATAAAAAGTGCCTATGACCTTCTCCATACGATAGGCTATCTGCATGCCAAAATCAATGATGATCCGTTGAGTAGTTGAGGCGTGAAGGCGTAACAAACAAACAAACTCATTTTCCCATTTATAATATTAGTTAGGATTCATATAAAAGTAGTAATATTTTGCCGTAGTAGGCCATTTTATATTATTTTTAACTTTTTAAAGCTTTTTTTTGTGATGGGGATTTTTTTCAGAAGAATATTGATTGTACGTTAAAAAAATGTAAGCACTCGTTTTTTTTAAATAACGCGGGCTAATCTCCAAAATGGCTGAATCGATTTTGACGGGACATTAATTAGCAGGTAGAAGACTTTTTTAACCGACTTCAAAAAAAGAAGGAGGTTCTCAATTCGAATGTATTTTTTTTATGTTTGTTACCTCATAACTCCGTCATTTATTAACCGATTTGGAAAAATCTTTTTTTATTTGAAAGGGTACACTTCCCGTTTGGTCCCATTGATTCAGATAAGGATTTGATTACTTCTTAGTGTACTTTGAAGACGGTTTAAGTTTTTTGTAAAACAGTCCAATTATTTATTAAAGAAAATAAAACTGTAAATTAGGTACCACTTATCTAGTTTAGCTTTTTATTATTCAAGTAAAGAAATCATGGCAATTAGTTAAGTGGATATTGATTTTTTGCTTCTTTACTCAAGTCATTAAGGTGATAAATCAGTAGACTATTCGTATTTAGCCTTCAAGAGACGGGCGCAACGAGCGAAAGGAAAAAATATGTATTTTTATTTTGGATAATGAATGATGGGTAAAAAATAATTGAATAATTGTTGTTAATTACTATAGAAATAGTAATTAACAACAATTATTCAATTATTTTTAGTATCAAATATCAAAGCCTAAATTGGCATCAATTTGTAAAGAAGTTTTGATGTGTGTATGTCTACGAGCAATAGAACCAAGCACAGGTTGAGATAGCAACCTCATATTTCTTTTTTCAAAAATACTTACCTAGGTACATAAACTTTTTTTTTTTCGTTTCGGTCGTAGAGCCATCGCTTGAAGGCTAAACGCGAATGGACTGCGGATGTTGTAATTTCAGAGTTAGTCATAATACATATTGATGAGTAGGTACTCCCGTAAAATCTATGGTTGACATGATTTCATGTCTGTAGGCCGTAATCACAAGAACTAATAGATCCATTATGAAAAATAATACACCGATTCAAGTTCATTATTGCCGTGTGAAACCGCGGGGAACATTAAGGTGAATATTAGTGTGTAACCCCCCCCGGATCCTAGGCTGGATCCGCGCTTGCTTAAAGCGGTGTAGCTGAATTACAAGTAAACCCAGTGGCGTAACTATACCATCTGGGGCCCGTGGATTTTTTTTTAAGGGCCCTATCAGTAAAAATCGTCACGTTGTACTCAGTTTAATTTTAATAAACTTCCGAGATTTTCAGCGTACTCAATTACACGTTGTATATGTCCCACTAATGGCCATAGGCCTCCTCTCTTAGGCGAAAGGGAATGGTCTGTAGCCCCCACGCTAGCCCAATGCGTATTGGAGACTTGTTGTCTCACTTTGGATTTTAAGCAGAACTTATAAAAATATACTTTTCAAATAAAAAAAAACACGGTTAAATATAAAAAAAAATTTTTGAGCTCGCGGCCTCTTGGGCCTGGGCCCTCTTGGGTCGGGGGCCCGTGGCATTTTGCCAGCCCTACCACCCTATTGTAACGCCACTGAGTAAACCTGTCAACTCTTATTCCTCTCTCCTCTTATATTTTTTCAGCTTACATTTTGGATCCCATAGAATTTGACCCAATGTGGGTGAAGAGTATGTGGTGGATGTGTCTGATCTGTTTGGTGTGGGGAAGTGAGTTTATCCTCGGTTGCCAACAGATGACTATAGCCGGTGCTGTATCGCATTGGTACTTTAGGTTAGTTGTTGTTAATTTCTCTGCTATACTTTGGTAGTGAATTAATGCTACTTTTTGAAAACTAAACTTTATTCATTACTTCCAGAGGTCCCAATTCACATTCCCCGGTTTTGTATTCAATAGGAAAACTAATCAAATATCATTTGGGTTCAGTCGCTAAAGGGTCATTTTTGATCACTCTGTTCAAGGTTCCACGACTTATACTGACATATTTACATGCAAAGTAAGTATTAATTGAATGTAGGTATTATTGTTTAACTTAATTAATGCATTTTGCTCATACTACGATTTTATATCCATAAGATTGTCGGTGAGGGCGGATAAAGGATCAGATTGCGCGAAATGTGGTCTCAAGTGTGGTATCTGCTGTTTCTACTGCCTCGAAAAGTTTATTCGTTATCTGAATCACAATGCCTACACTATTATCACGATAGAAAGATGTCATTTCTGCAAAGCAGCAGCTAAGGTAATGTCTTTTCTGGTGTTTACATCGAAATAATAAAACTAAGGAAGCGTAATTGTGAACAAAATCACGGAATAGATAAATAAGGTTGGAAAGGCCCTCGCTCCAATTTTGTACTAGGACCAGTGTCGCCGCTTGACCCCCACTATTTTAATTTCTACACATACGCAATCATATTTTTACAAATATTTCGCACACAACCAAGTCACGCACACATAAATCTCAGGGCAGATATTCGTTCGCCCACTAGCACTAAGCTACCGTGGGCATAGACACTCACACACGCAAAAATGCATACACCTGTCAAAAATGTTGACAACTTACAGTAGGGATGGGTAGTGTATAATCGTTAATGAATCGGTTCGATTATCAATTATTATTCTCATAGAACTTGGAATCGATAGTTGCATGGTTATGCTGTACGGATTACACAAAACAAACATATCTTTTTCTATTGAATTAATTATATTATTATTCAGCATAATGATTTTTTGGACCGGCAATAATCAATTTGTGACAATTAAAAACTAATAAAATTATTAGGGTATGTAGTGGTTTTTTTACGGATAACTGCGTGATAGATATATAATATATTATATTATAGTGCGCAAATAACGAAAATTTTTACAACAAATTATATAGTTAACTAAATCTTAACTTCTAATGTTCGATTTATTTTATTTCTAAACTGATTATTGATAGTCTGGTTGTTCGTTGTGCGTGGCACTTCACTAAGTGGGTGGGACCCGTCAATGAAGAACGACATTATGGTTAGTAAGTAATTACCGAAAAAATACGATACTTCATAGGCGTGAGCTGTTAAAATTATGAAGCTATATTTGACAGATTTGATTTGCTTGATAAAGTCGATATTTTTATCGATAAATTATCTGATGAATGCGTGGGGAAAAATGTAACATGAAATTAATATTAAGAAATTATTTTATTTTATTTTTTTACTATAAACTAGCTAAAAGCGCAGCTTTGTAAGGGCTCGTAAGATTTTTTTGTAACTAAGTTTAATATTTTAATTTCAATAAGCCCAAATATGGTTAGGATAAGGATACGTCATTCCACTATGGAGTTTCAGTGCTTACCCACACTCCAACTCCATCATCAGACCCTGAATACAATATATGGCCAAAGTTCATCTCACGACAATTCCAACAACCCCAAACATGGCTAGGATACGTTGCTGCGCTATGGAGTTCCATTACCTACCCTCCTACTCTATCATTAGAGCCCGAAAACCATATATGGTCAAAGCTGTTCTCAGGACAATTCCAACAACCCCAAACACGGCTAGGATAAGTTGCTCCGTTATACAGTTTAAATACCTACCATTCTACTCCATCATCAGACCAGGGATACCACATGTGGTTAAAGTTCATCTCACGACAATTCCAACAACCCCATCCAGCGCATGCCCTCCTACTTCATCATCACACCCCGGAAAACCATATATGGTTATTGAGCTATTATCACTATAGCTCAATGTATATGGTAAGTAGGGATTGCAAAATCCGGATTTTTTTCAAATCCGGATTCCAAGTTTATCATCACATATAAATCCGGATTATCCGGATTTTTCGAATTTGGGTAATTTTTTTGCAATCTTTTGTAATTTTAAATTGTAAGCGTAGTTTTATGCTAAATAATTAGTTTGAAGATGGGTGTTCTATTTTATTGTATTTCCATTGTTTTTGAATTAAAATTGGAAATATTCTAAAAAACGCTCTACCATGGCCTCTCGCAACAATTCGATCTAGTCACTGGTGGCTCGCGCGCGGGAAATATAGACAACGGTGCTATCGTCTGCGTACCCAAAAATACCAGGCTTCACCAGATCGTTAATATGCAGCAGAAATAAGGTTGCAGAGAGAACTGAACCCTGAAGCATTGATTGCCAAAAGGTCCGACGAACACCCGTCTATGACCACATGAATAAACCGTTTACTCAGGAAATTGGAAACCCAAGCGTACAGACCACCAGAGACTCCATATCAAGGAAGCTTACTTAGAAGGCTGGTGTGCCAGAACCGAAATTAAAAAAAACTGAGATCAGCCGATGTAAGAAATGCTTTCAGCGGTAACCCATCTAGAACTATAATTCTTGATATTACTTTGTGCAGAGTTGTTACTCGCGCCGCGCGCGTGTCGCCTCCATCTAAGAATCACTGGCCGACTTAGCTACTAGCTAGATGGATGAGCGGGAGCAACTAGCAGCGTGTGAGCCGAGCGGTTTAAAGATTTTATTATAGACCTTATAGGCACCGTGAACAGACACGGCAACGCAATCGCACGAACTAAAGCGCAGGACTTTTAAATATTATGCGGATTTATGCGTTAGAGTAATACTGACCTACATCTACTCAATATTCAATGATGAGAATTGTAATTAACCATCAACTATGATTCATACCCTTCAATTCATTCAAAAAACATTCATAACACAATGTGTCAAATGAACTTCTACTTTCGCTAATCACTGAAATATCTATCCATATCGTTCTATGAAGGTAAAACAAATAAAAAGTCGATAAAATTCAAATTTCCCGCCTCGTAACTGATGTTTAACCTTAAATTCGAAAAAACCGGATTTGATTTTGAATATTCGGATTTATAATAGGCCCAAAAATCCGGATTTTTCAGTCATTTTCGAATTTCGAAGTATCCGGATTGCAATCCCTAATGGTAAGTCTTATCATCTAGACAAACATTTTAATTACCTATGCTAAATTTCAAATATAGATTTGATCCTATACACCTTTCAATTCTTGATTGTGCATCATCTGTAGAGGTGTGATCGTTTTTTCGTAAATTGTACTACAAGGTGTAGAACTGAATCGGATAGTAGATCAGCAGGGCTATTTTAAAACGCTCGGATTCGATATCGGAAACGGATTCAAAAACTACCGAGGCTATATTCCGCAAATGCTTTTTTAATTTCCGAATTGAAATATTTTTGATGTTTCTTTACGGAAATATCAATTCGATTCATCGAAAAGTTTTCGGAAATTAAAATAGCAATTGCTGAAATTCGCTTCGGAAATTTCTGAATCCGTTTCCGATATCGAATCCGACGTTTTAAAATACCCCTGCTGACCAGGTCGTCGGTCCACCTGGTGGGAGGTCGTCCCACTCGGCACTTTCCAGTACGTGGTCGCCACTCGAGAACCTTTCTTCCACATCGGTTATCGGCTCTTCCAGTTACCTCTACCTGTCACGCCAATCCATTGTTCCCTGGCGTTAGGTTCTTTAGGAAACCTACAATTTATAATTTATTGCATTAGTCAAATTACATTTTACTTAGATTATAATACTAAATACATCATAGTAAATACTCGTAGATGAGGAGGGGTCTTATATGTCCATTATCACATTCGGTCACATTCATTCAATGATTAATATAATATCTAATTTCAAAATACGTCTAACTAAAAATGTACTATCGTTAATTAAATATAAAATAATTCGAAAATTATCTTTGTCAAACGTAATTATATTATATATAGTCTAGAATTCTATCGATGATTTTATTTAACAAACCACATGGTCACGTCACTATCGATAAACATGCTGCGCCTTACATCACTGCCAATCAGGGCAAAGGACGAAGTGTAGAAGACGCAATGTATGCAGTACATTGAAAGCGGATTTGGTCATTGCGCTGATTGAGCGAGTACACATCGGTCAATGTTTGTTTTTCATAACTTGTTGTAATAATTTTGTTAATGTTTGGTATTTCATAGTGTTCAATATGTTTTTATGTTTTTTACTAATAATATTGTAATTAAATGTTATTTTCGACTTACCGATGGAAAGATATACCTCCTCGCTCTATACTTGAGGTCTGACTTTTTGTCTTACACGTTATTATAGCACAACACGGCATTATAAGCAGAGCTCTGTTCTCCAATGTAATCCGACGCGCACTGACCGCGGTGAATGAGTGAATCGGTCGAGTTATGATTATCGAATCATAATTGTGGCGCGCTTGCCCCGCCCACATTACCATTCTAACCTTATTTATCTGTTCTGTGAACAAAATCAACGCGAAATTCGGCTCCACACTTCACTACATTGACAAAATATCTCTAGTATTAGAACGAAAGAACACACATGCAAATAAGCCAATTAGCTGCGCTTGCCTAACGCGTTGTATTCCGGCAAGCGCGATGATTGGTTCTCGGCGAGACAGATAATGCTAATTGGTTCGTACGCCTGCTGCAGTGCGAGATGCGTGGACGATGTTATACATTGATTGTAAGAGGATAAAGTATCGTATATTTGCACTATGCATATAAGTTGTATTAATTAGTTGTAATTTAACTATACCACTCTATTATATTCATTTAAAAGTTTGTGATATGCTTTTTGGATTAAAATATTTCTTTATGTGTTATAATTGTTTGGATCTAAAATTAAGAAGTATTTTAATCAGTTTATGGTTTTTACATACGAATTATAGAGTGATGGGTCGCGTTAAGGTCAGATCAGAGGGCGAACCACAAGCTCTTAAAACAATATTTGACTTTTGTTTTTCTTTGACATCCGACGTCAAAACGGGACAAAAGTCGAATAAGGTTATTTTATTGAAAAAAAAAACTAAAATGGCGGCTGGCACGCTATGCCACAAAGGTTCTATCCTCTTTATAATTATAGGTACTAGTGCATCACAGTTTAAGTGAAATATCAAAACGTGTTAAATAAATACGCATGTTGCGTTCATGTTGCATAACACTTTCCGGAGTCACAAGTATAGAAAAAAATGTTTATTTACTCACATATGAAAACTGATTCCAGCATTCTTCATATCTGTATGGCTTCTACACCACTTAACAACACATGACGGCATATTTGCACAATGTAAACAACGCAAAACACAATAATAATCACAGTTCTAAGTCCCTCGCGACACGAACGCATCGACTCAATGATACCGGCGAACTGTCAGCGCGGTGCGTCTCTCTTTTTTGGCAACGCCCACCGCGGTTCAGTTTGCGTGGAATGATTTTTGAGCTCGTGTTACATTTCTTTAGTTTTATTATTTCGATGGGTGTTTATGAACTGTGCTGATTATGCATTATACAGGTCGTTGTTTTGGTCAGCGACGAGCGACTCAGGGTCGATAATACAAATGATACTGGTGCTAAAAAAAAATATTAAAAAAATACTTTTTTTAAAATAATAAAATTAAAAAAAATTTTTTTTGAAAATCATGTAATGAGCTAAAGTGTAGACATAATACTCAGCGGGAGTACGAGGGAGTAAAGGGGTGGGGCGATGGCGGCTTGCGCCTAGCTCTAGTCTGTGCACGTGCCTAGTAACCATACTTTGCGGTAATTTTATTTCAAATTGAATAAGGTATTTCTCAACATATTTACAGTATTTAATGAAATTAAGTCCATTTTTGGGGAATATATGTTTTGTACTACCGCTCTTGGGTAGCTTGTCGCCGACCAAAACAACACCCTGTATGTATGCGTATGTTTGAGTATACCTCAAATTCCTCTTACACACAAACACACACTGTTTTACACACAAACACCTATTTATAATTAGTCCTTCCTTAAGTTAACATTTTCAACAATTTGATCCATGTTTATTAGTTTTATGCAGCGTCAGACACGTTTTTTGCAATTTTTCATTGTATGTTTTAATTACGTTGACCGAATCCTGTCCCCCATAATACAGGCTCTTGCCTAGCTTGAGTGTCAGTGTTCAATATCTGTGTAACAAATACATACATGACTCTTGTGTGCATTAATCTTGTATAGCTGTTAAAATATGTGTTATTATAAATTATTATTATTGTTAATTACTAAAGGATTTGAAGATTTCGGCATAGTTTTCGGCCACCATTTTGTAATTTTTTGACATCATTTGCAAAAAAAAAAATGGCGTCTTTTTGAATTTGAACCTGGGATACTCATGCCAGGTTCAAATTCAAAAAGTATTTATTCAATTTAGGCCCTCTGATAAGGTACTTATGAACTTTAACAAAATGACTCTACACCGGTTCCAAATACAACTTGAACTGAGAACTAACTACTGTTGTTCCGAACAAAAATTTCAAAAAAATTATCTCAATGCTGTAATTTATATTTTTAGGCGTTCAGTACAATAGTAAACAACGCACTGCAAGTGGCAACAATCAACAGCGTGGGCGACTTCATCCTGTTCCTCGGTAAATGCATAGTGACTGCGGTGACCGGCATTGTAGGACTGCTCATGTTAAAGCGAAACTCCGACCTGCACTTCTTTGCCGTACCCACTCTCGTCATCTGCATTTATTCCTTCTTCATTGCACACTGCATATTGTCTCTTTATGAGGTTTGTATTTATTTTACTAACGTAAGTTATATCTATATATATAAAATTCAAAGTCCTGACGGACTGACTAATATATCAAAGCACAGCCTAAACCCCTGGTCCTAAATACATGAAATTTGGAGGATGTATTCTTTGTGAAAAGTAGGTATCCACTAAGAAAGGGGTTATAGAAATTCCGCCCCTAAGGGGTTAAAATAGGGGATGAAAGTTTGTATGAAAGTCCGTCAGTTTCAATGTTAGGATCTTCAAATTATGTGTTTAGGCTGAAGATTGAAAATTAATTTATACGTGTCTCAGCGTTTTTGATAATCTACCCTCGAAGGAATGAAAAGCGGGATGAAGTTGTGTATGGGAACTCACTGACTGGTATTATCAAAGCACAGCCTAAACCGCTGGTCTTAGAGACATGAAATTTGGAGGTTGTGTTCTTTGTGAAGTGTACGTATCCAATAAGAAAGGGTTTTTCGAAATTCCACCCCTAAAAGGCTGAAACGGGGGTTGAATTTTCTGTTAAACTTTTTGTTTCCTTTAGGCCACGCGGGCGGAGCCGCTGGCAGAAGCTAGTTGTTTATATTATTGCAAGTGAACTTGCATTATTACTCAAATGGTATTTATGTGACTGGAACTTGATAAATGCTTCTGTTATTTTCACGATAAGATTGTTTTGTATATCCATTATAATATTACAAATGCGAAAGTAACTGTTACCCTTTTACGACTAAACCTCTGAACCGATTGCGATGAAAGGAGTTCGAAAATACCCCTCAGGCGCCATTTTGAGATTTCTTGAAAATGCGGCGCACGATGACACCTGTATACATCCATCGATTGGGGAACTCATACGAACAAAAAATACTTGGGTGTCTATGTCCTAAAATGTCACGTTACAGTTATTTGCAAAAAATATAGATTTTTGACAAATTCAATAACCATGAAAAAATACTATTGATTGATTGTACGCATTCTATAATGCTAGAATAGCTCGATTAATATATTATATCCCATATACACTACAAGTATTCGTTTTTATCTACACCCATGCCCTCATTTAAATAAATCCCCTCTGTAAAAGTTTCTGAAACAGTTAACTTATTGCCTTATCGTATTCGTGTCTCCAATCGATGTATATAGTATTCACCGTGCGCCGCCATTTTCAAAAAAACTCAGAATGGCGCCTGAAAAGTATGCCAAAATCTTCAAACCCTTTGCCACGCAGATAGCCTATGGCATGAAGAGGGACATGGCTACTTTTTATCCTGGGAACGCAGGTGAAACCGCGGGGGACCGCTAGTTTATTAGCTTGGATGTAGGGCGTAATCTTCTGAATTTCTCTGATTCGAGTCTGAAATTTTTTTCACTCAGGAAGTTCTATGTATCACCCCGAAAACCTCGAATATGACGGAAAATATAACAATAATGGTTTTGCATTTCCAGATGGTAGTTGACTCGTTATTCCTATGTGTGTGCGAAGACCGCAACATGAACGGCGCTGAAGGCAAGTGGAAGCACTCTCGGCTCGCCGAGCTCGGCGGCCATAAGAGAACCCACGATTCCGACCAAGATGGAACCGAGATAGACTTACAAGAAAAGTACTGAAGTCGTGAGTTTTTAAGCATGTTCTGTGAACGCTTTGGGTAACAAATATCAGCTGATTACAGTCAGTGATGCATATCCTGGGCTCTAAGTAACGGTAGAGTGGATTTTTTTTTAACCCCTGGCTGCAGTTTATTAATGCTTTGGTCGAATGGTTTAAAATTAATGTTGAAGAAGCTGTATTGTATTGTTTAACAAATTTGTTGTTATTGTTATGTTTTCTAATATTTGTCATGTTTATGTGTGATTTTAAATAGTTTGCGAAGAATCGTGTAAGTAGTGTTGTTTTAAGGAGAATTTGGGACTTTAACACATGCATGATATTATTGAATGTGGTAATTGGCCTTAAATGTTAGCTATCATGTTATATTAATCTGATTACTGATGACTTTTTAGGCGGAAAAAATAACTTACATATTGCAGATCGAATTTGAATGATATACATAAATATACATTTGTTACCAACGTAAAGGTTATTTTAAAACATTTTCTTTAATATTACTTAGGCATAATTAAATTCCTATTTATTTACAGATAAAATTGGAAGCTAAGTCCAGATTTGAAGTCTGAAAAACGCTTAATCTCTTTGACGCTTTACTATTAATTATAAAACTATAAGTACATGATACACGATCTACCATTTTAGATATTTTTATATACTGCACGACTATTTTAATCAAATCAAATTATATTCATCATATAAACTTTATATTAATGTAAGGTCTTAGATGTATTTTTGGTATATATTTTTATATGTAATTCATGTTATTATAATAATAATTGCAATCATGGATGTGTTTTAGGAATTTACACGATTTTGAGGCATTTATAATAACTTAGATGTTCTGATATTATTTCGTGTGTGATTATTGCCGATTCAGCACATAAGTATTTGCATAAAAAACATAGTTTTTATTGTAATTTAAATGTTTTTTTACTTTTACAAGTAATATAAGATTAAGATTTTTATACTTTTTCTGTTAATTCAAATTGAATTCCTTTTGGAGTTTTGCAATAAAGTACATAATAATCAAATAAAATATTATTTATGTACAACCTATTTACAGTTGTAATATTAAGCAATTTGTTCTTTTTTGCTTACAAAAGTAGGCACAATAGACTGATTGATTGAGTGTTCTTGTATTCATTTTATTAATTAAGTAAATTATAATCTGAATTCTGAATGTTGATTTTATAATATTTTACTCTAAGCTCTACAACTATAGAATCTAATACACCAAAATCCTTTTATTGTGCATCAAAATAAGGAACTCCATTCCTTTTGAACTTATATAAAAGGTGCTCAATTTGTTCGAAAGTATTATTTTAGCTCTGTGTTAATAACTTACAATTTGTATTTTTAATAATTTATTCATTAAAATTCTCGTTGTAAATCTCATGAAATTATGACATTGTATTTTTTTATTACATGTGATTTTAAATTACATGAAATGCATAATAGGAGTAAGTAACGATTATACAGGTGACTGGTAATTAGTAAACGATACTTGGACACATGATTGTACAGTAGTACCCAATTAATATGGCTTACCGATGTACCTGCGCAGAAGATACATTTTCAAAGCGCGGGAAACTCTATTGGTCCGACCAATAGCGTTTCCCGCGCTTTGAAAATGTATTTAGACCAATTTGGTCGGCAGCTGCTGCCATGTTAGCGCGCGCCGTGCGGAGGGCGTGGCGGAACTAACAGCTGCACTGTATTATGAACCTTATAGTACCTTGTAGATCTAAGGTTGATTTTAAGCATACTTTCGTTAATCTTCGGGGCCATACTTTCTTTTAATTTTTATTTATTTTTAATTTTATAATTTTTTTTTTCAGAATATTTTTTTTAATTTACTTAGCGCATGAGCCCGTAATATTTAGTACCTAACAAGAATAAGAATACACTCCTCAGCTTTTTTTTATTTAGTCATTTATCCCTATTTGTTTCTTTGAGAAAGTTGTTAGTTATCATGAGTTATCATGTGTCTGATTATCGTTTACTAATTACCAGTCACACTACATATTTTAAGAATCTAAAAGATCACCGTCCATAAGCATTTTATTTTTCATAAAATTATTTTGTATCTCAATACGGGCGGGCCAGTTGGCGCAGTTGGTTAAGATTCCACCTATCGCGCCACAGGTCGTGGGTTCGATTCCCACACAGGACATGCATTTGTGTGCTTGAACATGTCTGTATGTCCTGGGTGTGGATGTAATTATCTATAAGTATGTATTTACAAACAAAAAGTAGTATGTATTATATCAGTTATCTGGTTTCCATAGTACAAGCTCTGCTTAGTTTGGGATCAGTTCGTGTGTGAGGAATGTCCCAGGATATTTATTTATTTATTATTATTATGACGACCTGTGTGAACGTTGACAATGGAATTTGGTACAAGCATGGCAGATTCATTTGCTAAGTTCTAAAAGTGCGACGTCGGACTCGCACATGACATGAAGGTAACACACAATACAAAAGGAATGTTTCTTGTATGGGGGCCTATTATTATTTGTTGTTATAGTGGCAATAGAAATTCACATTAAGTGAAAATTTCAACGGTATTATGGTTCATGAGACCGACGGACGGACAGCGGAAGCTTAGTAATAGGGTCCCGTTGGCACCCTTTGGGTATGGAACCCTTAAAATCTAATAAACAATATGCTTCTGTTTTATGTAATAACCAAAGTTTATAGTTCCATTTTATTATGCTGAAATAGTAAACCGGATTATTGTGAATTTAAAAGAAAAAAATTTTTTTTATACCTACTCGTCAGGTGTAGAATCAGAGGTCAGGAGTGTATCAGACTTTTGCAAGCAACTAATCAACCACCATTTAAATTAAAATTGTCCATTATTTTAAATCATATTTGCCATGCCAGCATTTAATGTGTCCTAAGGGGAAAGAACCTTTGTGGCATAGCTAGCCGCCGCCATTTTAGTTTTTTTTCAATGTTGCGGCGCACGATGTAACTAGTATATTTGGGTAGAGGACACTTATACAAACAAAAAATGTTAAGCAATATGGTGGCCTAAAGTGTCACGTTTCCGAGATATTTGAAGGTAAAGATCGCCATATGAGAATTACGACAATCATTAAAAATGAACTTATTACGTTATTATATGCATTCGATTGCATTCAAATAATAGTTCCCAGGTTGATTTATAATTTTTTTTGAATAGAGTAAAAGTAGGAGCACGAAAAATCAATATTTTTATTTACTAAACACCATCGTAATATGAACTACAATGTTGTCAAAGTAGCTCAGATCGTGACTTGTTTTCCATCTTGTCATTATTATACAAACAAAAATGACAACACTTGTCCTAAAATCTCACGTTACATTACTTAGCGATCTAACTGGGCGAGAAAATTGCAATAGCGACGTAAATAAATAAAAAAACCCGGTCCCGCGGCCGGCCAAACCTAATAAAACTTCCACCAAAATGAAAGTCCCGTCTTCGTGGAAGACTGCTCACGTGCACCCTGTGTCCAAAAAGGGCGATAGATCAAACCCGACGAATTACAGGCCTATCGCCATCATCTCCCATTCTCTTCAATGTCATGGAGCGAGTGATCAACACGCAACTCTTGAGATACCTAGAGGATCACGATTTGTTGGGTGACCGACAATATGGCTGCCGCCCTAGTCGCATGGCTCGTGACCTTCTAGTGTATCTCTGTGATATGTGTCTATGTATACACTAGAAGGTCACCAGCCGAGTGGTCACTCGCCATCGAGAGTCAAGGTGGCGAAGACGTTCGATCGGGTCTGGCACCGGGGTCTTCTAACCGAAGTTACCAGCATATGGGCTTCCCGAGGGACTATGCAAATGGGTCGCCAATTTTCTGTCCAGCTGCATATCAATGAAATGCTGTCTATTGACGGCATTAATTGTTCTGCGGACGACAGTACAGAGGACAGCCGCGAACGGCTTATGTCTGAAATCTAGAGCACACTAACTAGTTGTCTCCGATTGGGGTCAACTAAACCTTGTCCATTTCAACCCCACTAAGACTCAAGTCTGCGCGTTCAGCGCTAAGAAAACCCCATTTGCTGTGGCTTCACAATTCCAGAACACAAACATCGACATTTCTAACGACGTCAATACAAATCCAGAAGACAAGGTTAAGCTAGCATCCAAAAAATTCGACGTGCTCAACAGAGCGAAGCAGTACTAGCATCGGGGCAAAGGCTGCAACTGATGGCAATAGGCCTGTAATTCGTCGGGTCTGATCTATCGCCCTTTTTGGACATTGGGTGCACGTAAGCAGTCTTCTACGAAGATGGGACTTTCATTTTGGTGGAAGTTTTATTAAGTCCGGCCGGCCGCGGGACTGGGTTTCTTTTATTTATTTACGTCGCTATTGCAATTTTCTCACCCAGAGAGCATTAAGATCGCTAAGTAATGCTCCACTACCAATCACACTTAAATAATCTGACGTTACCAAGTTAATTGGACACACAGGTTTAGGACAAGTATTGTCATTTTTGTTTGTATAATAATGACAAGATGGAAAACAAGTCACGATCCGAGCTACTTTGACAACATTGTAGTTCATAGGGAATATTACGATGGTGTTTAGTAGGTAAGTAATTAAAAACATTGTTTTTTCGTGCTCCTACTTATACTCTATTCAAAAAAAATTAAAAATCAACCTGGGAACTATTATTTGAATGCAATCGAATGCATATAAACACCTAATAAGTTCATTTTTAATGATTGTCGTAATTCTCATATGGCGATCTTTACCTCCAAATATCTCGGAAACGTGACACTTTAGGCTACCATATTGCTTAACATTTTTTGTTTGTATAAGTGTCCTCTACTCATATATACCAGTTACATCGTGCGCCGCGACATTGAAAAAAAATCAAAATGGCGGCGGGCAGCTATGCCAGCTCCCATACAAAAATGTTCGTACCCCTTTATATCTTACAGTAAAAAACAAAAATGTATAACATTTCTATGGATGTATTTATACATTATTTTTAGCTCTAAGTTATCTTGAACCTCATTGCTGTAACATTTCTTCCAATATTTTGTAACTGTACCAACTACAGTGACTGTAATTCCATTTAATCTGTTATCTTTGCTTTAATAAGAATAAAATGAAATGAGATGCATTATTATGTGAAAATGTTATTTTATTTAACAAAATCCTATTTTTTACTTGGTATTTTCTTCTTAAATTGTTTTCTCTTCTTTATCTGATCAGAAATAGCCTTGCTCTTCGCTTTTAGTTGCTTACGTCTTATAGCCATGTCTGGTTTACTTTTGGTTTTCTTCATGCTGAAAACTGGTTTACTGACCTCATTTTCTTCCTCTTTGATCTCTTCTGTAATTTAATAATAATTTATGTGCATAATCAAGAAAAAGGTAATGTAGTAGGATAAGTATTGATCATAAAGAAAAGTAACATAGTGTCTTTGTTATTTACCTTTGACAATTACTTCTTGTGCCTTCTCCATTGGATCGCCACGGAAAAAGTCAGCACCTTCTATATCAGGATATCCAGTTTCAGGTTTGGTGGCTTCATACACAACTTTCTTCTCGATTCTCCTCTCATATTTGTTAGCGGCTTTCTTTGAGAATGCCTGTCTCAACTTTGCTGGGCTTACATACTTGGGGTTTTCCCATATTGTTATCCCACCAAATGATCCCGAAAATATTTTCACCTGCAATTTTAAATAAAAAATAAACATAACTAGACCTTTAAGTGTGAAAAGAGCATTTAGATATGTATTGTTATTTAATCTCACTAGTAGAAGGAGACTTATGCCCCTGAATAGAAAGATCTAAGATAGTTTTTTGTATGAACTATACTACTCACAGGGTTCAAAACAAATCTTGGTCCAATTTCAGCTAAAGCACCATCCTCAGAAAGTATCTGATAATTTCTAAACCAAATCCTATTATCAAGGATCATGAATGTGTAAACATGATCAAAGAATGGTTGACTCTTGGGGTGATGATTTGGTACCCCAAATGTTTGTGTGAGCAACTCTTTCAATAGGCTGTAATGTGCATCTTTTGTAAATTGTGGGTCGAAGGATAACAGAGGTCTGGATCCTCTCAAACAGTTACCTGTCATTTTGAGCTCTCCCATAGTATATACTGAAAAGAAGAAAATAATTGGATAAGGTAACATAGATCTCAATAAATTTAAAATAGTAGGCTGGATAGATGGTGTTTAATCCTTTGAATCATGGATAAAAAAATAACAGTTTAATTTAATTTTTATCATTGTATGTGCATCCCATGCAAGAACCAAAAGATTAAATTTAAACAAGGCATTTCCAGGCTGCTTGTAATATAATTTTTATTATAAATATGGTCTAGAGAATGATTAATCCCTTGTGGTTAAAAAATAACAATTGATTTCTATTGTTTTCCCCCGCACGGGTCCTCAAACAGTCAAAGGATTAAAGATGGTAATATTTAGATAGAATAATAATATAATCAATTAATTAATAGCAGAAACAAATATTATGAATTGAGAAATACGTTTGTTGTATAAATTTATAATTACTAACTGTTTTCAACTAGAAATTTAACACTTGGTCCATTAGGCACATTCGCCATCCATAAGTACAAATCTCTCATTTTTCTGCCTTCAAACAGGATGCACTTGTTGCAATTCTTCATTTCACTGATTTCATTGACCACATACAAATTTTTACTTCGCTCCATCTTTGATTCAGTTTTATGATGAGGCATTAGTTTTTTAATGTCCTCCATTAAGTGACGGTGACGATGGTTGATGCCTCGTGCTGCAAACACTAGGACTCTTTGCCTGTTTATCCATTTGACCTGGAATAAATACAAAAATATTTGCATTCTCTATACCCAATTTGAAGGTAACAAGAGTATAACGTAGTTCTTTGAATTATGATAAAATTTATTGTTTCCTAATAATACTCAGTTTCCTAAATATACTCTAAGAAAAAGGAATAATAAAATGAATTAGTTTGTGAGAAAGCAGGAACCCAACACGTGTAGTTTTTGGTACCTACTTGTTTAGGTGTAGGATCGTCAGACATTCGAACTGGGGGTAATATAACAACATCTTCTTCTATTTTCTTAGGTTCGGAGGTTTTCAAGGTCTTTTTAACCTTTTTTGATTTTACTTTTACCATTTTCAAGAATTTTAAATTATAGCACGTGAGAAATAATACCGCCTCGTACTTTTTCGTTACATTTGCTTACAGATAATAAAAATATTTTTGACAATTAAACATTGGCTGCATTCCGAATTATCGCTGTAATCGCTGTAATCGATTTGAGCGTGCTTAAAATCGTACCGAATTGAATAATGACAGTTAACGATGTCCCGTGAAACGTCATAGATGACGTCATGACATGCGCCATCTTGCGCTTACACCGACCATGCCCTAAACTGATATCACCGTGAGCGCTGTCAAAAGTGACGGCAAAAATCTAATAAGATTCTTGATTTTCTATTTGGCAAAGATTCTTTTTATGATTTTATAAGAGAAAAATAATAAAAAAAGCAGATATTCCTTTTTGCGAGTCAACTATTAAAAGATATAAGGAGTACTAGCGCATTGATAATCAAGATTTTAATTAAATTCTCAAATGTTCTGTTTTGAATACTGTGAGCGCGTTATCGGGCGTTCCGAATTGTTGATAGTTCTCAGCTGTCATAAGCGTGATATCTAATTCGGTACGCAAATTAGTGCTGTGATCGCTGTGATCGATATTATCCATTTCGGAATGTACCCATTGTTACAACAGTGAAAATCAAATATCGGGAAACTTGCCAGCTAGAAATCGGGCGATTTTTTGTGAAATGAAGCATTAGGACTTTTTGGCGGGAACTTGCAGAGTGACATTGCGTTTTCATTTTTATTTTCATAAATTCGTGTATTTTGAATCTTATTGCATATTATCGGTGGTATTTTATCCAATAAAGATCAATCCATCTGCACCAGTGAAGTGAAATGAAATGAATCATGTGTATCTTGACTTTTCAAGTTGTCTCAAGAAGTCCGTGAAAAGTTTTAGTACAACCACCATTGTAATAAAACATGACTTTTATGGACGGTGACTAACTTAGGACTATGTGAAAGTGATTTATTGTGACTAGAACTTATAATATAGGTAACTGGAAAATGGCAAACAACAGAAGCCGTATGACGCCAACATATAAATTAAATTATTAAAAGAAACAAAAAACCCGACTGCGTAAAACATACATTAACTGAAAAGAGAAAAACAAGCTCTTAAATCTATAGAATTTTGAATATAACTTGAATTTTATAAGGTATTGCAATCGGGGACAACCAATAACCTAAGTATGTATTTTTTTTATAATATTTGTTTATCCCCGACTGCAATACCTTATAAAATTCAAGTAATATTCAAAATTCTATAGATTAAAGAGCTTGTTTTTCTCTTTTCAGTTAATGTATGTTTTACGCAGTCGGGTTTTTTGTTTCTTTTAATAATTTAATTTATTTCAGACTTTTTAGTTTTATACAGAAAGAGTTGTATGTATTAGTAAGTAAATGAGCGGTACGGTAAAGGAACGCTAACAACCATCGCAAATCTGTGATTTACGTATTATATGCTAACGGCTTAGTACCTACTGTCCTTGCATTAAACGTGGTTTTTTGCAGTTTACGTCAGAATGGTACCATAAAAGTATTACAATATATACATATATGGAATGGTCTATTTACAAGCTTTCATTTGATACCCATATTGTTATAATAACGAAACTTTTATTTTTAATACCCCCCCTATTTTTTTATTCTTAGGCGCTATATAAAAATAATATACCCTATGACACTCCCCCAGTCAAGACAAATCTAACGACACCTCATATGCTTAAATCCATCAAGCCGTTTAGGCTGCAGAGCGGCACAAAGAAATCGACATACATACATACATACATACATACATACACTCGAAAAACATAACCCTCCTTCCGGGTCAGTCGGGTAAAAAAAAGAAAAAACTGAAGCTTTAGAAAGGTATGGCGTATGGGCATTATGTTTTAATTATTTGATACTCTTACAATGCCCATCACATACTATAAAAGCAGGGCCGGCTCTAGCCCATGCAGCGCCCGTGTGCAATCAATACCCTGGCGCCCCCAAGTAGGTGCGTGATAAAAATGAAATACAAAAAAAAAACACCGCATTAACTCCGCACTTTTAGGGGGCGACAAAATTTCGAAATAAATAATAATAGGTATCTCATAAATATTTAAATCATTTTATTCATCGGTGGATTTACAGACTTCCTAAGGCTGTAAATATTTTATTTTAACTTTTTATAAATTTTATTATATAAATTATACAGTTTCGCCAAACTGCACGATACAGTTTGTTGGCGAAAGAGGCGCTCGGAATACACACGCATTTTATCGTTCTAATATATAATAGCACAATTTGCTGCCCTTATCTCTACAATAGGGATGATTCCTGGGTAAAAAATAATAATTCTAATTACTCCGTCAGTTAAATTATCATAAAATATTGGACACGTATTTACGATATGCTTTACCAAATCATAAAAAAATTACAAAGATAAGCGCGTCATGGTTCGGGAGTTGGGGCTCGTGACTTCACTTTAGAGTAAAAACTGTACCATAACGTGACGTCACGCGGAACTTCAACTCACGATATCTTCGTATTTGATTGTTTAATAATTGATAAAAGACAATACGTGTCTAATACCTACATAGTTTTTGAAAATGTTAATGAAGGACTAAAAAGTTTTTTTCAGTCATCTAGCCTTCCTGGATTATTTTTACAATACAACAATTTGGTTGAAATTTCATAAGATTTTTTTTGGATATATTTCTTTGTGTATCAAAGTTAAATCATGTATAGGTAGGTAACTGGCCCTGATTCTGTTGTTCACAACTAAACTAATTTTAATCTCATTATGTCTCTTTCTAACAAAGAACATAAGAAAAGGATGTAAGAAATTTAGTCCTGTCAAATTAGTCCAATGCTTGTTTTCAATATAGATTTAGTCGCTAGTAGTTTGTAGTTTGATTTAGTATGGAGGTGCAAGGTGGATGACACCTCCATTGAAAAGGGAAGATCTTCCGCCAGGCTGGGTCATCGTGCCTGGTGGGGACCGCGGTCCAACTGTTACTTGTCGGACAGTTGTATATATGCAGATCGCCGAGAAAATCTTTGCAAGCGCGATGCAGGATGTAGTGGGCATGTATGCGCGATGTATGCACGATGCAGGATAATGTGGCGGCACGCCATCTATCTATCGGCGTGTGAACTTCGTTATGTAGTGGTTCGCTACATCACTCCCTTCCTAGACCAGAGGTCGATCTATAGTTGCGTCATTGCGTTAAGCTTGCAAGTGCCAGTGCTGCTCGGAAGTCTGCGGTGAGTCGAGACTGAGCGGGGTTGCTGCGACGGGTTGAGCCAGGGGAGTCCACGTGGTGCAGAGACTGCCACGCCGGAGAGGGTGAGCCAGCCGAAGAGATCCGGACGTGTGCTGCGGTGGACTGTGCGGGCGATGAGTGCTGTCGCTGTGATGAGCCTTGCAGGACCAGGAAGCACGGTGAATCGGCTGCCTTGGAACTGGTTAAGGCGAAGCTGGCTTGCTGTGTGACTGCTTGCCGGCGGGGAGTGATGAGCTTGGAAGTTGCTCTGAAGGATGCCACTGCATGTTCAGCGATTGGAAGGGTTGGAAATTATTCCCATTCCATCACGTCGGGGTCACCAATATGGAGGTACAAGGTGGATGACACCTCCATTGAAAAGGGAAGATCTTCCGCCAGGCTGGGTCATCGTGCCTGGGGACCGCGGTCCAACTGTACTTGTCGGACAGTTGTATATATGCAGATCGCCGAGAAAATCTTTGCAAGCGCGATGCAGGATGTAGTGGGCATGTATGCGCGATGTATGCACGATGCAGGATAATGTGGCGGCACGCCATCTATCTATCGGCGTGTGAACTTCGTTATGTAGTGGTTCGCTACACCATCTATCTTGGTTACGCCTAAATACACGCAAAATAAGACGGTAAAGGTTAATTTTACAACTTAAAATATGTTCTATCCTTTTCCAATAATGTTCGTAAGAAAGATATGAGATGTGACTAAAATTAGTTTAGTGCGATTTACAACAGAATCGACACCAATGTATGCTTCTTTCTCCAAGACATGAGAAAAAAAGGTTCCCCAAAACAACCCTTAAAATCTGCAGCCCTAGGCTCAAGCCTACTGAGCCTGCTGATAAATCCGCCACTTATTTTATTTCATATTTATGTCGCGCTTATATAAAATTCGGTGCGATTAGTTTATCCTTAGGATAACTGTATTTTTAGAGTCTTTTGAATTTACAGACCTAAATAAGGTGGCGGCGAAATTTGTCTTCGCCTCGGGTGGCTGAAATCCACGCTACGCCACTGGTGTGGATGCAGTGCCTCTACCATGAGTTTTCTACAATAACGTAATCTACACACGCTAGCGACTACGGTGAATATTTTGTATAACGAACACCGCCTCTAGTGGATACTTTTGGAAGCATTTCATACAAAATGTTTCACCGTAGTCGCTAGCGACTGTAGATTACGTTAGTGTAGAAAACTCATGGTAGAGGTACAGATGCATCCCCCTGTAAATAATCCTGCCGACACCCATCGCTGTGGTGCGAACGCGAACAAAGCGCAGAGGGAGCGCGCTCTGCAGGCTCAGGGGTACGTTTAAGTCAATTATCCAGTATAAAAAACTGACTAAGCGCTCCTGTACACGATGCCGCCGTCTCGCGCCGACACCGCGCCGCCGCGAAATAATCAATCAAATGCCATATAACACCAGAGTAACTGCCTGTACCTCTACCATGAGTTTTTTTACAGTAACGTAATCTACACTCGCTAACGACTACGGTGAATATTTTGTATGAAATGCTTCCAAAAGTATTCACTAGAGGCGGTGCTCGTTATACAAAATATTCACCGTAATCGCTAGCGTGTGTAGTATTACGTATGTGTAAAAAACTCATGGTAGAGGTACAGGTAGTTACTCTGGTGTTATATGACATTTGATTGATTATTTCTCGTATTTTCACCAAACAGTGGGCTATCGCGTATCTTTGGTGGTTAAGATAACGAACACCATTAATGATTTCATCCAATGACGCGGCATGATGGGTGGGTCTAGATTGGATGAAATTCACTGGCTCGATGTCGTTGACACAACCATATATAGTCCCACAAACATCTGGCCCGGTGGCCAAAAGAGGAACTAACCGTTTCAAATGACCTTAAAGTGCTTATTACACCTTCCTATTTGTAGGTTTTTTTTTTTTTTATTAATTTTTTCATTAACAACTTACGTTATGTCTGAATGTTAATACAATATAAAAAAACAAAGAAAATTATAATAATTAAAAAAAAAAAAAAAAAAAACCTAACTGGCATCGCTCTGACTAGGAAGCAGAAGCTGTTCTAACTGCGATTACACCTTCCTATTTCCTAGTTAGGTATATAGTTACGATCCTAAAAATAGGACGGTGTAATAGTTACTTTAGGAAAATGACAATATTCCTGCCATTCGCTATTGGTTGTTTGCTCCAGCAAATGCGACAACAGCGCCTCTCTCACCGAGCCAGATAATTTTTTGGGACTGTACTTAGATTTAAGGATTAGTTAGATTTGCAGTCAGCGAATGGCGAAGAAGATAGCGATAGTTCGACATATTTACATATAATACAGCTACGTACAATTAATACTGCCATACTTACACTTTTACCCCATTATGTGGGTAAACTGGTATTGGGTATTTAGGTTTTACTACGAGTCGTAATTTATCAATGGTGTGGCAGGTGATATTGTTATAACTTTATAGAAGTCATAATAAAACACGGGATTGATAAAGTATAGTTTAATTAAGCCCCTAGACATAATTATACAAAATAAATAGGTGCGTACACACTAGAAGTTTTTTTTTTGTATCAGTTGTGACTTATCACGTTTTGACCGCAACCTCCTCAGTTATTGATTGTTTATACTGTACTGATAGGTGATGTATTCTGAAGACACAATTAAATACCTAATTATCCTTTGTTTCCATATAAACTCGCAAATTTTCACATTTAGAGAGTAACTCTTAATGTGAAAATTGAATGGTTGAGCCTTGCGGATCTGAAAGAGAAAATACCTATATTTGATTTCATAATACATGACATATATCGTCGTTATTTGTAAGTTTTTATTTCCGCGTCAGACGAATTCAAAACAATTACTTTTTATGTATCAAACTTACCTATAAATATAACTTTAAATGGTTCTTTATGAAAACTACAAAAAATAAAATACGCTATTTAAAATTCTAAAATTAATAAAGTGGTAAAATTTATAAAATGCTGGTATCCCCATCAACTTATAATCCGACTATTTACGAATGACACGTAGTACCATAGTTAACCACCCCACAATAATAAGCCTCACACTTTGGTCGGTTAGCACTAAAATCAAATTTGGTTGATCATCGTATTTCGGCGAAACTATCTATTAAATTTGCATGATATTGACAGAAAATACACTTGAGTATAGTAATCCTTTGATTTCCTTACTATATCAGTTAAAAAAATCTACTTACCGATGAAAGGTTATGTTTGGTTCATTTCGTTCACTACGGCTTTTACAGCCAATTACACAACAATTCACCATCACTGCACACTAAACAATATCTTTGAGTATATAAAAAAGTCACAAATAACATTCATTTAGGGTTTCAAAGCTCTCATCAACAAAATATCTTTTGGAACCAGAAACTTGCTTGCCATCAACGAGTTCAACAACACCGATTTTGACACTGATGTCAAGAATAGAAACCTATACGCGAGATAGGGACAAAAAAATCTGCTTAGTCCTGCTCACACATACACGCTTTGCCATATACGTATCTCGCTTTCGTAATTATTATTATTTTAGTGACATATCTACCTAATCCTTAATCTAAGGGACTGTAGGATCGTGTAAAATTTAATACTTTAAGCCGGCATGCCATGAGGCATATTGTGGCAAGATCTTATTTGAATGTGACCATTGTGTGCTCGTGCAAAGACTACTATTGTACTGGGGTTCGTGCTCGGTGATGTATTTTACCTAGGTACTAAATACAGTAGGTACCTAATCTGTGGTAATAGTAGGTATCATCCAAGAATCTTATTCTAATATACAGGGTGTATTTCGCATGGTAACGCAAACTTCGCGAAAAGGCTACACCTAATGCCACTAATCAAATTGTAAAAGTCATTCACCTCGCTAATGATCGGTTATAGAAATTGTCATTTTCGAGCGCGCAATGTATTGTGAACACCGCGATTTAAACGCGCGATAACGTTGTGCCTACGTAGTATGTCGCTGACTGCAGGCGAATATCGCCATAAGACACCGTTTCTAGTTTTATTTACATTGCTACTTTTAGTGAAAGTAATGAATTAATAACTTATTTATTTTAAATCTCTGGGTTACGTAAGAATAACGATTATGAACAGTCTAAAGTAAAAAAAACTCAAAAAAAAATTTAAAAAATTTGGGAAAAGCCGACGAAAAATTCCAACATGGGGGGTCCAGAATCATGTCCTGGACCCATGGTATCTGTTTGAGCGGCGATGTCCCTTACACGCTGTATAAGATTCTTGGTATCATCATAATATATAATGTGTAAGGCCGGCCTCACACAGCCGGAATGTTTCTCTTAATTTCAGAGACGGAATTCATGCTCTGGATTCCGGCACTTGACTCACACATATCTTAAAAAATCAGATTGATCAGTAGTCTTCTATTCTCGGGTCCCAGCAGACGTCTCTGTTTAAATATGAAAGACGAAGTATTAATTCTCATCGCCCTACTTTAAGCTTTATAAATGAAAAAAGAAACTCAAACGAATACATTGGATTCATCCTCTACATTTGAACATACCCCCTTGATAACTACTGAGATTTTCTAAAGTGGCCACCTCCACCAACCTCTCGGTCATAAAAGACGGCACACTATACCAGGCATTTGAACAGAGTTAGGACAGCTTTCAACGCACAAAATGAGATTTTTCGTCTCGGCCCTCGGCCATCGTAGCAGCAACATAGATAACACGTCGTGACACGTCTAGCCATCTCACGCTTGCAGCTTGAAGTCAAAGAGTATTCAATAACTACGTAAGACTTGCAGTGACAACTGAGATCATTAATAATCTGATTCCGTCGTGTGTGTGCTGATCAAAACTATAGAAAAACGCGCGTTATGAAATCATAATCTTAATCCGTTCCGGAATTAAGAACGCTTGTCAGTATCATTCTGACAGATCAATCTGAAAAAATCAAGATCTGAGAAAATAAGAATGTGTGTGGAGCATGATTACATTATATGTAATTCCATGCTTTCTGGATTAATATTATGAATTCCGTTTCTGAATTCAGAGAGACATTCCGGCTGTGTCAGGCCGGCCTTAGTGCCACAAACCAAACGTGCCACAAACCAAACGTGCCACAAACCAAACGTGCCACAAGCTTATCTGGCCCGGTGAGAGAGTCGCTGTTATCGCATTTGGTGGAGCAAACAACCAATGAACGTGGTGTTTATATTCTCTTTTACCAATGGTGATTGAGATTTCGAAATGGCGTCATTAGTTCCTCTTTTGATCACCGGGTCAGATAAGTTTGTAGGACTATATTGATGCTCATTAATTCATTATGTACAGCATATCTCTACTTATTTTGTGATTATGTAATACTTTCAAACACGACGTAGAAGCATGTTATATGTAAAACATTATATTTTACCTACTGCTAGCAAAGCATTGTGATTATGTTATGACTTATGTACCCAGGTACGAATGTATGATAGATACATTCATTACCTATTTATAAAATTCTTAATAGGTAGGTACTACTACTAAATGCCTACCTCTCTGCTACTAGACTAAGATTAGTTTACATGTTTAAGCGACCTTTTCTCATTTAGTAGGTACCTACCGAAACGAATATATTTTATCTATTACGTCACACTTTTATTGACTGCTGCTAGCATTTAATTTATGAATATCTTTCCATAGATAGCAATATTTAGTAACGACCTATCGTAGAAGATAGTGGTTGTGTGGTTGTTAAGCTAATTATTATGTTAAAATTATTTAATTTGACTCTATTTGTAAAGAGTATTAGTAAACAAAATGTTTTGGATCAATTTAGATGTGCGTCACAAGGTCTACCACAACTATCGTCGGTAAGATAAGATTCTAATAATAAATACTCCGTTGCATCTGTGATCAAAACAAATCCCCTAGCTAGAGCTATTTTATAGGTTTCTTCGTTTTATTTTCGCAACGCAATATTATATTTATATCATATTACTTAGGTACCTATCTACGTAGTTTAATTTGATAATCATATTTTTTTAAATTATATTTTGTCTATCTATATTCCCTTTTCTATATTCCTATATTCTATTATATCACGGAAAAGTTAAGTATCCTAGGCTAGTTACTGTTTTGTATGGTACGCTCTGATTATGAAAATTCGAAATATTGATCAACAGCAACGTATTTGTTCAGCTTTGTGCTATTCTACCTAATTATACACCTGCAATATCATTATTATTATAAGATTTACTAACTAACAGATATGTGGAACAAGTTTTCCGAAATAAATGAATTGAATTGAATATAGTGTGAATACTTAGTGTCTCTAAAAATATTCCGAGCTACAGTTAGCATCGGTGTAAAAGAAAAGAAGGCTGTTTCAGCAAACACTCACCGGTATCTTACGACAAGTGGCACTTGCGAGAGCCACTTCCTTTCGTTCTCAAACGTAGGCCTATCCATCTGACAATAGGTATTCCAGATTTCGATGCAATTGATCTGTTTAATTAAATCTGTGATGTTTGTCCGGGGAATTAAACATTTGAATAATACCTATTCTAAATTTGTATTTATTTTATAGGAAAAATATAACGTAAAAAGAAAAGAATTTGGTATAGTCCAAACAAAAGATGTAAATTACTTCAAATCTGTACTTAGCGAAGAGCGAGTCTTAACTGATGAAAGTGATGTTTTGCCCTTTAACATTGACTGGATAAAGAATTGTAGAGGTAACATAAGAATAATTTATATAATATTAAGTAGTTATTATTTGATGATGATCTGATGTCATGTAATAAATAAAAAACATGTGAAGTCAATTTACGTTTATTTACAGTGTGCATCCAAATATAATAATGATTAAATAATTAAGTATAATGAATAATGAAATGTAAATGTAATTAATTATCAGCAATAAAGGCTATATATCTATCTATCTAGTTATTATTTTAGATAATTGATTTTATTTACGAAATTTAAAAGTACCTACTTAGGGGTGAAAACGAAGGATAAAATATGATAGAAACATTTGAGCTTGTTTTATTCGACAGGTCAATCGAGAGTGGTATTAAAACCAAAGAGTACAAATGAAGTATCCCAAATTCTGAAATATTGCAATGAGCGCCGCCTAGCGGTGTGTCCTCAAGGCGGGAACACTGGCCTCGTGGGGGGCTCGGTCCCCGTCTTCGATGAGATAGTATTGAACTTCGCGCTCATGAACAAGATTGTGAGCTTGGATGAAATATCAGGTAGACTACGAATAATAAAGTCTATTAGGTATAAGACCCGATGGCACAGATTAAAGTGCCGATGGTTGATGTGACAATATTTTTTTTAACTCCATCGAGGTTACCTATTAATTTTGATTTTAAATAAGCGATAACTATGTGCCTCTGCTATTGCATCGTTTAATGTGTATAAATCTTGTACGTACCTACCTATAGGTTCTAAAGATAACTTACCTAATTGTTATGTTTACATACGTGGTTGTGCATTGATAAAATGAGATAAAAGAGCATGCAAACTACTTTTTATTTAACTGAGTAATTTAAAAAAAAACGGCCAAGTGCGAGTCGGACTCACACACGGAGGGTTCCGTTCCGTAGAATATTAACTAAACTCAACTTTGCTAGGAAAAATTAATTTTAATTTTACTGTTAACATGTCCGGGTTCCAAGTTCCGAAATCCGGGGCTTTCACCCTTCTTGTCCTGGTTGCCAGATTTTAGAGATGTCAACCCTAGTTGTATAGGTAGTCTATTTTATTAATTTCATAATGTAAGTATAATAATAACTACTTTTAGATTATCCAAATTCACTCGTAGCTATAGCTTCACTTGCTTTTGCTCTCAATTTTGCTAAGTCTAAAACGATTCAACATTTTGGTGTTATCTGAATTTCGGGACAGTTTTCATTTGGACCTTGGGTACCTACCTATCATTTTTAAAATACCGAAATTCCTTTCTCAATTTCAACTTTTCTCTTATCCTTTAAATTTAAAGAATGTTTGTTAAGGTTAAAAAGACGCACGTCGGAAGTATCGAAAAGAGAAACTATTTTCGTTAAATGAAATGGCATCAAATGGTTCGTGTAATATTACACACAGTGCTGCTCGCCAGTTCTCTTGTCTTGAAATTGGTTTGACACGCTGCCGCGAGTCTACATTCATTGAATAGTTTTCGACATAGATACTTACTTATGTAACCCATTATATGTACTTACGTACACAATTCTTACAGGAGCATTAATCTGTGAATCTGGATGCATTCTTGAGAACCTGGACAACTATGTGAAGGATCATAATCTCATAATGCCTTTGGACCTGGGTGCTAAAGGTACCTGCCACATCGGAGGCAACGTCAGCACCAATGCTGGGGGACTCAGGTTGTTACGTTATGGTAACTTGCATGGCTCCTTATTGGGAGTTGAAGCTGTAAGTAACCAAACAAGTTGACGAATGCCATGGCGATAGTCGTGCACTTGAATCCTAATAATGTGCTTGGAAAAGATAACACGTAAGTCGGTGGTATAGGATACATACACCTATCCTACCGACCGATGTGTTGCGTGCGGCAGCTGCGCTTGAGGCTCAGTCCTCATCAGGATGTCAGATAGTTGTCCAACACATTATTTCCGCCTATAAAAAAAACACACCCATTTAATTCACGCCACTCGCACGTCAAATCAGCAAGTATTTTTTTTAATTAATTTGCAAATCTGGTCCGTAGCAAGAACCCATGTTTGGGGATGTGAAATGAGGACCCATTTTCGGGAGTTCACGTTAAACATAGAACATGTGTTCATTACTTTATTCAATGTTACTTACTTAGATATCGGTGCAAATGGATACGGTTAGTATAAAAAGCTTTTCATAATAATATCTTGAGTTTGTATGAAAGAAAACTGTAAATTACTAGGTAATTATTAATTAATTAATGCGACACGGTACTAAAGTGATCGACTACTTTTGACGCTGACTGTACAACACAATATCATAATGCTTTGGTATAAGAACAGTAATTATAAGTATCTAAATATATTATTCTATTCGAATGTTTCGGGCGGTGATTGAACACCCATATGGGAGTACCCCTGCATACGGGCCTGTAGAAAACTATCAACTAAGTTAAAAGCAGTGTAAGCTGCTGGTTAGATGGGTAGGAATACAGTTTTTACTTATATTTTCGTTTTGAGGTTAAAGCGGATGGCACCGTCATAGATTGCCTGAGAGCATTGAAGAAGGATAACACTGGTTACCACCTCAAACACTTGTTCATTGGATCTGAAGGAACATTAGGTGTTGTAACCAAAGTGGCAATACATTGTCCCGTTTTACCGAAAGCAGTTACCCTGGGATTTTTTGGTAAGTATAGGCATCGATTGAACAATTAACCCAAAAAAGCCCAATGACGTTCATTTTGCTTGAAATCTATTCCGCCAATTTCCAACCACCGATAATTCGCTCTGATTGGCTAAGTCAAGGACACATGTGCTCTGATGATTGGCCAAGTCAAGAACAAATACAATAGGGTCGGCAACGCGCGAGTGATACCCCTGGTGTTGCAAGCGTCCATAGGCTACGGTAACTGCTTACCATCAGGCAGGCCGTATGCTTGTTTGCCACCTAAGTGGTATAAAAAAAAAAACAAACGATGCAGTGATTGGTCCTTACTGTTCAAAATAAGTGCAAAAGCACTGACTAGTTGCGGAATTGGATTGCTCGGTATTACTACTAGGTACAGGGATTTTTCCTCGATGTTTATAGGTAAGTTTGTAAAAGAGAAGACAAATCAAATTTTTATAAAATTAAAACTTTCAGGTGTTAAAAAATTTGAAGATATTCTTGAGCTGTATAAGAGTGCGAAGGCTTCGCTAGGTGAGATCCTATCAGCATTTGAAATGGCAGATTTCGATTCAATTAACGCTACAGTACAAAATCTTAAGCTACCGTAAGTATGAACAATATTAAGTCTTAGGTATGACGTAGGTAACAGAAATATTTGCTCGATTTATTATGCGATGAGTAAGTAGGTACCTACTTACGTTAGGGATTAGCCAAAAAGGATACCTAAAATCACTACTTTTTCGAGTTACCTACCAAAAACCAATGTAAATATTTGTTTCAGAAACCCGATAGCGGACTATCCGTTCTACGTGCTAGTGGAAACTCACGGCAGTGATGAAACTCATGATGGTGAAAAACTAAACAGATTCCTCACCAAAGAGATGGAAAGTGGACTTATTATAGATGGCACCGTCACATCAGAACCTAACAAGATGCAGGTAATAAATAAATAACAAATGTTTACTTAGCTTATGGTTAGCAAAGTTATTCTTTCAATGGATAGGAACGAATTAATAACGCCCATTATTAACCTCGTTGTACGCAATGATATTTGACGCTATTATTACTACTTACGTATAGAGATGCTATCATAGTTTATCTGCGCAAATAAATGTATGCATGATAATAAGTCACACAGAGAGGAACCTGGTTCTCAAGATACAGGTTGGACCTAGTTTGAGAACCAGGGCACTAATGTTGAGTGAATGAATTTAATTTCTTTTGAATAGCTATTTTGATGTTGTGTACCTTATTTAATTCTTGTTTTTGAAATAAAGTTATTATTATTAAAGTTATCATAAGCAAAGGTTATGTCCCATTTTTTTTTAGAGTCAACTAAAGTTCTCTTTAGCGCTGAAACAATAATTAGTCGTCTAAGCAGACAGTAGAACTAAGAGACGACACGTAGCGCTAAGAGAACGCTTTTAGGAGTATTTTTCTCATAAACAGTGATTTTCACGGCGCTTACGCGTTTCGTTCATCGTTCTACAACTACAACAACAAGTGTGGCCGGATTTCAATGGCCGTACGTAGGTGTTGGTTAATTTGAATTAACGAGAATATAATTTGTAGGTACTACGTATCAATATTTCACTTCGTAATTTATCGTCGTCTATTTTGTCATCTATCACTCGGCACTTAGCTATATTGGTACCCAATTTGCTTTTCACTTCTCGGTTCATTGCCTGCAATTTATACCTAGATACGAGGCATATTTTTACCGAGGAATATTATTTTGTCATATTTTAAGACAATCTGGAACCTACGAGAGAGCATAGCAGGTGCCGGTTTGCTTCACGGCTACGTGTTCAAGTATGATGTTTCTTTGCCGATCAAGAATTACTACGATCTAGTGCCGGTGTTGCGCAATAGACTCGGCGATAAGGCAATAGTTGTATGCGGCTATGGGCACGTTGGTAAGTGACAATAATTAATAGAACATTACTTTTAATAACAAAACGGGTATTTACTTAATGTTTTCAATAACACGGCACGATGATGACCTTAGATCATAGGTTCTTAAACTTCTTTAGCTCACTTTAAGGGTCAGTTTACACCGAAATTGGTTGGCAGCACAAGCTTATCGGGCTCTTGCACGCTGCGTCTACCGGGCGAAGCGTCGCGATCGCCGCTTCGCGTATTCGAATTATTTCAGTGACGTGCTTTAATTCAAATTGCAGGTGATGGCAACATTCACATCAATGTGACAGTTCCAGAGTATAACAAGGAAGTGACGGCACTCCTAGAGCCTTACATATTCGAAGAAGTAAATAAACTGAAGGGTTCGATAAGTGCGGAACATGGAATCGGTTTCCGAAAACCTCAGTTCATACATTACAGCAAAGATGAGTCAGCGTTGCAACTGATGCGTGGCCTCAAACAGATGATGGACCCCAACGGCATTCTGAATCCGTATAAAGTTTTACCTGAACTATAAATAAAAACAACTTGTAACTTGTCTATTCAAATTTTATTATAAAAAGAATAATTGTAACCTTCGCTTTAAATAATAAGCCTAGTTTGTGATGTTATTTAAAATAATGGATTTTATATAAAAGTAATTTTAAATCAGGTGTTTTATTTTTCTTGATACTGAGGAACTACAATAAAACTACATTTATTTAAATGACTTTTATTAAAATATCCATTTATTCTTATAACATTCATAATATCACTGCAACAAAAATACAATGGAATATTATAAACATTTTCCTAATTGCTTCAAATAAATAAATCCAGTATTTCATTAAATATATTCGAAAACATGTCTTATTAGCACTTCAATTATATCAGCGTAAATGGCATACGTGACTTACTTTATTAAGCAGTAGTTTCTTTTTATACCTATTTCAGGGTTTCGAGTTCTATATTATCACTATAGATAGGTATTCCAACCAAACCAGCAATTGGATCGTAGACTAAAACCCACTTCACATTCAAGGCAACTATCACGCTGTATCACTCATATCAAGTAGGCAAATTGAATCGCATAACAACGTCTAACATAATCGTAACCAATTTGGCAAATAAGTTGTTCGACAAAACTTCTTACTCTCGATTCGACTACGAGACCAACTATTTATATTTATTTATTAAGGTAAGCCCCTTTACTGATATGAGAATTTCAGATAATTTAATCTAGTAATATTTGTGCTAAAGAAACCTTCCATGCTAATTTAAAACATCTTCGTTCCACAGATTGAAAAAAATATTTGACTACTGTCTGGCCATGGTAAGACACGGCCGCGAAATTCAATATTTATTTATAGTTTATATAATCGACGAATCAATAAAATAATCAAATAAATAAAAAAAAATATTATGTCATCATCAGCCTTCTAATATTTGCAACATAGATAAGTTTCACAAGTGTATGTATTCATATTTTCGACGTGGAATGGATAGCCTTCTTCACATAATTAACAACCGAAGCAAATTAAGTAAATGCTTTAGGACATATTTTTGTATTTTATAAAGAAATGTGTGTGTAAAGAAGTCCATGTTGAATGTTTAATTATAATTTTTTTGAAATACAAAAATAAATGGAGAAATTATGAGATCACTAAATAATAAAATATAGATGAAATGTAAACAAGGAGTTTTCGACGATTTTGGAGGGAGCTACATTATGAACTCATACAACAATAAGACCATCACTATAGTGCATCGTTTCTCAACCGACATCGCGACACAAAGCAAACAATAATAATAGACCCTCTTAATAGTATTTGAGTGTACTTTTGTGTTTGTATTTGTGATCCACGTACATAAAACATGTAAGTGAAAATCTAAACCCACTGGCACATTCAATAATTCAACAACTTGACTGTAAGTAAAAAAATATTATGTCGTTAGTACCAGCTTATATTTAATTTTGTCACACTTGATTATATAATATAAAATACTTTAATAAAAACTTATTTTACGAGCCCGTATCTTAATAAACACGACCCTCAGCTTGTGAAACGATGCTACAGCGAATATAACAATAACGGTTTATTTGACCTGAACGAAGAGCGGAATTATGTCGCGGTCGGTATTAAGAAAACATCCAGTTTGATACGTTAAGGCTTGTTTACATTTAGTCTATTGATTATAATATAAGTAATTGTGCTTACGTATAAATGTTAAAATTATATAATGTAATCTGATAATTTATTCATTCAAGTTCAAATCAATTACTTATAAAACCACAAACCTAGTGTATACATTTTGAGATAGTTATTATACGTAAACACGGCTTCATAACGACAGACCAAAATATTAATTAATTAAAAACATATACAAAACGTTATACATATATACTGCAAGTATCCTATCTGGCTCATTATATAAAAAGCATCAAAACTAAAATTAAAAAGCTTTCGATAATTTAATATCCAAATGCTTAATTAAACACTATAAAAGAGCACCTAAAAGTAAACATTCATAGTCTATTGTAACGCGGGTGTGGGTGTAGTCGTCTAAAATATATAAGACTCAATATCGGAAGCAACGGTTTCAGATGGCGGCGTTCAGTATGTGTTGTCTCGTTACGTGAGGTACGCGGTACCGATCGGTCGGACGTTAACTAATGTACTCATTACAACTCGGCGCGAATGATACGTGGAACTCTTAGGTCAAACTCATGCTTATCATTCCTAGGGTAGTTTAAAGGTCGTCGGGTACCCTTAAATCTTTTTTTAAGTTTTATAGTATTTTATATTTTTTTTATAGTGTTTCACCGTAGTCGTAGCGTGAGACTGTGTGGGTCTGCGTGCTGCGAGGCTAGGCGAGGCGAGGGTGCGGGGCTCTCTCGTTATCGCTTGATCTGGTTGGACATCTTGAGGAACTCCAGGAACCCGGCCTGCATCTCCGCGTCCATGCCCGTCTCCCACGCCTCGTTCTCCAGCTCCTCGCTGCCATGCAAACACAACACATTCATATATCACCTACTAATATATAATATAACCATATAATATAGGTTGATTTGTGTGTCAACATTGTGGAATGTAACTGCAACTAACGCTGCAATAACTTTTGTTCCACAGCAAAGGTTGTAATATTATCATCAGATTCAAATCAAGCAAGCTTGTCCAATGGAAACTAGATAACTGATGCACAACCTTTTCTAAATCTATATAGATATTGACATCCAGACTCGAACCTTGGCGTCGTATTAGGGATGGCAATTGCTGAATCCAAAAAGCGGATTCGCAAATCATATATTTGCAAATAATGGCGCGCGAACGGCATAAAAGTACGTTGCTACCTTGTGAACGAGTGTCCGTGCACATCCAGTATAGTTGTAGTATGTATGTGTCGTGTTGTGTTGTGTATGTGCGTGTAGTGTAGTGTAGTGTAGTGTAAGTGCTCACAGTATGTCCTCGTCGAGCGCGATGTTCTTGCCGGGCGGCAGGTTGCTCTGCAGGAAGGCGCGCTCCTCGGCGGTGAGCGAGTGTCCGTCGGCCAGGTACCCGCCTTCCACGCCTCCGCCTCCTTCCTCGCCGTTCATTGCTAATAACAACAAATACATACATATTACTTATATTGTCTATACATCTAACAATATCTTAAGTACAGCTTGGCAAAAAGTGTAGAAACGGTTTTTTTTATGCTGTCATGTCTGTGTTATGATCGGTCCTCGTGTGTTGGTAATGTTATACCTAATATTACCTATTCAAGCATTCCATTTTTATGGTATTAAAATAGCTCGATCATGCTAATGTTTATCTAAAATAGTTTTATTTAAATTAATAGTGTTATTTTTAGCAAATAAATCTACCTATTTACCAAATATCCGCTGTATTTTTAACCGACTTCAAAAAAAGGAGGAGGGTAGGTAGATACATAGCATCAAGTTCTATAATTTGGCGACTAATTTAAATTAGTCGCCAAATTATAGAACTTGACGCTAAGTACCTACCTACTTCATTAATATCAAATAAGTGTAATCGACACGTGAATTGAATTTCATGAAAATTGGCAGAGGTTTTACTAGAAACCTGTGGTTGGACATACGCTTTAAGGCAACACAGTGACGCGAAAGATTATTTATGTTTTTCTAATATCAGCATGGCTATTTTAAAACGTCGGAATCGATAACGGAAACGGATTCAAAAAATTACCAGGCGAATTTCAGCAATTGCTATTTTAATTTCCGAAAACTTTTCGATGAATCGAATTTATATTTCCGTAAAGAAACATCAAAAATATTCGAATTCGTTAATTAAAAAAGCAATTGCGAAATATCGCCTCGGTAGTTTTCCAATCCATTTCCGATATCGAAACCGAGAGTTTTAAAATAGCCATGCAGGATTAGTTTTTACCAGCACTGATTTAAGTACCATGTCATATGATATTTTTTTTCTTTGTGACGAACTCTGAAATCACGAATAAAGAATCCGAATTTTCACATAAAATACCTTGCCTGAAAGTGAATGAATGATATGATGTTAAGGTAAATTACAAGTAACCCCTGTACAATAAAATAACCAAATCCGGGAGAGCATTACCGTAGAAATCTTAAAGCTAATGCGCTCCTGTTGTCATGGTATATTTTGATGTAATATGAACGTGATCAATCGGGAATGTTGCCACGTGACAGGGCGCGTAACTCGCCCCCTTTCAAAGTTTCTACGTCACCTGGAATGGGCGGCCTGAGCGGCCTCCCACACGTTTGTCTCAAGTTACGCAACAGATGTTGTTATGCTAACTTCTTACAATACCAGCTGATACAAGGGCTTTACCTACCTATAAGGTGATGTAAGTAGATAATAATGTTTCTTTACTTCATTTAGGATATTTTTTTGGTTCCCCTACAACTTACTATTTGTTTTTGTTCTCGATGGTGCGAGTATTTGTAGATTAGACTTTTAGTATGGACATGGGTTAAAATCTCTTGACTATTTAATTGGAGTGATTCAAAAGACAGATATTTAATAATAAATTGTTCCACATCCTAATTGTTGACATTCATAGGGTTCTACATCAAAGTCAAAGATAAGTGAATTTAAATATAGATGTGTAATTTAATTGCTTCATTTGAAACATGAGATGAAACGTAATTTGTATATTTTGCATTTGACCATCAATTTTGAGTTGTTGTCAGGATGCTGCTTTTTATATTTAAATGTTTTTGTGCAAATAATAAACTCATTTGTTTAAAACCTCCATACTTTATTCGATCCAATATCAGTTTTGTGTGCTTGCAAAAGTCGGCCAACATCACTAATGTCCATTTTCACCAACCAATGCCTAACATAGGATAGGAGTAAAAGTCTTATTAATATTTTTTTATGAAAGCTGTAATTTCAAGTTGCGTTAGAAGCCTCCTAAGCATTAGGCATATCTTTTGATTGTTCCGATTGTTGAAAATGGACATTTGTGATAAATAATTTAAGGCGGTGATAGTTGGCACGGTGCACTATGGGAAAGCCCCATACAAAGCCATCTCAAAATTGTTTTACACGAAAGTCGGTGTAACGGGCTAAGAATAATAAATTATTATACTATAATAAATGAAGTTTTAATGTATGTATTTTTTTATTTTTTATTTGTTAAACTTTATGTATAAATAGGCATCAAACCTATGCCATGTTCGAGAACATGATTTTACGCGACACATAATTCAATGCCACATTACTCGAAAGTTTTTCACTTAACTATATAACTATTATACATTTTTGGAAAGCTTATAATCCCCTTATCTCGTTTTGTAATGAATATTATATAAATAAGTTTAATAAAATAAAATAAAGGAATATAATTTAAGATGGTATATTTTCGGAGTAACATTTTTTTCAACAAGAGCTTTACTTGTTACCGATGCTTCCCGATGTCGAGATATGTATTGCATAGTGATCTCTATACATTACTTTATATAAGGGAAAAAAAATGTTTTGCTCCTTGCTCCTTTTTGGACACGGACCCAAAACATATCGCGAAATTTCGAATAAAATTTGACCTTTATTTTGTTATTTCTCCTAAAATAACATGGATGACGATATATTTTATTAGTTTTTATAAATTTATTAAAACAAGATACTTATTGTTAACTGTTTATAAATCTAATCTTTAAAAAAATTGCAAATACAAGCTAGTTTCGTCCGATATAAACGAATTTCTTTCAGATGCAACTAATTATTTAATTGCTTCACTTCACATCTTTTAATCTGATAGTTACAATATTATCAATGTTTGAAAGAATGAAAGATATTGCAGACCTACAGATATATATCGTAGTAGGTATTTGTCAAAGAGACTGGCGACCGATATCAAGAAAGTAAAATTTTTGACTCCTTCCCCGATAAATAAGAATGGTGAAGTAATCGTAGGTACTCATAACTTATTTTGATATAGTCATTCTGCTATTCGGGGCGGAGACAAATCCAACAAATCAAAAATGAAAATCGGTCCATCCGTTCTTGAGTTATAAATGGTGTTAATAACACAACTTTGTATTATATATATATAGATTTAGATTAATGTATATATTTTTTAATTCACTTTATGTCAATTATAAGAAAAAACCTACAAGAATAAAATAAAATCACTTAAAATCCAAGCATTTTTTATGTTATATATTTAATAAATAAAAAAATAAAATAAAAAATATAAATTAAAATTAATACAATAAAACCTTATTTAATCAAGTATACGTGTGCAAAATTACAGCTGATTTCATTGCGTAACAACTGAGATATGACATTTTGAGATGAAATACACACG